>CM065591.1:508761514-508920438 GCA_033119425.1 Bufotes viridis
CCTCCACCGCCGAGACATTTCTATATTCTGAAGGAAATTCATCAACCTCATCACAATGAAGGAAACGTCAATGTCTGACGTCATCAGAAGCAGAAGCCAAGGAGTCTCCATGGAAATGACCTGACAAATCAGAGTCTTCTAAGCTCTGTTCACAAGGGGTCGGGGCTGCGGGGCAAATGCACAGCACCGACCCAGGAGTAGCAGACCATCCTTACAGAACAGCGAGCTTTCATGCAACCTACCTCCGTAAATAGAAGAGTTGTACTTACCTGCCCTTACCTTACCTGGTCCTCCGCACAAAGTGAGCGTAGATCACCCCAAACACCAACCACCAACAGGACATTATTGTAAATCGGAAACGCTACAAAGTCAGGTTTATGCGTTCTGCTCACAACCACATGTTCAGGCTCTGGATTCTATCGAGTAACAAGGTGGGCTTAGGTGGGCTTAGGTGGGCTTAGGTGGGCTTAGGTGGGCTATAAAGTCGACATTTCATACGCAGTGCCTAAATAAGACAGATATAAAATAACGTACAGAACAGGAAGAATAAAATAAATGGGAGGAAAATACAGTGAAGTCCTAGAGCTCGCTGCACCCTGGATCCCACAGCGTTACAGGCAACATTTCTATAGAACCAGGATTGGTTCCCGTTTTCCGGTCGGCCCAGTCATTGACTATACAAAGCTCAGCTCTTCTATGGGGGGGAATTAATTAGGGGGGTGGAGAACACTGAATATTAAAATCTCTTGGTTTAAAACTTTTCAAAACTCCAGTCAAAAATCTCATTCCCTTCCTTCGGTATCCGGTTTACCAGGGGGGAGCAGAAGCTTGTCCATGGCAGCCAGAGGTGATAGATACGACGGGAAGATGGGGAGAACTGTCCTGTAACTCAGGTTGTCCATGTGGACCTCCATAGCTGGTGGAGGCCCAGTCTGCATGGCTGCTTCATGCTGGGATAGAATGGAGACAATCAGCACAAATCTGCACGTCCTGTTCTACTTCTACATCACCTTATACCAATAGACGCAGCACTATCCTACTAGGTTTATTAAGCCTGCACCCCCGCGTCATGTAGAAGACACATACTGTGCCGGGTCAGGCCACTGTTCCACACAAAAGGAGTCCGATCAGCACTTACGGAGCTTGGGGGAGCACGTGTAAAGGTGGAAAATACCGGTACTAGCAGAATCTTCACTTCCTTCCATATATTCATCGATATACCGCCATTGTTTCCACTGTTCAAATCCAGATACCGAGTGCCTCCCACACCCATTTCTTGTATTTCTATCCATTTTCCAGGACATAGGGGTGAGTCGTGTGGGAAGAGCACCACACCAGTGCTTCCTATAGGTGCAGCCACTGACCCTCTATACCATTCATCGATATATATCGTTACATTAGGACGCGTTTCGGCCCGTCCCGAGCCTTTGTCAACCATAAAAGTAGGAACTTAATCACAGAATCTAATGACATCGGCGACATCTCTTATTGACGTAGGACCGCATCACCCAGGCAAGCATAGCACACAGAGAAAATATGGCTACCTATATTCCTGATACACTATTGTCTCTGTGCTGTCTGAAAATAAGAAAAAACATGCAGGGTAGACGCAGGGTAGACCCAGGATAGACGGAGGATAGACGGAGGATAGACACAGGGTAGATTCAGGATAGACGCAGGATAGACACAGGATAGACACAGGGTAGATCAGGATAGATGCATCGTAGACACAGGGTAGATCAGGATAGATGCATCGTAGACACAGGGTAGATCAGGATAGATGCATCATAGACACAGGGTAGATTCAGGATAGACGCAGGGTAGATTCAGGATAGACGCAGGATAGACGCAGGGTAGATTCAGGATAAACGCAGGATAGACACAGGGTAGATCAGGATAGACGCATCGTAGACACAGGGTAGACGCAGGATAGATTCAGGATAGATGCAGGATAGACACAGGGTAGATCAGGATAGATGCATCGTAGACACAGGGTAGATTCAGGATAAACGCAGGATAGACACAGGGTAGAACTAGGGTAGACCCAGGATAGACGCATCATAGACACAGAATTGATCAGGATAGATGCATCGTAGACACAGGGTAGACGCAGGATAGATGCAGGATAGACGCAGGATAGACGCAGGGTAGATCAGGATAGACGCATCGTAGACGCAGGGTAGAACTAGGGTAGACCCAGGATAGACGCATCATAGACACAGAATTGATCAGGATAGATGCATCGTAGACACAGGGTAGACGCAGGATAGATGCAGGATAGACGCAGGATAGACGCAGGGTAGATCAGGATAGACGCATCGTAGACGCAGGGTAGAACTAGGGTAGACCCAGGATAGACGCACCATAGATGCAGGATAGACACAGAGTAGATCAGGATAGACGCATCGTAGACACAGGGTAGATCAGGATAGACGCATCGTAGACACAGGGTAGATCAGGATAGACGCATCGTAGACACAGGGTAGACGCAGGATAGATTCAGGATAGATGCAGGGTAGATCAGGATAGATGCATCGTAGACACAGGGTAGACGCAGGATAGACGCATCATAGACGCAGGATAGACACAGGGTAGACAGTAATGATAGGAACCTGAGTTACAATATAAAGCGAGCAATCTGGTGTTCTCTGTTTAACCCCTTTGGTTCCAGGGCCTGCAGTGTGTGAATCCCGTTCGCCCCTCGTCGGGTATTCTATCTACTAAATGACTTGGTAATATTATGTCTACGTTGATGGAAATGGTCGGGAGCTATGGGTTCTTTGTTGTCTCTTTGACATACAAGAGGCCACAAGGGCATTAATGATATGAATCACATTAGTGGAGTGACAGGTAGAGTCACCTTTTATAAGTGTCACCAGTGTGGGGGGGGGGGAAGGAACCTCCTTTTATTATATTAGAACATTGCATACATCGAAGAGCTGGGAACGTTTGTCTGGGCACCTTATTCGGGCCTCCCATTTCTGCATATACAAGCTTTTGTTGCAGATTAAAGGAGAATTGGTAAATTCCTCTATTTGTGGGTAAGATTTTTGTAATATTGACCAGTGTTTCTTGATGTCATCAATCATAGGGTTAAGGGTATCTCTGGATAAAAGGCCTTCTTTTTGATTGTCCTCGAGTCGCTCGATCTAATGGTTGGAGCTCTGTAACTATGTTCAGGATGTCCCCTCCGATTCAGTTTATTTCATTCATTCTCCAGTTTTTCCATCAGAGACTCTGTAATTGTGATTTAGATATCGCCTTTTTGGTAGAATCGGGGTGTCCACTTTTATAATGTTAAAGGCTGTTTATATCCAAAAATTTAAGGAAAAAGTCAGTCTCCAGAGAAGCTTCCTAGAATTTATCTGTTCAAGAAAGGAAACGATGGTTTTCTGTGGCTCCTCCCATAGGCAAAATACATGATTTGTTTCGGTCAGGTTGGCAGAATTTTTGAATCAGTTCGGGCCGAACCGAAGTTCCTCCAATTGCCCTAAAAGTTGGTCTATAACCCCCTCTAGCCTCCCAGGACTCAGCATTCTTAAGAAAACTATGTTGTTGATGATGTTTAATCACACACGGTGATATGGGATAAAAAAATATCCGGAACGTGATGGTTGGCGAGTGGCATTAGTGGCATAATGTGTACCGCCCCAGAGGTGCATTACCACCTTTGCACCTCGCCACTATCTCCCATGGTTAACCTCATGTCATCTATGTATTTATTTCCCGGTTCCTGCATAATGGTAATTTCCTATTTTGTTATGTAACTGTTCATATGTAATGTGCCTGGTTCACCAGTAGGTGGCAGCGAGCATGGCAGAGCGACAGGTACAAAAAATGGGGCATTCTATTCAATTCTAACACCCCCCTCTGTGGTGTGGTGGGTGAGTCCCACTGGCTTCAGGAAGGGTGCGGTTCAGTTAGGAGTCAGTTTAGCTTAACCCCTTCTAGGGGAAAGTCTAGCTTACCCCCATGCTAGGGGAAGGCAGCAGGAGCATGTCACTGCTGGACGAGCCATGTTAAGGCCAGCTGAAGCACCTTCATCTCCGCTGGACATGGAAGCAAAAGATTAAAGCATCAGAAACCAGGAGTAAAGTGTTTCCTGGACAAAGCTAGAGACATCGCGGATTTTTCAATGGCTCACCCCCTACTATACACAGAATAGGTGCTCACTCTCCCTGGGCTATACACCTCGCCGGATATAGGGATATGTAAAAGAGCAATAGGATATGGGGAGGGCACTCAATATTTAGGCCAAATAATGTGAAGAAATTTTTATGGGAATATAAAAATAATGTTTATTGGCTATTAAAATCAAATGAAAATAAGAGTAAAAAATATACAAAATTATTAGTTTCAAATACTGTACAAATGGTAGCAATAGGAGGCTGTTTGCCGTATCTATAATCTGAATAGATGTACAGTTGTGTTCAAAATTATTCACCCGCACTGACATTGAGTGTTTTCTCCAGTTTGACATTGATTTTGATCATTTCCGTCGTCTTGTTGACAATAAATCACAGAGGCCCTTGTAAGTCAGAGAAATATAACATAACATTTATAATGAAATCACCACAAATGTCTTTTCTGTGCTCACATCATTATCAGTTTTATTCACCCCCAAGTGACATTCACTCTTAGTACAACATCCTTCTCCAGGTATAACAGCTTTTACACGTGAAGCATAGCCTGACACAAGTGTCTTGCAGCGATCTACGGGTATCTTCGCCCATTCTTCATGGTAAAAGCCTCCAGTTCAGTCCCATTCTTAGGCCGCGCGCTGCAGCTGCTTTCTGTAAGTCCCACCAGAGGTTCTCAATCGGATGTAAGTCTGGTGACTGTGATGGCCACTTCACAATGCTCCAGCCTTTAATCTGCAGCCATGCTCTAGTGGACTTGGAGGTATGCTTGGGATCATTGTCCTGGTGAAAGGTCCAACGTCTCCCAAGCCTCAGGTTTGTGACGGACGGCATCACATTTTCATCCAATATCTCCTGGTACTGAAGAGAATTCATGGTACCTTGCACACGCTGAAGCTTCCCTCTACCTGTAGAAGCAAAACAGCCCCAAAGCATGATTGACCCCCCGCCATGCTTCACAGTAGGCAAGGTGTTCTTTTCTTCATAGGCCTTGTTCTTCCTCCTCCAAACATAGCGCTGATCCATGGGCCCAAACAGTTCTCATTTTGTTTCATCAGTCCACAGAACACTATCCCAAGACTTTTGTGGTTTGTCCCCATGACTTTTGGCATACTGCAGTCGCCTCTTATTCTTTGGAGACAGCAGGGGGTGCGCCTGGGAGTTCTGGCATGGAGGCCTTCATTACGCAGTGTGCGCCTTATTGTCTGAGCTGAAACTTCAGGACCCGCATCTGACAAATCTTTTCTCAGTTCCTCAGCAGTCACACGGGGACTTTTCTCCACGTTGCGCTTCAGGTAGCGCACAGCAGTCGCAGTCAGCATCTTCTTTCTGCCACGACCAGGTAGCGTTTCAGCAGCGCCCTTTGCCTTGAATTTGCGAATGATGCTTCCTATGGTGTCTCTTGGTCTGTGTAACATCTTTGCAATCTTCTTATAGCCATTGCCCTTCCTGTGAAGAGAAATCACCGCTTCTCTTGTCTTCCTGGACCATTCTCCTGACTTCACCATGTCTGTAAACACACCAGTAATGTCTAGAAGGAGCCGAGTATCACAGCCATTTTACATCGGCCTAATTGGGGCTTATTCTGCTTGATTGCTGCTCCTTGACATCCACAGGGGTTTTCAATACCTGATCGGAAACACTTGAATGAACCTCTGTTCTTAAGAGCCGTCGTCTTTAAGGGGTTGAATAATTGTGTCAATGAAGAAATCACAAAAAAAACATTTAATACTGAATTACAAAAACAATTGATGTCATTTTAGTTGCATTTGGTTCTTTAAAAAGTCCTTGTAAGATTTCATTCTGAGCACAATTACAAATGTGCACTAAATTCCCTAAAACCCTTTACAGCATTGGGGGTTGAATAATTTTGAACACAACTGTATATTCACAAATAAATTGTCAGCAAGTATCTGAGAAATATATATAATATGTATATGTCTCAGCAGATGTCTATAGATCAGGACAGTCCGTCCTGTCCGTATTCATAGAGGTAAGATAACCTTCTTTAGTTCTTGTAGTTGGTGTAGTCATGTGTCCGCTAAGACAAACTTTCTTTTTCTTAATAGCTGCCTTATAATAGAAAGTATCTTCACCAAAAATCGCCAAAAAAGGTTATATCGCTAATAAGAATGATTGTATCCAGTCCACTTCATATCATTCCCTGTTTATGGGAGCGATGCCCGGTGTAACAGACTTTCTTTTTCTTAATAGTAGTCTTATGACAGAAGTATCTTCCCCGGATAGGTTATATCGCTATTAACAACAATTGTATCCACTTCATAATACTCGTTGTTTATGGGAGCAAAAGAGAGGGTGGCGCACTGGCTACGTTACCACTCGGTCGGCGGCTGTGCGCGCGATATCCCTCACATGGATTATCGCGTGTAGTCTGGTTCTGAGTCTTTGTGTTTATAATAGATAATACCCGTGGCGTCCCACGTGTTACTGGAGGTGGAGAATTAAGGACTGAGCGCTCAGTAAGATCGGAGTGTGCAATCTTTTTTCATTAATGATGCTGGTTCCTCCAAACGCGTTTCAGAGGAACCAGCATCATCAATGAAAAAAGATTGCACACTCCGATCTTACTGAGCGCTCAGTCCTTAATTCTCCACCTCCAGTAACACGCGGGATGCCACGGGTATTATCTTCTATAAACACAAAGACCGGTAAAAATAAATAATTGAAATGGGTATATATTTGTTTTTTGTTGAGTTGCCTAATAATTATGCACAGTAATAGTCACCTGCACACACAGATATCCCCCTAAAATAGCTAAAACTAAAAACAAACTAAAAACTACTTCCAAAAATATTCAGCTTTGATATTAATGAGTTTTTTGGGTTCATTGAGAACATGGTTGTTGTTCAATAATAAAATTAATCCTCAAAAATACAACTTGCCTAATAATTCTGCACTCCCTGTATAGACATCTGCTGAGACATATACATATTATATATATTTCTCAGATACTTAATATACATCTATTCAGATTATAGATACGGCCTCCTATTGCTACCATTTGTACAGTATTTGAAACTAATAATTTTGTATATTTTTTACTCTTATTTTCATTTGATTTTAATAGCCAATAAACATTATTTTTATATTCCCGTAAAAATTTCTTCACATTATTTGGCCTAAATATTGAGTGCCCTCCCCACATCCTATTGCTCTTTTACATAAAGCTAGAGACATACCTGATTACAAAGTGAAGTACAGCCTAAAGAAGAAGCAGAGTTCCATAGCCAGCCTCAGCAGGGCCACAGAGCAACAGGCATAGCAGGGGGGAGTTTGCCTGCCACAGTTAATGCCAAAGCCTGCTGGTAACCAAAACAAAGTTGGAAGATTGTCTGTGATGAACGTTTACCAAAGTAAAGCTGTTATCAACTTCATCACAAGGTCTGGACTCACTTTATTCATCATCCGCTTTATCAACTACCCCATTTGTTTGCTTCAGAGCCAACGCCTGGGGTTCCAGCGTATCCAGGTAGGAGCACTGTGACACGTGCACAACTCCTTAAGGGACATTTTGGCCACACTAAACCACACTGGCATTCCTACATCTGGGTACCATCCACCGTATCATTAAAAGGGGCCCTGTGCCCTTGTTGCTACACTGCAACTGGCATCACAAAAACAACACCTTAAAGGAACCCTTGCAGCATTCCTTCTGCTCTGCTGCAAATGTATGCCGCAGCAGCTGTACAGAACATGATGGTAGGTACGCAGACTGGCATCAAGAGAGGCAAGATGGGGCTTCGGCAGCAAGGTGAGGTCTATTCATCAGAATCAGTCTATCATCCAACCTGTTCTCACCACAGTGCGGCACCTCTCTACATCTCCTTCTCATCCCTGTCTACCATCCTACCCGTGCTCTCCACAGTGCTGCATTCGGTACATCTCCTCCTTATCTCTATCTAGCATCCTACCCATGCTATCCACAGTGCTGCACCTCCTACTTATCTCTTTCTACCACATTACCTGTGCTCTCCACAGTGCTGCACCCCCTACATCTCCTCCTCTTCTCTGTCTACCATCCTACCCGTGCTCTCCACAGTGCTTCACCTAAATACATCTCTTCCTCATCTTTGTCTACCATCCTACCCATGCTCTCCATAGTTGTGTACCCCCTACATCTCCTCCTCATCTATGTCTACCATACTACCCGTGCTCTCCACAGTGCTGCACCCCCTACATCTTCTCCTCATCTCTGTCTACCACCCTACCCGTGCTCTCCACAGTGCTGCTCCCCCTACATATCCTCCTCATCTCTGTCTACCATCCTACCAGTGCTCGCCACAGTGATGCAACCCCTACATCTCCTCCTCATCTCTGTCTACCCTCCTACCTGTGCTCTCCACAGTGCTGCACCCCCTACATCTCCTCCTCATCTCTGTCTACCATCCAACCTGTGCTCTCCACAGTGCTGCACCCCCTACATCTCCTCCTCATTTCTGTCTACCATCCAACCTGTGCTCTCCACAGTGCTGCACCCTCTACTTCTCCTCCTCATTTCTGTCTACCATCCTACCTGTGCTCTCCACAGTGCTGCACCCTCTACTTCTCCTCCTCATTTCTGTCTACCATCCTACCTGTGCTCTCCACAGTGCTGCACCCCCTACATCTCCTCCTTATCTGTCTGCCACCCTACCCGTGGTCTCCAAAGTGCTGCACCCCCTACATCTCCTCCTCATCTCTGTCTACCATCCTACCTGTACTCTCCACAGTGCTGCTCCCCCTACATCTCCTCCTCATCCCTGTCTACCCTCCTACCCGTGGTCTCCACAGTGCTGCACCCCCTACATCTCCTCCTCATCTCTATCTACCATCCTACCTGTGCCCGCCACAGTGCTGCACCCCCTACATCTCATCCCTCATCTCCGTCTACCCTCCTACCCGTGGTCTTCACTGTGCTGCACCCCCTACATCTCCTCCTAATCTATGTCCACCATCCTACCCATGCTCTCCACAGTGGTGCACCCCCTATATCTCTTTACTCATCTCTGTCTACCATCATACAATACCTGTGCTCTCTACAGTGCTGCATATCCATACATCTTCCTCATCCCTGAGCTTCACCTTCATACATCTCCTCCCTCATGTCTGTCTACCATTCTATGCATGCTCTCCACAGTGCTGCACCCCCTACATCTCCTCCTAATCTATGTCTTCAACTCTACCCGTGCTCTCCACAGTGCTGCACCCCCTAAGTCTCCTCATCTCTGTCTGCCATCCTACCTGTGCTCTCCACAGTGCTGCACCCCCTACATCTCCACCTCATCTCTGTCTGCCATCCTACCCATGCTCTCCACAGTGCTGCACCCCCTACATCTCCTACTCAACTCTGTCTACCATCCTAACCGTGCTCTCCACAGTGCACCACCCCCTACATCTCCTCCTCATCTTTGTCTACCATCCTTCCCGAGCTCTCCACAGTGCTGCACCTCCTACATCACTTCCCTCATTTCTGTCTACCATCCTACTCGGGTTCTACACAGTGCTGCACCCCCTACATCTCATTATCTCTGTCTGCCATCCTACCCATGCTCTCTACAGTGCTGCACCCCCTATATCTCCTCCTCATCTCTATCTACAATCTTACCTGTGCCCTCCACAGTGCTGCACCCCCTGCATATCCTCCTCATCTCTATCTACCATCCTACCTGTGCCCTCCACAGTGCTGCCCCCCTTACATCTCCTCCTCATCTCTGTCTACCATCCTACCCGTGCTCTCTACAGTGCTGCACCCCCTATATCTCCTCCTCATCTCTGTCTACCATCCTACCTGTACTCTCCACAGTGCTGCAACCCCTACATCTCCTCCTCATCTCTGTCTACCCTCCTACCCGTGGTCTCCACAGTGCTGCACCCCCTACATCTCCTCCTCATCTCTATCTACCATCCTACCTGTGCCCGCCATAGTGCTGCACCCCCTACATCTCCTCCTCATCTCTGTCTACCCTCCTACCCGTGCTCTCCACCGTGCTGCACCTCCAACATCTCCTCCTCATCTCGGTCTACCATCCTAACCGTAGTCTCCACAGTGATGCACCCTCTACATCTCCTCCTCATCTCTGTCTACCCTCCTAACCGTGGTCTCCACAGTGCTGCACCCCCTACATCTCCTCCTCATCTGTCTACCATCCTACCTGTGCTCTCCACAGTGCTGCAACCCCTACATCTCCTCCTCATCTCTGTCTACCATCTTACCCATGCTCTCCACAGTTCTGCACCCCTACATCTCCTACTCCTCTCTATCTACCATCCTACCAGTGCTGTCCACAGTGCTGCACCGCCTACATCTCCTCCTTATCTCTGTCTACCATCCTACCCGTGCTCTCCACAGTGCTGCACCCCCTACATCTTCTCATCTCTGTCTACCACCCTACCCGTGCTCTCCACAGTGCTCCACCCCCTACATCTCCTCCCAATCTCTGTCTGCCATCCTACCCGTGGTCTCCACAGTGCTGCACCCCTCACATCTCCTCCTCATCTCTGACTACCATCTTACCCATGCTCTTCACAGTTCTGCACCCGTACATCTCCTCCTCATCTCTGTCTACCATCCTACCAGTGCTGTCCACAGTGCTGCACCCCCTACATCTCCTCCTTATCTCTGTCTACCATCCTACCTGTGGTCTCCACAGTGCTGCACCCCCTACATCTCTTCCTCATCTTTGTCTAACATCCTACCAGTGCTCTCCACAGTGCTCCACCCCCTACATCTCCTCCCAATCTCTGTCTGCCATCCTACCCGTGGTCTCCACAGTGCTGCACCCCCCACATCTCCTCCTCATCTCTGTCTACCATCCTACCAGTGCTGTCCACAGTGCTGCACCCCCTACATCTCCTCCTTATCTCTGTCTACCATCCTACCTGTGGTCTCCACAGTGCTGCACCCCCTACATCTCTTCCTCATCTTTGTCTACCCTCCTCCCCGTGGTCTCCACAGTGCTGCACCCCCTACATCTCCTCCTCATCTGTCTACCATCCTACCTGTGCTCTCCACAGTGCTGCACCCCCTACATCTCCTCCTCATCTGTCTACCATCCTACCTGTGCTCTCCACAGTGCTGCACCCACTACATCTCCTCCTCATCTCTGTCTACCGTCCTACCCGTGCTCTCCACAGTGATGCACCCCCTACATCTCCTCCCTCATCTCTCTCCACCATCCTACCAGTGCTCTCCACAGTGCTGCACCCACTACATCTCCTCCTCATCTCTATCTACCATCCTACCTCTGCCCTCCACAGTGCTGCACCCCCTACATCTCCTCCCTCATCTCTGTCTACCATCCTACCTGTGCTCTCCACAGTGCTTCACCTAAATACATCTCTTCCTCATCTCTGTCTACCATCCTACCTGTGCTCTCCACAGTGATGCACCCTCTACATCTCCTCCCTCATCTCTGTCTACCATCCTACCCGTGCTCTCCAAATTGCTGCACCCCCTACATCTCCTCCCCCATTTCTGTCTACCACTCATCTGTTTCAATGATCTAAGATGAACATTCTCCATAATTCGAACCTCTCACTCCCATCTTTAAAGGGGTTTTCCCATCTCAGACAATGGGGGCATATCGCTAGAACAATGAGAACGGAGCAGGGAACTCGCTGCATGCGCAGCCGCCCTCCATTCATTTCTATGGAGCCGACAAAAATAGCCGACAATGCACGTTGCGCTCTCCTTCACTTCTATGGGAGCCATGGGGAGCAGAGCTTGGTGGTGGACGGACCTCGGGAAATTCGGGGTCTTCCAGTCACAGCGCTCCCCACTTCCTTCTCGTTGTAGGTGCGGTTCCCAGCGGTGGCACCCGCACCTATCAGACAATGGGGGCGTATCTTTGAGATATGCCCCCATTGTCTGAGATGGGAATACCCCTTTAAGACTTTTCTTGAGCTGCACCTGCTCCCTGGAACACACTTCCCCAGACAATCAGATTAATTCCCAACTTTCTTAGATTCAAATGTGCCTTAACTCATCATTTCAGGCGGGCTCATTATGTTCAGTAAACTGATTCTTCCCCCTTTGGGCCTCGTGCTGGCTATCATGTGTAATCACGGTATTTTCCATCGCTCCTGTATAAAGTCCCTTACGAGCCCTTCATACATATCGCAGATGACAGACGCTGAGCTGACGGGCACATCAGTCCATTAGGACTATGTCAGCCTTTACAGCCTTGTCCTCACTGATCTCAGTCATTGTTTCCCGTCTCCTGTCATCTGCTCTCATCTCCTGGTCTTTTCTGTTCTTCCGAGGTTTTTCTGTCGGTTCATCCACATTTCATCAGCTGCTCAGTCATTTAGCTCTGTTGCCCGAAGTTATCTGGTGATGTTTTCTTTGAAGGCATCTTCTCTGGATATCATCGTGGAAGTTTGAAGGATTTTTACAGTCTGCACTTTAGAGGTTCAGAAATTCTTCTGCAGATGAGCGTATTGAAAAAACTAACTGTGAGCAGATGATGAGCAGATGAGTGCAGCAGATGTCTCCTATGATAAACCGAGCTCTTCAGCCATGTCCTCTGGTCTTATGGAGGAGCCGACAGTAACTTGTCCCTCATCAATGTCCTGGTCAGAAGGACACCTACTAGTCACAGGTCATTCACAGCTCTTGTCAATACTCATCTCAGCTTCATCATTAAGTTCTTCATCATCTACACGTCCTTTATTACCTTCATATTGGCTCGGCACATCCCAAGATATGTGGTGTGAGATGATCAGCTTTTAGAAATCATGACTCTGTGGTACTCTGTCTTGAGAGATCTCTGCTGCATCTGTTCTGATGCGAGAAGCAGTCTGTCAAGGGTTTGCATTGAATTTCTATTGTGAGATATTGGAGACATTCATGGACAGACATCTGTGCATCATTTACTGGAGACAGGGGCGTAGCTAACGGTTCATGGGCCCTGGTGCAAGAGTTTAGCTTGGGCCCCCCTTCCCTCAGTGCTTTGTGTGTCTTCTTATGCAGCACAAGGGTCTTTGGGCCCCCTCAGGCTCCTGGGCCCGGTAGCGACTGCTACCTCTGCACCCCCTATAGCTATGCCCATGGCTGGAGATAAATGTGTATGATGTAGAGGTGGATCGATGGCCACAAGACCCAGCGGAATTCAGTGGACCCTTCCCGTCGATGACCCTGGAAGTGCTTCACTGCATCTTAATTGCTCGTCGTGATCTGAGAAGTAGATGCGCATTCTCCACATAGGTAACATGCCGCTCCAGTCCTTGCTGACCTCCAGGCTGTTCTGAGTCTCTTCCGTCTTCATAGTTTGCAGTTTTCTTAGACTTGCGTCTGAGGTTCTCTGCTCCATCTGAGATTCTCTGTGTTAGATTTTCCCAATCCAGCTCCAGCAAAGGAGCCTTCAGATCTTCTGACCTCTGGTTATTATGACTTTCCCTGCAATCTTCTGTTCTGTAGAGTCTCGGCCACCGTTGCCTTCTTGTCCACATGGCCACTTTACGTCTTTGTGCCATCACTTGTTTGAACTGAAGATCCTGACCCCAGAAGACTCGATGCCCCTTCAGATATCTGCAAGGCTTCTCACCCTGACGAGGTAATGTGCAAGGAGATGGAAGAATCCAGAAAATTATCTGCTGTCCACGGGAACTGGAGATTCAGACCCGAGGCAATTCTTTTAATTACTAAGTGCCATTGATGGGAAGTGCAAGCTCTGTGCATGCGTCTGGGGTTGTGTTTAAGTAAATTTGTCGTGACGCCAGTTGCATTTCAGCAACAAGGGACTAAGTCCCCCTATGTAGAAGGTGATGGTGGAACCCAGGTGTAGGGATGCCAGGGTGGTGTGAGGGTGGCCTATAGTGTCCCTCCAGGTTTGGCTTTTGCACTTGTCACGGTGCTCCTACCTGGATATCCTGGAACCCCAAGCGTAGTCGTCCGAAGCAGTGCAATAAGGGTGAATGGTTGAAGAATTTGTAGAATAAATTGAGTCCAGACTTGTATTGAAGTTGAAACAGCTTTTCTTGGCATAAACTCTCATCAAGGAACAATCTTCCAACTTTATCTAGGTTACCGTCAAGCTTTGGCATGAATTCTGGCAGGCAAACACTCTCAGCACTGCTACATCTGAACTCCTTCAGCTCTGCTATGTTGGCTAGATTCAATAGGAATGTTTCTTTTGCTTTTTGCTGCAACTTCTCTCTTTGTCTGACTCTATCTTGTTCTGTATCTTGTCCAGGGAACCTTTCCTCCTGGCTTCTGAGGGTTTGTTCTGTTGAGGGGCAACACCCCGAAACAGCTGTCTGTGGATGGATAACTGGCTTAGGTTTTCCCCGTCACATCCTTAAAGCTTGTAAAAAAGTTGGACATAGGGGCCACTTAATATGGTGGATTTGGTGATCTCTGTAATGGAGACACCCCTTTGCTTGGTTTTCCTTCCTTTGAGGGATATCTGGCTTTCATGGTGTTGTAGACCCATAACTGGGGCTCCACATTTGTTTTGCATATTCCTGTTTCCCAGGGAGCTTTGCACTTCGGACGCTGCGCTGAGACTCTTAAGTGAGGCTCCGCGGTGTTTTCTGTGGCCGGTCTCCCTGAGATCAGCTATTGTTGTGTTCTGAGGGTTGTAGGTTTGGCTTCTATGCCCAGCAGACAGACTGTGCTCTGCTGGCTGACACACGGCCTTCCCCTTACAGGGGGTAAGCTAGACTGACTCTAGCAGGGGTCGTCCAGGAGGGATGAGGGCCTGCTCCTTCCCCAAGCAGGGGGTCCTCTGAACTCACCTTCACTAACTCAACTCCTCCTTCTCTAGAGAGGGGGCTAGAATGGAAGAAGGGCTCCATTCTAACTAACACAGCTCTGCCGGAGGTGCCGCCATCTGCTGGTAGACCAGGTACATTGCATGAACATAATATTTATAAAGGAATGCAAATACACATGGTGCAGGATATGACCATAAATACACAGGATGATACAGGATACACCATTAAAGATAGTGATGGGGCGAAAAGAGTGGTAATGCCCCATAGCAGGGCGTTCCAGAAGTGATTGTGGTGTGGTGAAGATGATAGGAATAGTGAAGATAGCAGTAATAATGGCAGTAGTAATAATAATGGTAATAATAGTGGGTAGTGAAGATTATAGTAGTAATAATAGTAATACTGATGAAAGCAAAAATAGTAGTGATGATAGTAGTAATTATAGTAATAGTGATGATAGAAGTTGAAATAATAGTATTAGTGATGACAATAGTAATAATAGTAGTTACAATAGTAGTAGTAATAACAGTAGTAGTTACGATAGTAGTAGCAATAATAACAATAGTGATGATAGTAGTAATTATAGTAGTGACAATTGTGGTAATAGTAGTAACGGTGGTAATAGTAACAATACTAGTAATGATGACGGTAGTAGTAATAATAGTAGTGGTGATGATAGCAGTAATAATAGTTGCACAACACCCCAGAACAGTGTCAAATTAAACGGTAAGTCATTGTAAAATTATGTTGCGAAATGTTGTTATTTACTGTATTTGTATATTTAATAGCATTGTATGAACAGTTTTAGGTTAAGACCATCCTCTTAGGTTACCAGAAGATAGACCTGGGACCACCCCTTGGTTAGTGAGTCTGTTCTTATGTTCAGAGCCGGGCCTGAGCTCAGAGAACCTTCTAGGAAGCTGCTTTGAAGCTCTTCCATCTCCTTGCACATTACCTCATCAGGGTGAGAAGCCTTGCAGATATCTGAAGGGGCATCGAGTCTTCTGGGGTCAGGATCTTCAGTTCAAATAAGTGACGGCACAAAGACGTAAAGTGGCCATGTGGACAAGAAGGGAACGGTGGCTGTGACGGAACGCCTGCCACCCCGACTGGGTGCCTCCGTCGACCGATGCACCTAGTGCTTGCCAAGGACCATCAGCACTGCACTCGACACCAGAACCACCTCAAACCCCACGAACCGCCTCAGCTTAGTTTGGGTTTTCGCCGTACCTCTCCTTAGTCCAGAGAGCGAAACAGGAACAAGAACAGCCCTCACAAGAGCTAGGGAATATACTCTGGAGAGTATAATGATTATAGCAATCCCCAGAGTGTAGTTCTCCAATCCCCCAAACATGAGCCCAGACTTCATGAAGGGTAGAACAGGACTCTCTTTATTGAGGGCTACCTGCCGGGTATTTATCCAGGTCTCCCACCTGGTGGACACTCCCCTAGGGGACCAGAAGGAAGACTACGACACGGGATACAGCAGCCAATCACACACAATGGGACAATACAGACACCCCCAGCATATCCCTCCCCTCTGCCTGTGATACAATTACCCCACACAGGTTAATGTAATCATCACAGGCCGGAGAATACACAATGTCTTCTGTCCTGGAGACAATTGAGGAGTCATTCAATTATCTCTCAGGACAAAGGGAAATCGCCAATACACACGTGGGGACAATAGGACAGACATCACTATTCAATACACAATGTCCCACCCTTTACAGTACACAGACATGTAACATATCCTCAGATGGCTTGGATCTGAGCGCTCAATATATCCAAGGATAGAGGCAGACTCCATTGAGCACATGGTTGCAAAAGGACATAAAATTACACAATGTTACAATTACTACATAAAACATATACATGCAACATATCCCCAGATAGCTTAGGTCTGAGCGCACATTATTGAATGGCGCTCAGACCACACACATCCAGTTCAATTGCCATGGAGCTAAAGTCTTTCCCATAGTCTTTCATTATACGAATGGGCTCCATAGCAGAGCTATCTGGGGCATCACCGCTCAAACAGGACAAGCATACATGGGGCCATAGTCGCAGGGCAGGAGGCGAGCAAGCAGTCCCTTCCAGGAAACTGGGGCAGACTCTGGTACAGGGTCCAGTCCGCTACAGTGGCCGAGACTCTACAGAACAGAAGATTGCAGGGAAAGTCATAACAGCCAGAGGTCAGAGAGAGGGAAGCAGTCAGAAGGTCCAGAATCTGCATCGAATCAGAAGCGAGATATTGAACATGAGAGCAGAGGCATAACTAGAGTGTTATGGGCCCCGGTGCAAACTTTGGATTGGGCTCCCCCCCCCCCAATTTATATAAAGGCGGCAAATTCTTTGACACTAAGGCTCCATTCACACGTCCGTAGTGTGTTTTGCGGATCCACGGATCCGCAAAACACAAACACTGACAATGTGCTTTCCGCATTTTCGCAGACCGCACATCGCCGGCACTATATAGAAAATGTCTTTTCTTGTCCACAATTGCAGACCCGGAAGTGCGGATAAGCAATTCTGGATCCGAGCGGGACATAGTGTGTCCCCATAGAAATGAATGGGTCTGCAATTCCGTTCCACAAAATGCGGAACGGAATTGCGGACGTGTAAACTAATACACGACACATCGACACATCCTACTAGGAGGACATGTCTTAAGCTCGGACTCCACGCCACAGTCTCTCAAATAGCCCGACTATATCAGCCGGTCTCGGGTGGGGCTCACAGGCAGCTCCCACCTCCCATTGCAGGCATGGCTACATGCTGGAGGTCACTGGTGAGCTGTCTGTGAGTCAGGCCTTACGCTCCCGTAATGCCCAACGGCTCCTGGTATCGCCCATACGGCACAGGTAGGTGAGTGGTAGGGTCTCGGGCTACTTGAGAGACCTTGGCGTGGTGTCCGAGCTTAAGACATGTCCTCCTAGTAGGATATGTCGAACTAACCTCTCAATTTTACCATCAGTGTGAGGGTTTAGTATTGCCGCAGAGTGCGCCTGCCTCTGCTATGGTTATGTTTTTGATTGTTCTCCACATCCACATTATTGTTATCGTATGTAGGATGGTTATTGTGGTACTTGTAGTCCGTTGCTGGCATCATCCATTGTATGCATTTTTTGCTGTTGATTGCCCCTAGCAACGGACTACAAGTGCAGGATATGCTCCCCTATATACATGCACAACTGCATATGGGTTGAGCATATCCTGCTTGGTAAACACCACACCACGTTTTCTAATGTCCAGATATGTACCCCTCACAGTAGTCATGTCAGATTAGGTGCCCCCTCACAGTAGTCATGTCAGATTAGGAGCCCCCTCACTAAAATGCCCACTTTTGTGCCCCCTCATGCTTGTTGGGCGACCCCCCCCCCTCCCTTTTGCCTCCAGTCTGCAACTTTATTTTAAAAAAAAACACACATACTTACCTTCTCCTCTTATGACGCGCTCCCACACTCATCGCGCGCTGTGCTGGTCTCTGGAGGCTGATTCCCGGCACTTCTCCCACAGCCAGCAGTGCAATGAGCAGCCAGCAGGGGGAGCTCCAGCGCTGTGAAGGTGAGTGAAGCACAGAGCGGAGAGAGCTCCCTGCTTCACCCTGGAGAGGACAACCCGGCAGTGACAAGAACTGCCGGGTGAGTATGCGCGCCACCCCCCAACTGCCTCTGCGCCCCCTCTAGTCTCTGCAGGGACGCATAAACATGCTTACAGAGCGCTCTAACGGGGCCCTGCATTGTCACTGTGCTTCATGCCGGGCCCTGTCAGAGCGCTCCCATTGTCAGCAGTAGACAAGTAAACAGTCACTTATTAGACATAAGAAGAGCGAAGGACAGAAGACTTGCGGCACTCACCGGAGCAGGTAAAAGGTTAATCTTTCTTCTTCCTTTCAGTAGGACACAACATGCGGGGTCGGGGGCGGCGGGTGTTTCACGCGTAGAGCCGCGCTTCCTCAGGCCGTCCCAGCGTAACACTACGCAATATAAAGATGAGCGTCCCTCCTGCCGTCTCCTAGGAAAGCGCTAGACAGGACATTAAAACCCATACAATGAGTAACTATAGACATAGGCCCCATCCAATAGCGCATCATAGTAAAATGCCGCTGGTTATTGATAGTCTGCTTATTTGCATGCTCGTTATCAATACCGGATATCACGGAAGGATAGATACAAACATATTAACTCCCACCTGAACTATTTCACGAATTGTAGCCCATGCGCTCAAAAGTGAAAGCTGGATCGATAAGGACCCTTGATGAAGGTCATAACTGACCGAAACATCGGGACTTCTGGGTATGACCCTATGCTAAGCCTTATGTAAAATACTGGATACAATATGACACAGTGTCGAAAAAGCATAATGTATGAAATAAAAGCAAAAGTCTTTAACCCCTTAAGGCCCTATTTCACCTTAAGGACTTGGCCATTTTTTTTGCAAATCTGACCAGTGTCACTTTATGTGGTGATAACTTTAAAACGCTTTTTCTTATCCTGGCCATTCTGAGAATGTTTTTTCGTCACATATTGTACTTCATGACAGTGGTAAAATAAAGTCGAAAAATTTCATTTTTATTTATAAAAAAATACAAAATTTACCAAAAATTTTGAAAAATTTGCAATTTTCCAAGTTTCAATTTCTCTACTTCTATAATACATAGTAATACCACCAAAAAAAGTTATTGATTTACATTCCCCATATGTCTACTTCATGTATCGATCATTTTGGGAATGCCATTTCATTTTTTGGGGACGTTACAAGGCTTAGAAGTTTGGAAGCAAATCTTGAAATTTTTCAGAAATGTTCAAAAACCCACTTTTTAGGGACCAGTTCAGGTCTGAAGTCACTTTGTGAGGCTTACATAATAAAACCACCCAAAAATTACCCCATTCTAGAAAATACACCCCTCAGGGTATTCAAACTGATTTTACAAACGTCATTAACCCTTTAGGTTTCCCACAAGAGTTAATGGCAAATGGAGATTTTTGGAAAATTTTCCATTTTAATCCATTTTTTCCAGTAATAAAGCAAGGGTTAACAGCCAAACAAAACTTAATATTTATTGCCCCGATTCTGTAGTTTGCAGAAACACCCCATACGTGGTCCTAAACTGCTGTATGGCCAAACTGCAGGGCGCAGAAGGAAGGAAACGCCATGTGGTTTTTGGAAGGCAGATTTTGCTGGACTGGATTTTTGACACCATGTCCCATTTGAAGCCCCCTGATGCAACCCTAGAGTAGAAACTCCATATAAGTGACTCCATCTAAGAAACTACACCCCTCAAGGTATTCAAAACCAGTTTTACAAACTTTGTTAACCCTTTAGGTGTTCCACAAGAGTTATTGGCAAATGGAGATGAAATTTCAGAATTTCTATTTTTTGTTACCTTGTCTAAAAAAGTGCAATATAGAGCAACCAAAAATCATATTTACCCTAAAATAATACAAACAAAACTGACACCTTATCCCGTAGTTTCCAAAATTGGGTCACTTTTTTGGATTTTCTACTGTAGGGGTGCATCAGGGGGGCTTCAAATGGGACATAGTGTCAAAAAACCAGTCCAGCAAAATCTGCCTTCCAAAAACCATATGACGTTCCTTTCCTTCTACACCCTGCAGTTTGGCCATACAGCAGTTTACGACCACATATGGGGTGTTTCTGCAAACTAGAGAATCAGGGCAATAAATATTGAGTTTTGATTGGCTGTTAACCCTTGCTTTGTTACTGGAAAAATGGATTAAAATGGAAAATTTGCAAAAAAATAGCTGTTATGGGACCGTTTTTATTTTTTGCTATTTACATTGTTGAAGTGACAGGTTAGATTGTGTGCCATTTCTATAGAGCAGGTTGTTACGGACGCGGCAATACCAAATATGACTACTTTTGGGGGTTTTTTGTTTCAGTTTTACATAATAAAGCATTTTTGAAAAAAAAGATTTTTTAGTGTCTCCACATTCTGAAAGCCATAGTTTATTTTTTTATTTTTGGGAGACTGTCTTATGTAGGGGCTCATTTTTTGCGGGATGAGATGTCGGTTTGATTTGCACTATTTTGGGGTGCATATGACATTTTGGTCGCTTGCTATTACACTTTTTGTGATGTAAGGTGACAAAAATGGCTTTTGACACCGTATTTATTATTATTTTTTTGCTGTGTTCAGCTGAGGGGTAAGTTCATGTGTTTTTTTTATAGATCAGGTTGTGATGGACGCGGCAAAACCAAATATGTATAGTTTTTATTTATTTATATAAGTTTTACACAATAATATCATTTTTTAAAACAAAAATAAATCATGTTTTTGTGTCTCCATAGTCTGAGAGCCATATTTTTTTTTTTTTTTTGGGCGATTGTCCTATGTAGGGGCTCATTTTTTGCGAGATGAGGTGACGGTTAGATTGACACTATTTGGGGAGTCATATGGCTTTTTGATCGCTTGCTATTACACTTTTTGTGATGTAAGATGACAAAAAAATGGCTTTTTGACAAAGTTTTTATTTTTATTTTTTTACAGTTTTTACTTGAGGGGTTAGGTCAGGTTAAATTTTTTCATAGAGCAGATTCTTACGGATGTGGAGATACCCAATTTGTCTACTTTTTAGTTTTTTTTTTACATTTAACACTAAAAAGCATTTTTGAAACAAAAAAAATCATGTTTTAGTCTGAGAAGCATAGTTTTTTTATTTTTTGGCCAATTGTTTTAGGTAGGGGCTCATTTTTTGCGGGATGGGATGGCGGTTTGATTGGTACTATTTTGGGAGGCATACGCTTTTTTGATCGCTTTGTATTACACTTTTAGTGATGTAAGGTGACAAAAAATTGCTTATTTACACATTTTTTGTGTTTTTTTTATGGTTTTCACCTGACGAGTTCAGTCATGTGATATTTTTATAGAGTATATTTTTACGGACGCGGCGATACCTAATATGTGTAGTGTATTTTATTTTTTTTAATTTTTATTCAGTGATATGTGTTTTTTTTCATTTTTACTTTTTTTTTCACTTTTTTACATATTTTTTGACCCAGACCCACTTGGTTCTTGTAGATCCAGTGGATCTGGTGTATGTATAATACAGTACAGTGCACTATATAATGCACTGTGCTGTATTTTGTACTTTACAAAGTCTGAATAGACCTTTAGCAGGTCTATTCAGACTTTCAGCACCAACGCTGTACAGAGATGTTTGACTATAAGAGATGTGTGACGCTGTACAGAGATGTGTGATGATGTACAGAGATGTGTGACGCTGTACAGAGATGTGTGATGCTGTACAGAGATGTGTGACGCTGTACAGAGATGTGTGATGCTGTACAGAGATGTGTGACGCTGTACAGATGTGTGACGCTGTACAGAGATGTGTGACGCTGTACAGAGATGTGTGATGCTGTACAGAGATGTGTGACGCTGTACAGAGATGTGTGATGCTGTACAGAGATGTGTGACGCTGTACAGATGTGTGACGCTGTACAGAGATGTGTGACGCTGCACAGAGATGTGTGACGCTGTACAGAGATGTGTGGCGCTGTACAGAGATGTGTGACGCTGTACAGAGATGTGTGACGCTGTACAGAGATGTGTGACGCTGTACAGATGTGTGACGCTGTACAGAGATGTGTGACGCTGCACAGAGATGTGTGACGCTGTACAGAGATGTGTGACGCTGTACAGATGTGTGACGCTGTACAGAGATGTGTGACGCTGCACAGAGATGTGTGACGCTGTACAGAGATGTGTGGCGCTGTACAGAGATGTGTGACGCTGTACAGAGATGTGTGACGCTGTACAGAGATGTGTGACGCTGTACAGAGATGTGTGGCGCTGTACAGAGATGTTTGACTATAAGAGATGTGTGACGCTGTACAGAGATGTGTGACGCTGTACAGATGTGTGACGCTGTACAGATGTGTGACGCTGTACAGAGATGTGTGATGCTGTACAGAGATGTGTGACGCTGTACAGAGATGTTTGACTATAAGAGATGTGTGACGCTGTACAGAGATGTGTGATGCTGTACAGAGATGTGTGACGCTGTACAGATGTGTGACGCTGTACAGAGATGTGTGACGCTGTACAGAGATGTGTGACGCTGTACAGAGATGTGTGATGCTGTACAGAGATGTGTGACGCTGTACAGAGATGTGTGACGCTGTACAGAGATGTGTGACGCTGTACAGAGATGTGTGACGCTGTACAGATGTGTGACGCTGTACAGAGATGTGTGACGCTGTACAGAGATGTGTGATGATGTACAGAGATGTGTGACGCTGTATAGATGTGTGATGATGTACAGAGATGTGTGACGCTGTACACAGATGTGTGACGCTGTACAGAGATGTGTGATGATGTACAGAGATGTGTGACGCTGTATAGATGTGTGATGATGTACAGAGATGTGTGACGCTGTACAGAGATGTGTGACGCTGTACAGAGATGTGTGATGATGTACAGAGATGTGTGACGCTGTATAGATGTGTGATGATGTACAGAGATGTGTGACGCTGTATAGATGTGTGATGATGTACAGAGATGTGTGATGATGTACAGAGATGTGTGACGCTGTACAGAGATGTGTGACGCTGTACAGAGATGTGTGATGATGTACAGAGATGTGTGACGCTGTATAGATGTGTGATGATGTACAGAGATGTGTGACGCTGTATAGATGTGTGATGATGTACAGAGATGTGTGACGCTGTACAGAGATGTGTGACGCTGTACAGAGATGTGTGACGCTGTACAGAGATGTGTGACGCTGTACAGAGATGTGTGCTGACGCTGTACAGAGATGTGTGACGCTGTACAGAGATGTGTGACGCTGTACAGAGATGTGTGACGCTGTACAGAGATGTGTGACGCTGTACAGAGATGTGTGACGCTGTACAGAGATGTGTGACGCTGTACAGAGATGTGTGACGCGATGTGACATGAGATGTGTGACGCTGTACAGAGATGTGTGACGCTGTACAGAGATGTGTGACGCTGTACAGATGTGTGACGCTGTACAGAGATGTGTGACGCTGTACAGAGATGAGTGACGCTGTACAGAGTTGTGTGACGCTGTACAGAGATGTGTGACGCTGTACAGAGATGTGTGACGCTGTACAGATGTGTGACGCTGTACAGAGATGTGTGACGCTGTACAGAGATGTGTGATGATGTACAGAGATGTGTGACGCTGTATAGATGTGTGATGATGTACAGAGATGTGTGACGCTGTACACAGATGTGTGACGCTGTACAGAGATGTGTGATGCTGTACAGAGATGTGTGACGCTGTACAGAGATGTGTGACGCTGTACAGAGATGTGTGACGCTGTACAGAGATGTGTGATGATGTACAGAGATGTGTGACGCTGTATAGATGTGTGATGATGTACAGAGATGTGTGACGCTGTACACAGATGTGTGACGCTGTACAGAGATGTGTGATGATGTACAGAGATGTGTGACGCTGTATAGATGTGTGATGATGTACAGAGATGTGTGACGCTGTATAGATGTGTGATGATGTACAGAGATGTGTGATGATGTACAGAGATGTGTGACGCTGTACAGAGATGTGTGACGCTGTACAGAGATGTGTGATGATGTACAGAGATGTGTGACGCTGTATAGATGTGTGATGATGTACAGAGATGTGTGACGCTGTATAGATGTGTGATGATGTACAGAGATGTGTGGCGCTGTACAGAGATGTGTGACGCTGTACAGAGATGTGTGACGCTGTACAGAGATGTGTGACGCTGTACAGAGATGTGTGATGATGTACAGAGATGTGTGACGCTGTAAAGAGATGTGTGACGCTGTATAGAGATGTGTGACGCTGCACAGAGATGTGTGACGCTGTACAGAGATGTGTGACGCTGCACAGAGATGTGTGACGCTGTACAGAGATGTGTGACGCTGTACAGAGATGTGTGACGCTGCACAGAGATGTGTGACGCTGTACAGAGATGTGTGACGCTGTACAGAGATGTGTGATGCTGTACAGAGATGTGTGACGCTGTACAGAGATGTGTGACGCTGTACAGAGATGTGTGACGCTGTACAGAGATGTGTGACGCTTTAAAGAGATGTGTGATGCTGTACAGAGATGTGTGGCAATGTACAGATGTGTGACGCTGTACAGAGATGTGTGACGCTGTACAGAGATGTGTGACGCTGTACAGAGATGTGTGACGCTGTACAGAGATGTGTGACGCTTTAAAGAGATGTGTGATGCTGTACAGAGATGTGTGGCAATGTACAGATGTGTGACGCTGTACAGAGATGTGTGACGCTGTACAGAGATGTGTGACGCTGTACAGAGATGTGTGATGCTGTACAGAGATGTGTGACGCTGTACAGAGATGTGTGACGCTGTACAGAGATGTGTGATGCTGTACAGAGATGTGTGACGCTGTACAGATGTGTGACGCTGTACAGAGATGTGTGACACTGTACAGAGATGTGTGACGCTGTACAGAGATGTGTGACGCTGTACAGAGATGTGTGACGCTGTACAGAGATGTGGGATGATGTACAGAGATGTGTGATGATGTACAGAGATGTGTGACGCTGTATAGATGTGTGATGATGTACAGAGATGTGTGACGCTGTACAGAGATGTGTGACGCTGTACACAGATGTGTGACGCTTTAAAGAGATGTGTGATGCTGTACAGAGATGTGTGGCAATGTACAGATGTGTGACGCTGTACAGAGATGTGTGACGCTGTACAGAGATGTGTGACGCTGTACAGAGATGTGTGACGCTGTACAGAGATGTGTGACGCTTTAAAGAGATGTGTGATGCTGTACAGAGATGTGTGGCAATGTACAGATGTGTGACGCTGTACAGAGATGTGTGACGCTGTACAGAGATGTGTGACGCTGTACAGAGATGTGTGACGCTGTACAGAGATGTGTGGCGCTGTACAGAGATGTGTGATGCTGTACAGAGATGTGTGACGCTGTACAGATGTGTGACGCTGTACAGAGATGTGTGACGCTGTACAGAGATGTGTGACGCTGTACAGAGATGTGTGACACTGTTCAGAGATGTGTGACGCTGTACAGAGATGTGTGGCGCTGTACAGAGATGTGTGACGCTGTACAGAGATGTGTGATGCTGTACAGAGATGTGTGACGCTGTACAGAGATGTGTGACGCTGTACAGAGATGTGTGGCGCTGTACAGAGATGTGTGACGCTGTACAGATGTGTGACGCTGTACAGAGATGTGTGACGCTGTACAGAGATGTGTGACGCTGTACAGAGATGTGTGACGCTGTACAGAGATGTGTGGCGCTGTACAGAGATGTGTGGCGCTGTACAGAGATGTGTGACGCTGTACAGAGATGTGTGATGCTGTACAGAGATGTGTGACGCTGTACAGAGATGTGTGACGCTGTACAGAGATGTGTGGCAATGTACAGAGATGTGTGACAATGTACAGATGTGTGATGCTGTACAGAGATGTGTGACGCTGTACAGGTTAGAAGGCCAGTGTAGCGGAAGACCCTGGGCTGTCCTTCTAACATCAGTTCGGTTGGTTTAGCCGTTCGTATGGATTAGCCCGAATCCTGTGGGTTAAGTATAGGTGGCCGCCATTTCGAATGTTTTACACGTATTCGCGGCCATCTTACGCCCGAACAGCGGTGTTTTGCCAACAATCGTGGGGAACTAAAAACGGATACGCAAGCCGGCGAACCCCGCGGAGACCCCCTCATACCTCTTGGGGGTTACAAGGAACAGTGAGCCCTAATTTATGTGTGGACTGTATAGGCCATATCCTTCCTGTTGTCCATTGAAAGTGCAGGGGTGAACCCAGCAATACATGAAGGGTTAACTCTGCACTGAGGCTCCCAGGAAAGGTGTTGGTTCATTTGTCCCTTTGTTCTGTTGTGCTAGTGATGGGATTAAGTAGCTGACTCCGGGGTAGAGGAGGAGATCACCCTCTGATACACTCGGGAGATAATCCCATCACATGTGTCTCCTCTCTTCCTATTCTTCAATTATGTTTGATTGCGTTATAATGTTACCACCAGAACTGTGTATGTATATTAGGTTAGTCCATTGTCTGAGTTAACTGTATCCCAGGCAGAGGGGGTGTGCCCCTGACCTGTGGAATTGTATAAATTGTGAGTGCTGGCTGTCATTAAGGTGTCCAGTTCTGCTCCTGAAACTGTGTATCGTCCAGTTATTGGGATCGCTGTTGGGATATTGCTGCATTACTTTCTCTGTTGGACGCCTTGCTGATGGACTTACTATTGCCTTGTTCCTGAGTCCCACTTGGAGTATAAGCGGAGGTAACCTGGAAATATTGTATATCCGCTACATTGGTTGGCAGCGCTGGGATCCAGACTCACAGAGGAACAAGCATAAATGGAGTACGGATGGAGATTGATTTTACCACGCTGAAACGCTCCACGCTAAAGGACCTCCTAGAGGCAAGGGGTATACAAACCAGCAACAAGAAGAAAGCAGTACTCATTAGGGAACTCATGGCAGAATACGGAATGGATGGCGATTCGGTTCCTGAACAGAGGGATCAAGGGAAACACAGGAACAGATGGAGTTCCAGAGGCAGGTTCGATTCAGGCTGTCTTTTTATGGGGAAAACCCCTCAGAGGAAATTATTTCAAAAACTATGACAGAGGTCCAAGAATTCATTTTAAGGAGACAGACGACAGCAGTTCCAGAACCCAGCTCCGCAAGGAATGTACCACCAGAAGGTAAGCCTAAGATACCATACCAGGCTTTTAAAACATATGTGGAGGCAGAGGAAGACATAGACGCTTTCCTGCAAGACTTTGAGAGACTGTGTGCACTACATAAAATCAGTGCAGAAGACTGGGTACCCATTTTGGCCGGAAAGTTAACTGGGAGGGCAGCAGAGGCATACCGTACTGTACCTAATGAGGAAATACGGAATTACAGCAAAGTAAAAGAAATTATACTGGCCAGGTATGCTATAACACCAGAAGCATACCGGCGGAGATTCAGGGATCTAAAGAAGGTGGACAAAGACTCACATGCAGAGTGGGCATGCAGACTACAAAGGGCAGCCCTCGGGTGGGTGCAAGCTAGCAAGGCACGGTCCATGGAGGATGTAATTCAGATGATGCTGATGGAGCAGTTCTATGAGGGAGTAACCGGCGAGGTCCAGGAATGGGTACGGGACAGAAATCCTACATCCCTCACCGAAGCTGCCAGAAAGGCAGATGAGTATCTAGACGCACGCAGGCAACAAAAACCTACAGCTCCAAAAGCCACATTTAAAACCTTTGGGGGAACCACGTACACCCCAGCTCCACCAAGACCCCTGCCACCACCACCCGCTGCCCAGCCGCGGTTCCGTCAACCCACTTCTGGGCCCTGTCATCACTGCCAGAAGTGGGGGCATTATAAAAGAGAATGCCCACAGCTGAGGGACCGTTCCACCTGGATACGTCCAGGCCCACCACCACCAAGAACAGCCACAGCCCACCACTACCAGGACATGGTGGCCACACCATACGGTTCAGCCGTTCCTATTACCACCGTGGAACAATGGGAGGTACTACACGAGGCCGATCCTGTCCAGGCCAATACGGATAATCTTCAGCACCACAGACAGACCGTATACCTGGAGGGTAAAGCAGTCCGAGGGCTACGGGACTCGGGCGCTACTATCACTCTGGTACAGAGCCACCTGGTTTCCGATCAAGCCAAACTAAGTAAAACTGTAGCCGTCAGGGTAGCCGGGGAGCAGTATACCGGCTACCTACAGCAAGGGTACATTTGCATTGGGGAGCGGGGTCAGGACATGTGGAGGTGGGGTTGATGCCACAGTTACCGGCGGAGGTATTATTGGGGAACGATCTGGGAAGACTCACATCGGCTTTTGAGCCCCAGACAACCACCACAGGAGAAGCACACCCTGTGGTCACCCGACAACAAGCCCGCACCCAGGACTACAACACACTGCCGGAGGGCCAGGTAAGAGATCCTCCCCTTCCTTAGAATGTGTTCCTGGGCCCCACCTAATGAATTTGCAGCTGAACTAGTAACAGATCCTACGCTTCAAGTATATAGGGATAAGGTTGTCACGGACTCACCCGGGGGAGGAGAGAGATTTGTCTGGGATAAGCAGCTGTTATACAGGGAAACAGACAAGCAGATTGTGGGATCAGACCCGATAGTGATGAGGCAGCTAGTGGTGCCGCAGCGGTACCGAGCGGAGTTACTCCGGATAGCACACGATATTCCACTATCCGGGCATCTGGGGGTCAGTCGCACTAGGTACAGGCTGACCCAAAATTTCTTCTGGCCAGGGATCAGCCAGGAAGTACGCCGATATTGCACTACGTGCGATACCTGCCAGAGGGTAGGGAAAAGGGGAGACCGAAGGAAGGCGAAGCTCCATCCCTTACCCATAATTGAGGAACCCTTTAGCCGAATAGCGGTAGATCTGATAGGCCCCTCCAGAGAGCTAGCCCGTCAGGTAAAAGGTATATCTTAACAGTCGTAGATTATGCCACTAGATATCCAGAGGCAGTGGCTCTAACTAATATTCACGCCGAAACAGTCGCGGATGCCCTCATGCGAATATTCTCTCGGATGGGATTACCCAGGGAGATTATCTCGGATCAGGGTACCCAATTTACCGCAGAGTTCACCCAACACCTCTGGAGGATCTGTGGCATTAAGCCGATTATCAGTGCCCCTTACCACCCCCAGACTAATGGACTCTGTGAACGGTTCAATGGTACCTTGAAACAAATGCTCCGAACCTTCGCAGAGACCCACAAGGACTGGGAGCGATTCCTGCCGCATCTCCTGTTTGCATATCGGGAGGTGCCCCAGGAATCCACAGGGTTCTCCCTGTTTGAACTACTATTTGGGAGAAGGGTCAGAGGTCCCTTAGATCTTATTAGAGAGCATTGGGAGGGAGACCGAGCGCAGATGGCACTCCCATCATACCATACGTGCTGGCCTTCCGAGACCGCCTGGAAGCATTGACTAGGACGGTAAGGGAAAACCTCCAGGCGGCACAGACTCGCCAGCGCACGTGGTATGATCGGGGAGCCAGGGACCGTAGCTTTCAGGTCGGGCAGAAGGTGCTAATTTTAAAACCAGTCCGACATGACAAGTTACAGGCCGCCTGGCAGGGACCATATAAGGTGGTGGAACAGAGATGTGATACCACCTATATCATAGGTCCCTGCGCCGGGAACGGAGGGCGACGCATGCTCCATGTGAACATGATGAAGCCCTACCAGGAGCGCGCCGAGGAAGTAACCGCCATATGTGCGCCCAATTCTGAAGAGTTTGACAGCTTACCACTTCCCGATTTACTGGGAGATGGGCAGCTGTCTGGGGATTTAGGAGAGGTTGTACTGGGGGATCGGCTGAGCCCACAGGAGCGGATCGAGGTACAGCAGCTATTAGAGGAGAAACGAGACACGTTCTCTAATATACCTGGATACACCCCTCTGGCCACTCACCGAGTCGAGACCCCAGGGCAACTACCCATGCGCCAGACCCCTACCGCATCCCAGAAGCGGTGAGGGAAAACATGCGCAAGGAGATCAATGAGATGCTCCAACTGGGGGTGATTGAGCCCTCAGATAGTCCATGGGCTTCTCCTGTGGTCCTCGTGCCGAGCGAGATGGCACAACTCGCTTCTGCGTGGACTACAGGAGATTGAACGAGAAAACCGTGTCTGATGCTTATCCTATGCCACGGATAGACGAACTACTAGACAGGATGGCCAGGGGCCAATACCTCACTACCATTGACCTATGTAAAGGATATTGGCAAATTCCCTGGCCCCAGACGCCATCCCGAAGTCGGCCTTTGTCACCCCATTTGGCTTGTACCAGTTTAAGGTCATGCCATTTGGGATGAAAACGCCCCAGCAACTTTCCAGAGGATGGTGGACCGACTCCTGGATGGGTTCCAGGACTATACATGTGCCTACCTGGACGATATTGCTATTTTTAGCAATACGTGGCAGGAACACTTGGCCCATATAGGAGCTGTACTAGACAGGATTAGGGAAGCTGGTTTGACCCTGAAACCAGCCAAGTGTAGTATAGGGATGGCTGAGGTACAGTACCTGGGACATAGAGTGGGGTGCGGCAAGCAAAAACCCGAACCCGCCAAAGTAGAGGCCGTAGCTCAGTGGCCCACCCCTAGAACTAAGACCCAAGTTTTAGCGTTCCTGGGGACCGCGGGGTATTACAGAAAATTTGTCCCTAACTATAGTGCCCTAGCAAAACCCCTCACTGACCTGACCCGGAAAAATCTGCCCCGCCAAGTAACCTGGTCCCCGGAGTGTGAGCAGGCATTCCAACATCTGAAAAAGGCACTGATAAATGCCCCTGTCTTGGCAGCTCCCAATCCAACTAAACGATTTCTTGTTCACACAGACGCTTCTATGTTTGGATTGGGGGCAGTACTGAGCCAAGTTGGGGCTGATGGCGGAGAACATCCCGTGGCTTACATCAGTCGCAAACTGTTACCTCGAGAAGTAAGCTACGCCGCCATCGAAAAAGAATGCCTGGCTGTGGTGTGGGCTTTAAAGAAACTGCAGCCCTATCTGTACGGACAGCCCTTTTCCTTGCTCACGGATCACAACCCATTGGTATGGCTGAACCGGGTGGCTGGGGACAATGCTAGGCTGCTGCGCTGGAGCTTAGCGCTGCAGCCCTTTGATTTTGATATTCAGTACCGGCCGGGTAAGCAGAATGGAAATGCCGACGGGTTGTCAAGACAAACGGACCTGGAAAAATGATCCGTGAGCCCCCGGACATCCCCAAGCCGATCCGTGTTGGATCAGGCTGTGTATGCCGGCTTGTGGGCAAGGGGGAGCAGTGTAGCGGAAGACCCTGGGCTGTCCTTCTAACATCAGTTCGGTTGGTTTAGCCGTTCGTATGGATTAGCCCGAATCCTGTGGGTTAAGTATAGGTGGCCGCCATTTCGAATGTTTTACACGTGTTCGCGGCCATCTTACGCCCGAACAGCGGTGTTTTGCCAACAATCGTCGGGAACTAAAAACGGATACGCAAGCCGGCGAACCCCGCGGAGACCCCTCATACCTCTTGGGGTTACAAGGAACAGTGAGCCCTGATTTATGTGTGGACTTTATAGGCCTTATCGTTCCTGTTGTCCATTGAAAGTGCAGGGTGACCCCAGCAATACATGAAGGGTTAACTCTGCACTGAGGCTCCCAGGAAGGTGTTGGTTCATTTGTCCCTTTGTTCTGTTGGGCTAGTGATGGGATTAAGTAGCTGACTCCGGGGTAGGGGAGTAGATCACCCTCTGATACACTCAGGAGATAATCCCATCACATGTGTCTCCTCTCTTCCTATTCTTCAATTATGTTTGATTGCGTTATAATGTTAGACCACCAGAACTGTGTATGTATATTAGGTTAGTCCATTGTCTGAGTTAACTGTATCCCAGGCAGAGGGGGTGTGCCCCTGGCCTGTGGAATTGTATAAATTGTGAGTGCTGGCTGTCATTAAGGGGTCCAGTTCTGCTCCTGAAACTGTGTGTCGTCCAGTTATTGGGATCGCTGTTGGGATATTGCTGCATTACTTTCTCTGTTGGACGCCTTGCTGATGGACTTACTATTGCCTTGTTCCTGAGTCCCACTTGGAGTATAAGCGGAGGTAACCTGGAAATATTGTATATCCGCTACAGCCAGTTTATTGGCCTGTATTTGTGGGAGGGGCGTTAGTAGCACATTTATACCAGGTAGGCGCCTCCCTTGGGCGTGTCGACGGCTGCTGCGTAGTTGTGTGCAGTCAGAGCCACCTGTTGCAGCACATGGACTGAATCTGCAGCTTCCATACCCAGTCAGCGTCCAGGATCCCAGTTGAGGTCGTTCCGGTCGGGTGAGGGTTTGCAACCAGCTCGTGCAGCATCGTCCCGTTACAGTCCGGCCGGCGATGCGTCGGCTCCTTTGGTAAGGAGGAGCGGCATTGCACCGGAGCGATTCTGCCTGGCAGCCCACGTTTGGCTCCCACGTGGCAGCACGATTAGTCCGGCCGGCGGTGTGTCGGCTCCTTTGGTGAGTAGGAGCAGCACTGCACCGGAGCGATCCTGCCTGGCACCCCCACGTTTGGTGCCCACGTGGCAGTGTGGTTAGGTAGCAGGGGTCAGCGTGACTCCGTCTCGTTTTCTTGCGCCTGACAGCCCACGCTTGGCGTCCACGTGGCGGCACATTTAGGCAGCAGGGGTCAGCATGACTCCGTCTCGCTTTCTCGCAGGCTTCCATGTCTTGCACAGGTCACCTTGCTTAGTCTGTCCGTGTATATCTGCATGTCTTTCTTGTCTGCTTTTCACTTCCCTGCTCGCCAGCAAACCTCTCTCGCCATCCGCTATTATTTCTGCAGACAGACTAAAGCCTTGTTCACACTGACATCCAGCGTTATCCCCTTACTCGCATTATAGAGGGATAGGTTCAGGCAGCTGATTAATCTGGGTGGAGCAGAGCTGCTGTTATCAGTGTTATTGTTTCTTTAGTATAGATGCTATTTTGTGATATGTACATTGAGTAGTCGGTGAGCTCCTCTGTGCTGAGGTTTCTTTCATTCGTCTTGTTTCATTTGTTTTGGAAATATAAAATGTGTGTGTGTCACTTTAAGGTGGTGAACCTGAGTTTGTGCACTTACTAAGCCCCTGTGCAGGTGCTGGGGATCCATCTTCAGTTCAGAGTGTTAGGGTACGTTCACACGACGACAATTGTCGCGCGACAAAAAGTCGCACTATTGTCGCGCGACAATTTTTATAATAGGAGTCTATGGTGTCGCAGTGCGACATGCGACATGCTGCGACTGCGACACGAAAGTCGGAGAAAATCCATTCAAGATGGGTTTTTCTGCGACTGTCGCGTCGCAGTCGCAGCATGTCGCATGTCGCAATGCGACACCATAGACTCCCATTATAAAAATTGTCGCGCGACAATAGTGCGACAAAATGTCGCGCGACAAATGTTGCAGTGAAGTTGTGCCCTATTTGTCGCGCGACTTTTTGTCGCGCGACAATTGTCGTCGTGTGAACGTACCCTTAGCTGGACGCTGGGGGAGCTGCTTGCTTCAAAGGTAATTGCAGAGACCCATGAGGACCTTTTTATTTTGTTGTTTTTGCCTCGTTTTGTTGCTTTATTTGTGCTAAAAATAGATAGAAGCGTGGCTTTTTCTGAGAACTGAGTTTAGTTTGTTTTTACGGCATATACACCCACATCTCTACTGGGCGCATGTGCTGATGGTGGCGACGTTTGCATGTACTCACCTGTAGCAGTGTGGTGTGGTGCAGGTGGTTTATATTACTGCAGGCCTCACGTCGGTGTCAGCATACTACCACAGTGAGGATTGTCTTTACATGTCATTCGTTGTTTTTGAGGTCACGTCACAGCGCGCCATTCTTAGTTGATCTGGTCAAAATACTTCTCGTGCTTGGGTAGTAGGAAGAAAAAAAAAAGTCACATTATGGGCGGATTTCTCATTAGGTTACGGGCTTTGCTACTTGACGTTTATTTTAGGTCGTTATAGGTTCTGAATGTTGGGTAAGTCACATTTCATCAGTTTGCGGTCTCGCAACATCAGACCTGACCCGTCACTCAGGCCTCGGCGGTTTCAACCATTTCGTTGGTTCTGATGCCTGCAGGCCTCACGTCAGTGTCGGCACTACCACAGCCAGGAGCATCGTGGCATGTCATTTGCTGTTCAGGTCGCGTAACAGCTCGCCATTCTCAGTTGGTGTGGTCAATTACATCTGCTGCTAAGGTAGCGAAAAAAAAAAAAGGGGCATTAAAAAATAAATTAAATAAAAATTACATGGAAAGTAAAGTATGTGTGAAACTTTATCCGCTTACAAACTCACTACTTGACGTTTCTTCATACGTTGCTATAGGTTCAGTGTTGGGTGAGTCACGTTTTCATCAGGTTGCGGTATCGCAACGTCAAACTGTACACGTCGCTCAGGGCACGGCGGTTTCAACCATTTTTATTTTATTTTTTTCTTCTGATGCTTTCGCTGGCACTGGTTTTCTTACCATTTCTTGGCCCCAATATAATCATTTTCTCTCCGACTTTCCATTCACGATGCCCGGTTCGTGTCTATCAGCAATTACTGGCAGCAGTAACAAACCAAGGCCTTGCGAGTACTCTGTTGCGGTTCCCACGGCCCACTCACCACTGGTGTTGGGCGCGAGTATTCGCAAGGCGAGTTTGATCTCGAATATCGTGATTTTGAGGTTTGCAAATATGTTAAATACTTGACCCCATATTCGCAATTGCGTATATTCGCTCTTGAGATGTATAGTGAGTGATACTGTAAAAAAAAAAAATTCTATTCAGACATAATTTCCCCGACCTCAGTCGCTTCTTTCACAGTCCCACTATTCCTGTCACAGTAGAGATTTCATAGGTAAAACTGTCCTGCCAATGTTCGTCACTTGAATAATCGCATTAATCTATTCGCGGTTTGTATTCCCTTACCTACCTAGCGTTAACAGGTCGTGTCAGACTCCAGTACGCTGAGTGTATTGTACGGATTTCCACATGCCTTTTCGCCCCTTCCATTCACTCAGATGACTCCCGCCATTTCAAGCTTTCTATACGTGTAAAGCTGTTTAAACATCATTAATAACGAACAATTTATGCGCACGCAAATATTACTCGAATTAGTCGCTAGTCATGATATTGCATGCGAAATAACGAATATTGCTATATCGCGAATGCGCGACAAATGTGATGCAGGTTGTTCGTCTGACGTCGCAAGGTGGAATGTGGGTCTTTGCGCTCATCTCTACTTACACCTCTGTCGTGCGGCATGACCGCATGCCTATGTCCAGATTGGGGTTGAAACCTACATCTATCAGCCTTTCCTTCAGGTGCGGTGCGGCATACGCTGCCTCTAGGTACGATAGTTCCGGCCCATTTATCCGGAAGCTAGGTCAGTGGCGCTCTGCATGTTTATTAGGTCCATGCCTCAATCTAGTCGAGAGATGTTCTTGCATTCCGGAGGTTGGTCATGTTGGCGTTGTTGCTGGCACTGGTTTCGCCATTCTGGCCCCAATATAATCATTCTTTTCCCGACATTCCTTTCTGAGTGCCCGGCTTCGTGTCTTTTAGTAATTACTGGCAGCAGTAACAGACCAAGACCTAAGAGTACTCTGTTGCGGTCCTCACGGCACCCCTCACCACTTCTCAGTTATGCGGCATGTCCTATCCCGGTGTCCAATTTTAGGGTCCAAACCAACAGCTATCTGGCCTTTCCTTCAGGTCAGGTGCAGCATGTGCTGCCTCTGGGAACAATAGTTCTGGCTCCATGTTATCCGGAATTTAGGCGCTCTGCATGTCCAATAGGTTCATACCTCAGCCTAGTCGAGAGATGTTCTTGCATTCTAGAGATTGGTCATGTTAGTGTTGTTGTTACGTACTATTGTGTATCATTTAGTTGTTGGCTTTTTTGGCCCCCTTCAGGCATTCCTCCTATGCAGCGGTTATGGCACAACTCAAGCCGCTTAGCCTAGTTAGGTAGGCAGGTAGACGGCTACGTGTCATGTAGCCCCGACCACAAGTTAGAAGGCCAGTTTATTGGCCTGTATTTGTGGGAGGGGCGTAAGTAGCACATTTATACCAGGCAGGCGCCTCCCTTGGGCGTGTCGACGGCTGCTGCGTACCCTCCCAACCCACCCTTCTTTTTCATAAACACCTTGCAGGGCATGCCCCCCTTCAGGCATTCCTCCTACGCAGCGGTTATGGCACAATTCAAGCCGCTTAGCCTAGTTAGGTAGGCAGGTAGACGGTTACGTGTCATGTAGCCCCGACCACAAATGTGTGACGCTGTACAGAGATGTGTGACGCTGTACAGAGATGTGTGACGCTGTACAGAGATGTGTGACGCTGTACAGAGATGTGTGACGCTGTACAGAGATGTGTGACGCTGTACAGAGATGTGTGACGCTGTACAGAGACGTGTGACACTGTATAGATGTGTGACGCTGCACAGAGATGTGTGACGCTGCACAGAGATGTGTGGCGCTGTACAGATACGTGTGACACTGTACATAGATGTGTGACGCTGTACATAGATGTGTGACGCTGTACAGAGATGTGTGACACTGCACAGAGATGTTTGACTATAAGAGATGTGTGACGCTGAATTTCATCTAAATCGAATATGGCACCTGCCGCTCATCACTAACGAGGAGCAGGAGCATCAGGACCAGCAGACAATGGGAAGGACAGACAGTTCCCCTTCGACTGAGGTGGTAGAGCCTCGACTGTCTTAAACCTGGTGTATGCCACTGGGTGATGCAGCTGTTGCTCCGGCAGTCTGGTCACTGTATGGTGACGCTGCATATGTTGACTTGGGGCCGTGGTGCAAACATTGGCACCCTGGCCACTCTTCACCTTCTGCCCACAGATTCTACATATGGCCATGTTCACCTCCTCCTGAGGCTGTACAAAAAACTGCCACACCGCCGAGTAGGTGATTTTACCCCCAACACTATGCACTGACTGCTACCGCCGCTGCTTCCGTGAACCCGTGGACCCCTCCTTAATAAGGATACATTTTTATAAGAATACATTTTTCATTTTCTACTGAAATACGCAACTAAAGGCTTTACCAGTATCTGCGTCACTGAACGCAAAATAAACGTATCGTTTTCTACCGAAATATGTCACTAAAGGTTTTACCACAAATGTTACTGCAGCGCTGAACGCTGAATATATTTAGTTTTTCGACCGAAATACGTCACTAAAGGTTTTACCACATATAACTGCAAAAGGGAACGCTGAATGTATTTTGTTTTTCTACTGAAATAATATTAACTGCAGAAGTGAAATGCGTATATATTTTTCGTTTTGTACTGAAATAGGCCACTAAACTCTTTAACCACAAACAAATGCAACAGTGAAGTGCGTAGATTTTTTTCCTTTTTGTACTGAAATTGGACACTGAACGCTTTTATCACATAGAGCTGCAGAAGTGACCTGCGTATAGATTTTTCTTTCTGTACTGAAATACGCCACTAAAGGCTTTCACAACATATAACTGCAGAAGTGACCTGCGTATATATTTTAATTTTTCCACAGATAGAAGCCACTAAAGGCTTTCCAACACAGCACTTGCACCACAAGAACAAATTGCTGGAATGACAGAGCTGTATTATAAGACTGTCTGGATCCCCGATCTTTCCCTGCACTTGTAAATCACTTTTCTAGCACTGCCCCTCGCGCCTTCGGACGTCTCTCCCTGCACTAAGATGCTGTGAAATGATTCCTCCCTATCCTTTCCCTGCACTTATAAATCTTTTTTTAAGTATTTTTTTTTTTTTTTACTGAGGTTTTTCCAATTGCTGTCCCTAGCGCCTTCTCATGTCTGAACGCTGGAAAATGTCTGAATCTAAGATGGCGGCCGTATTTATAGGGCTGTGACATCACAGGGCTGGCTGGCTGCTGATCAGTCGGGGCGATCCCGCCTTCCCATACTTCCTTTCTCCATGTCCTCACACGTGCAGCAGCTCTTTTAAGAAAAATGTGATTCGTTACCACGAGGAGTGAGGAAATTCGCATTCGCTGCAAATTGAATTTTTCCTGAAATTCGGATCAAATTCCACTTCGTCTGATTCGATCATCTCTAACAGTAACCTCTTAACAGAGAAGAAAAATGACTGAGTTGTTATGGAAACCTGGTGAAACTGTGCATGACAGAGTGAAGGACCTGCGAGTTTCTATTGGATAATAAGGGTCATGTGACTGCGTGAATGGCAGTTAGAATGTCAGTAAAGCTGTGAGCTCCGATTGGCTAATACATTTTTTGGGAATATCTCAAGAACGTTGCGTCCTAGAGAGCTGAGACCCGATCTAAAACCTTCCCGGACACCTGATGGATCTGTGTGCCAGATGTGGGGCAGATCGGTCCAGTCGTTTGGCCTCGCATAAAGAACAGACAGACAGAAATTCATTTTTATATACAGAAGAGATAAAAGGTAGGGCAGATATTTAAATTCTACGTTACATATGTATTACATGTATGTTAATTAGCAGAGACAAAAATTAGTGTTAAAATTGAAGGTATTAAACAAGCCTGAGCGGGGTGATTAGTAGTATTTGGGAGACATTATATATATTTTGGTGATTTGGAGGACATTATACAGTTGGGACTATAAAGGAGAGCCCTGCTGGTCTTCTCCCTGTGGTGTCTTAGTAGTGGATGGTTGGTACTACTGTATAATGGAGAGCCCTGCTGGTCATGTCCTTGTAGACTCTCAGTGGTGGATGATTGGTACTATGATGGAGAGCCTGGCTGGTCATGTCCTTGTAGACTCTCAGTGGTGGATGATTGGTACTATGATGGAGAGCCTGGCTGGTCATGTCCTTGTAGACTCTCAGTGGTGGATGATTGGTACTATGATGGAGAGCCTGGCTGGTCATGTCCTTGTAGACTCTCAGTGGTGGATGATTGGTACTATGATGGAGAGCCTGGCTGGTCATGTCCTTGTAGACTCTCAGTGGTGGATGATTGGTACTATGATGGAGAGCCTGGCTGGTCATGTTCTTGTAGACTCTCAGTGGTGGATGATTGGTACTATGATGGAGAGCCTGGCTGGTCATGTCCTTGTAGACTCTCAGTGGTGGATGATTGGTACTATGATGGAGAGCCTGGCTGGTCATGTCCTTGTAGACTCTCAGTGGTGGATGATTGGTACTATGATGGAGAGCCTGGCTGGTCATGTCCTTGTAGACTCTCAGTGGTGGATGATTGGTACTATGATGGAGAGCCTGGCTGGTCATGTCCTTGTAGACTCTCAGTGGTGGATGATTGGTACTATGATGGAGAGCCTGGCTGGTCATGTCCTTGTAGACTCTCAGTGGTGGATGATTGGTACTATGATGGAGAGCCTGGCTGGTCATGTCCTTGTAGACTCTCAGTGGTGGATGATTGGTACTATGATGGAGAGCCTGGCTGGTCATGTCCTTGTAGACTCTCAGTGGTGGATGATTGGTACTATGATGGAGAGCCTGGCTGGTCATGTCCTTGTAGACTCTCAGTGGTGGATGATTGGTACTATGATGGAGAGCCTGGCTGGTCATGTCCTTGTAGACTCTCAGTGGTGGATGATTGGTACTATGATGGAGAGCCTGGCTGGTCATGTTCTTGTAGACTCTCAGTGGTGGATGATTGGTACTATGATGGAGAGCCTGGCTGGTCATGTCCTTGTAGACTCTCAGTGGTGGATGATTGGTACTATGATGGAGAGCCTGGCTGGTCATGTCCTTGTAGACTCTCAGTGGTGGATGATTGGTACTATGATGGAGAGCCTGGCTGGTCTTCTCCCTGTGGTGTCCCAGTGGTGGATGATCGATACTATAATGGAGAGCCCTGCTGGTCTTTTCCCTGTAGTGTTTTAGTAATGGCTGGTTGGTACTTCAATGGAGAGCCTGGCTGGTCTTCTCCCTGTGGTGTCTTTGTGGTGGATGGTTGGTATTATGATGGAGAGCCCTGGTTGTCTTGTCCCTGTAGTATCCCAGTGGTGGATGATTGATACTATAATAGAGAGCCCTGCTGGTCTTTTCCCTGTAGTGTTTCAGCAGTGGATGATTGGTACTATCACGGAGAGCCCTGCTGGTCTTGTCCATGTAGTGTCATAGTGGTAGATGGTTGGTACTATAATGGAGAGCCCTGCTGGTCTTTCCCCTGTAGTGTTTCAGCAGTAGATGATTAGTACTATCTTGGAGAGCCCTGCCGGTCTTGTCCCTGTAGTGTCATAGTGGTGGCTGGTTGGTACTATAATGGAGAGCCCTGCTGGTCTTGTCCATGTAGTGTCCCAGTGGTGGATGATTGATACTATAATAGAGACCCCCACTGGTCTTGTCCATGTAGTGTGACAGTGGTGGATAATTGATACTATAGTAGAAAGTGTAATACCCCAGAGTGGTATTACCATTTCTTCACCCTGCTTCTATATATGATTGCTACCAATAATGTCATCTATGTATTTGTTCCAGGTCCATTGTGCATTCATAATCATAATGTTGCTAAGAAACTGTTTTGTACGTGTAATATGCCTGGTTCCCCAGCAGGTGGCAGCGGCTATATGGCAGAGTGAGAGAGAGATATTTAGATAGAATGGAACTTACCATTCCATTCTCCCCCTTTTGGGCAGAAGTGGGCTAGCCCTGCTTCCTACCAAGGGAAGAGCTGCAGGAAGTGTTTAGTCAGTCTAAGCTAGAGCAGCATCAGATGCAGACATGCCATGATGTAGCAGAAAGGGGACGCCTCTTCCCTGTAGTGTGACAGTGGTTGATGGTTGGTACTATAATGAGGAGCCCTACTGGTCTTGTCTCTCTGGCTTAATAGTGATAGAGTAGAGTAGTAGAGATGAGCGAATTGAAGTTGATGAGGAGGAATTCGATCTGAATTTCAGGAAAAATTCGATTTACACCGAAACCGAATTTCCTCACCTTCCTGGTAGCGAATCCCAATTTTTCCTAAAATGGCTGCTGCATGTGTGACGACATGGAGCAAAGAACTCTGGGAACAATGCCATGCAGCCAATCAGCAGCCACCCAGCCCTGTGATGTCACAGCCCTATAAATAGCCTCAGCCATCTTGGATTCTGCTACTTTTCCAGTGTACTTAGTGCAGGGAGAGACGTCAGCAGGCGCTAGGGACAGTGCTAGGAAAGAGTTCATTGTGCTGAAAAAACAATTTACAAGTTCAGGGAAAGATTATTCAAGGTGCAGTGAAAGTATAGGGAGGAATCATCTACACTATAAAAGGAGAGCAGGGTGCAATAGGAGAGCGTACAGCCTGGGTAATAGGGGCGATTCTATTACACCTTGCTGCACTAATTGGGGATCCAAATTGCAGTTATTCTGCTGCTTTTAGGTTGCTTGCCCTATATAATAATGTCACAATCAGTGTGCGAGGAAAACCCCACACTGAACACAGGAGGGAAGGGGAAAAGTAACTGGGCCAGGAAACTAGGGCAGGAACAGGTCACACCCTAGCACAACCCTAATTCCAGCCCTAACTACCTATCAATATGAACAGGCCTTGATGGTAGGAAAGTTCATAGGCTGGAAACCTTGAGCCCTAGATCCCCCTATAGGGCCCTGAAATAGGGTCAGGATCAGAGACGACCTATTCTTTCCCAGATGGATGACTAGGAGTCTCTCTGTCTCTGGTCAAGATACAAATAACAGGGAATAGAAGAAACAAGATACAAATAGAGAAGACAAGACTTAGCTTCAGGTACAACAACGGCAGCTCCAGAAGCACAGCAGAGCTCCAACAACCAACTAATCAGAAGTCCAGGGGAAAATCTATAAACCGCACCTACAAGAGTGAAGAGCGGCTACTTAACCCCTTAAGGAACGGAGTTTTTTTTTCTTTTTGCGTTTTATTTTGTGCTCCCTTCCTTCCCAGAGCCGTAACTTTTCTATTTATCGGTTCACATGGCCATATGAGGGCTTGTTTTTTGTGGGTCAAGTTGTCCTTTCCAACGCCACCATTTAATATTGCATATAATGTAGTAGGAAGCGGGAAGAAAATTCCAAATGGGGTAGAATTGCAAAAAAAAGCAATTCCACCATAGTTTTGCGGGTTTTTAAATTCCGACGTTCCATGTGAGATAAAACTGACCATTTAGTTTTATTCTACAGGTCATTACGAATTCAGCGATACCTTATATGTATAGGTTTACTTGCCTATAACGTTTTGTAATTATGTGTCAGGAGCTGTATGGGGGCTCATTTTTTGCACCGTAATCTGAAATTTTTATTGATACTATTCTGGTGTGTGTATGACTTTTTGATTACCTTTTATTTAGTTTTTCTGTTTTTTCATTTTGGCAAAAGGGGGGTGATTTTAACTTTTATGTTTTTTTATTTCTTTTTTTAAACTTTTTTTTTTTTTACACTTTCCTATAGTTCCCATAGGGAACTATAACAATCAATGATCTGATTGCTATTCTCATACATTCCAATGCAATAGCTTTCGAAGATAGGAGAAAATCGCATATTTCCTATGGAGCCTATTACAGGCTATGGCTCCATAGGAAATACTACAGAGCAGCCGGGGTTTCATTCATAGAGACCCAGGCTGCTGCAGGCGCGCTTCGGCTCCTCCAATGGCCACACGGGGGAGCCAGAGCGCAGACCGAAAGTAAAGCTTTTGGTTTGTGCACGCTCAGATGCCGTGGTCAGGATTGACCATGGCATCTGAGGGGTTAAATGTCTGCCATCAACATCGCTGCCGGTCGCGGACATGAGTCGCGGGTGTCTGCTTCACGAAGCAGGCAGCAACCTGTGGCTATGGTGCCCGCATAGGGCAGGAGCGGGCGCCATCTTTAGAGACCACACACAGGACGTACCCGTACGTCCTGTGTCCTTAACAGGTTAAGGGGAAGGCAAATTACCAACAAGCAACACCTGAAGCAAGGGGCGTGGTATTCGCCAAAACACAGACAGAAAGAGATCCACAAGGAACTTGTCAATTTAACCCACGTGATGCCAGTCTCACTGATTTCCTGGTACGGGAACGTCCGTGACAGTACACCCCCTTCTATGGGTGACCTCCGGGCACCCAGGACCGTCCTTATCCAGGTGAGATCTATGAAAGGCATTCACTAAATGATTGGCATTAACGTCGGATGCCCGCACCCACATCCTCTCCTGCGGTCCATAACCCTTCCAGTGGACAAGATATTGAAGGGATCCACGGAGAACTCGAGAAACGACTATTTTCATGATCTCGAATTCCAAATTACCGTCCACCATGACCGGAGCGGGTGGCAAGGAAGATGGCCGCAAAGGTTAGACATATTTTTTCAACAAAGACCTATGGAACACATTTTGAATTTTCAGGGCCTTAAGAAGCTGAAGACGAAAAGCTACAGGATTAATAATGTCCGTGATCTTATATGGGCCGATAAACCTTGGACCCAACTTCCAGGTACCTTCAATTTAATGTTTCTTGTGGACGGCCATACCGAATCACCCACTCTCAGGTCCGGACCACTCATACGTTTCCCGTCAGCCACACGTTTATATTTGTTGCCCATATTTTTCAAGTTATTTTGAATTTTTCGCCATATTGATGACGAAAAACGTTCCTCCTCAGGGATACCAGAAAGTATTAGAACCAGAAAATGTGCCAAACTGCGGATGAAACCCATAGATCCCCAAAAAACTGTGACTCACCAGTGGACTCCTGTCTACGATTATTTATGGCAAACTCTGCCAAAGACAAAAAGGAAGACGACTCCTGGTTCTCAGAGACAAAACATCTCCAGTAAGTCTCCAGACTCTGATTAGTGCGCTCCGTCTGTCCGTTCGACTGAGAATGAAAAGCAGAAGGAAAAGACAGTGTAATTCCCAGACGAGTACAGTACGCCTTCCAGAATCTGGAAACAAACCGAGTGCCGCGATCCGAGACCACGTCAGAGGGAATGCCATGGAGTTTCACAATGTTGTCAACAAATACCTGTGCAAGGGTTTTAGCATTAGGTAGGCCCGGTAATACAATAAAATGTCCATTTAACTAAAGCGATCGACTACCACCAAAATACTTTCCTGAAGAGTTAGATAGATCAGTGATAAAGTCCATGGATACATGAGTCCCTGGTCTGGAGGGAATGGGTAACGGAAGTAAAGATCCAGAAGGTCGAGTATGTGTCAGATTTACTGAGTAGTGGGAACGTTGAAACATACACTTTAATTCAAGTTGCATTAAAATATTATTACTTGGGGAAGTTAAGAATCAAAAATAATAAACAAAAGGTAGCTGTGTCCCAAGTAAATTGAATGTTGTCACCATTCAGAGGATTATAATGAAAAAATCATGGATGGGTGTCCAGGAAGCCCCAAGAATGCAACCGTGGTTGGGACTACAGTTCAATAAAAGGGAACTACAACCACACTGGTGTATGGCTACTATTAAATTGGCAAATAAGTGAAAAGTCTAGGGGGTATAAGACTTCCCCTATTGCCAGAAATTCACTGCCTAATAGTAGAACAGACACCATTTAGGGTGAGTGTGTATTTTGCTGGAGTACAGGCGCTCTATCCCCAATACATATGTGTTATGTTTGGAGGATAACATGAGCACGCCATGAGCAAATGAGAACATACACACCAACACCCTAACTACCTAGCATTCAGAGCCTAAGCTCACACCACACTAGTCAGCGTCCGACTCGACGCGTTTCTTGCATAATTCATCAGGAGCAATAGCGCTATTAAGGTGGGTGTAAAGAGGCCGCCACACTGGTGGTGTGTGACAGCAAATCCGGCACTAGGATGGCCGTAAAACGGTCGCTTATGTTGCCAAAATATAAGGGTATAAGACCGCCCACAAGGGGAGAGACCAAGGCTTGGCACAGCCAATCAAGGCGGGAGAGGGCGGCAACAAGTGCACAATGCCCGCCCACGTACTAACGCTGTGAGATACTAGCCACGTCCCTAATTTTGATCAAGGTATCGCATTAGTCAACCCGAAAGGCATGACCAGACTCTCAAAGTGCCCTTCAGGAGCAGTGAAAGCCGTCTTCCATTCATCCCCTTCCTTGATCCTAACCAGATGATATGCCCCCCCTTAAGTCCAACTTGGAGAACACCTTGGCACCAAAAATCTGGTTAAACAAATCAAGAATCAAAGGAAGAGGGTAAGGATCACGGATGGTAATCCGATTGAGTTCACAAAAATCCAGACATGGCCGAAGACCTCGGAAGGTCTTATGTGACCTTTCTTCAGACTCTCGGCAATATACTCCCTCATGGCCAGTATTTCAGGTTCAGAAAGATTATACAACCTAGATTTAGGCAATTTAGCCCCGGGAATAAGATTGACAGGGCAATCATATTCCCGATGGGGAGGTAAATCCTGACATCCACTCTCAGAAAACACATCGGCAAAATCAGATATAAAAGAAGGTACAGCCTTAGTAGTAACCACAGAAAAGGTATTGAGACAATTATCAATGCAACAGTCCCCCAAGCCAGAATCAGCGTAGCTTGCTAATCGATAGTTGGATTATGCTTGGTAAACCACGGTTAACCCAGAATCATAGGTGCAGGGAGACCTTCCAAGACAAAGCACGAGATAACTTCTTGATGAAAGACACCCACTCTTAATCTGATATCATGCAAAACTTGTGAAAAGCACCTCTGAGTAAGAGGGGCAGAATCAATAGCAAATACAGGAATGTATTTTTTTAATGTACTTGGTGATAACCCGTGCATGTGGACAAACTGAGCATCAATTTGATTCAATTCCCACAGATTTTGACTCTAGCGCCTCCTCGGCAGTCAGGAAAAATTGGGTACTACCAGCAAAGGACAAAAGCACATTCTCTGACTCCCCACTCACACCTCAGATAGTCAGATGGGATTTAGACGTCCCTTTTTGTTTCTCTTTTTGCCGCTGAATGCTTGGACATATATTGATAAAATGTCCCCTTTGACCACAGAAAAAACATACTCGCTGCTTGTGACTTCGACTTTTGCAAGCATATCCAGAATTCAGTCCCCCCAATTGCATGAGTTCCTCCCCAGGTATAAGCTCAGGAGTATCTTCACCCAAAGGGTCAAGGGAATAAGGTACGTTATGTAATAGAATGTCCTGAGAGTGGGGCCCTTAGATCTCTCTCTCAGGCGTCTATCAATACGTACAGCCATAGCGGCTTCCAAAGACATAGCGGCTTCCAAAAACTCCGGATTCTCATGAAAGGCCAAAGCGTCCTTCAGCCTCTGTGATAATCTCTGACAAAACTGGCTACGGAGAGCCAGATCGTTCCACTCAGAATCTGTAGCCCACCTCCTAAATTCGGATTAATGGATCTGCGCCGAACGCTCTCCCTGACGCAGGCCGTGTAACTTAGCCTCGGCCAGGGAAGTTTGGTCCGGGTCATCATAGATGAGACCTAAAGCTCCGAAAAATGCATCTACTGATCGGAGAGACTGTGATCTGGTTGGCAGAGAAAAAGCCCAAGACTGGGCGTCCTCTCTAAGCCACGAAATAATCACACCCACTCTCTGGCTCTCGTCCCCAGATGAGTGTGGACGCAGCTTAAAGTACAATTTGCACGCTTCCCTGAAACAAATGAAATTATCATTCCCTACGAGAATCTATTCGGGAGAGCAACATTAGGTTCAGGACAGGTCAGGTAACCACTACTAGGACCAGCCAACAGTGGTCTCTCCATCTGTGAGTTGGTCATGCAGAGGTCATCCACCACCAGAGACAGCCCCTGTAGCTGTCCGGACAGTGCAGCAATAACATCCATGGCTGAACTGATACGGACAACAAAATGACGGTTATTCGTGGTTTATAATGTCACGATCAGTGTGCGGGGAAAACACCACACTGAACACAGGAGGGAAGTAACTGGGCCAGGAAACTAGGGCAGGAACAGGTCACACCCTAGCACAACCCTAATTCGAGACCTGACTACCTATCAATATGAACAGACCTTGATGGTAGGAAAGTTCATAAGCTGGAATCCTTGAGCCCTAGATCCCCCTATAGGGCCCTAAAATAGGGTCAGGATCAGAGATGACCTATTCCTCCCCAGATGGATGAATAGGAGTCTCTCTCTCTCTGGCCAAGATACAAACAACGGGGAATAGAACAAACAAAATACAAATAGAGAAGACAAGACTTAGCTTCAGGTACAATAACGGCGGCTCCAGAAGCACAGCAGAGCTCCAACAACCAACTAATCAGAAGTCCAGGGGGAAATCTAAAAACCGCACCTACAAGAGTGAGAGGTGGCTACTTAAGGGGATGGCAAATTACCAGCAAGCAACACCTGAAGCAAGGCGTGGGATATTCACCAAAACACAGACACAAAAAGATCCACAAGGAACTTGTCAATTTAACCCACGTGATGCCAGTCTCACTGATTTCCTGGTACCAGCCAGGGGAACGTCCGTGACAGATACATCACTAATTCCAGCAAACCTTACTTGTTATCGGGGTACAAGTTCTGTGATATTTACAAGGTGTATTAATAGGAAAGATACCTATGTCCTATTAGCCATTCTACATTAATTTTATATTGTTTAACATTTTTTTTTGGGGGGGTGTGTATTAATAGGAAAACAAAAGGAAAAAATATATGTCATAATTGCTGTTCAGCGGTGACTTTACCTTATACTACAGCCATTTACGGGGTGTATTAATACGAAAGATACGTACAGTACGTCCTATCAGCCATTCTGCGGTGAATTGTGATTGTTTTTTTTGTTTTTTTTGGGGGGGGATTTACTAATCAGAAAAACAAATATATATGTCTTAATTGCTGTTCAGCTGTGAAGTTACATTGTACTACAGACTTTTTTGGGGGGTATTATTTTAATTTAATTCTTTTATTATACAGCATGTCAGACAGACAGGTTCCAGGCCCTTCAAAGGGAACGGGCAGTGGCCAAAAATTTTCTGCTGCAGGCAGAAGTAGCAGCAGAAGAAAGGGAGGGCAGCTGTAGTCGCAGCGAGAGGCCTGAGCTCCCGGTGTCATCTAGCGGTCGGGTCTTGACCAGCAACCCAGCGGTGCTTGAATGATTGACTCGGTCTTCGACTTTATCGCAAGTGACATCAGACACCCCGAGCCAAGAATTGGTGGGTTTCTCTGACACGACGCTTAGTTGGCATGGCCCGGGAGCAGGCCCTGTGCCCCCACCTGTCCTCAACCTTTCTCATTTTCAGTTCCCTCAGCGTGAGAAGTATTATATGCCATAGGCTCGGCTCCACTATACAGCGAGGACGAGCTACTAGAGGACAGTCAGCAGCTACTGCCCAGCCAAAAGCTGGAGGAGACATCCGCCGCTTCCTCCGGTAGTAGTGATGATAAGAGTGGCGTGGGAGCAGGTGTTGCGAGCGATAAGGGCTCCTGGCCCTGAGACCGTTGAGGGGGACATCAGTGACGTGCAGACAGTAGCGGATGATGATGATGTAGCCGATTGCTCTTGGGAGTTGGGTGAAGAAGGGGCTTCATCATCATCATCAGGAGAAGAGAGTGGCAGCTTACCTGTCAGCCAACGGCAGAGCCAGCAGAGTGAAAGTGTGGTTGTGAGTCAGCAGGGTGGCAGCAGTGGGAGGTCAGGAGCCAAACGTGCCCGGGGTAGACTGCCCGCTTCGCAGAATCCTAACGGCCCAGAAAGTAGTGGTACAGGGGTTCACGGAGGCAGCGGTAGCAGGCAGTCAGCGCGGAGTGTTGGGGGGAAAATGCCATACTCGGTGGTTTGGCAATTTTTTGTTAGGTCGCCGGAGGAGGTGAACATGGCCATTTGCGGAATTTGTGGGAAGAAGATGAAGCGTGGTCAGGGTGCCAATGTTGGCACCACGGCCCTGCGCCAACACATGCAGCTTCACCATAAAGTGGCATTGGAAAACCGTGGCTCCGATGTGGGGGTCCATCCTGCCGCTGCATCAACCAGTGGCACCCAATTTCATGCAATCAAAGCTCCACCACGTCAGCCGAAAGGAGCTCTCTGTTTTTCCCATCATCTACCAGTCCTGATACTCCTGCTCCTCGCCCTCCTACTCCTCATCACTCATTTCGTCAGCAATCGATCATCAAAGTAATTGCCAAGAGACAGCAGTATGCGTGCACTCATCCAACGGAGCAGAAGCTGAATGTGCTCCTGTCCAAGTTGCTGTTGCTGCAGTCCCTCCCTTTCCAAGTTGTGGACTCTGCACCTTTCAGAGAACTGTTGGCTTGTGCCGAGCCGAGGTGGAGAGTCCCAAGCTGTAATGTCTTTGCAAAAAAAGGCAGTACCAGCCCTGCACACATATGTAGAACAGAAGGTAGGCCAGTCCTTAAGGTGTCTGCCAAAGTTCACGTGTGGAGCTGTAACTATGGTCAAGGACATTATATGTCCTTTATGGCCCACTGGGTAAATGTGGTTCCTACCCAGCCACACCAGCAACGTTACCAGGTGACACCGCTTCTGCCTCCACATTCTCGCGCTGTTGGTCCTGCGACAATGTCCGCCTCCTCGTCCTCTACCATGTCCTCAGCCTCCACTGCATGGACAGTTCCACAGTGCTTGGGTAGTGACAGCAGAATTGTCACCATTCGGCAGAGGGATGACTTCCACCATATTACACCCTCACTACCGGTCCAAAATGGAGGCCTTTTTTACACCCGCTGAGAGGGAAGATAAACTGAAATACTATCGAGACATCCTATGTAGTCAGTCGGCTGCTGCCTATCTGCGCCATCACCCATCCTCACGCAGGTCTGACTGGGGATGCACTCTGCACTCACGTTCCACTGCCATGGCTGTTGGGGGGGGGGAGGGGGGACTGGAGCAGTACCAGCTCCATCAGCAGCAACTTAAGTCTAGAGTCGATGATGAGCAGTTTTCTTCACCCGCTAACTGAAGAAACTACTCACCAGCAGATAGACATAGAGCAGGACCTGAACCAGCAGGTTGTGCCATACTTGGAGTGCACCTTGCCACCCCACATCGAAGATCCGTTGGACTACTGGGCAGCAGTGGCGTATCTCTAATAGAGGCAGACCACGCAGCTGCTATGGGGCCCGTAGTGGAAGGGCCCGGCTGTGGAGGAAAGGCTTCGCCCCCTTATTACAATTAGTGTAACAGCTCCTGCCTAGAGTCCTTGCCAGGGCCTCCCTCGCCTTCCAGCTCCCCTCACCCCCCCCCCCCCAGCAAGGGCCCCATCCTACCATCAGTCAGCAGTCTGCAACATGTCCCCAGAGCTGCACTGCTGAGGAGAGGTTACAGCAGGATGTGCTGCCGCCATCAGAAGCCCCCCCAGTGATCCCCTCCCCCACTCTGCTCCTCCTCTGCTGTTATGTTAACCATGTGCAGCAGTCGGGACAGAGGAAGGGGGGAAGAGAGCCTGATGCACGGCCTGCTGAGGAGAAGATGTCCTCCCATCAATCCTGACTGTTACCATGGAGACCTGCTCAGAGGGTAAGTGGAAGATGTCTGTGTTCCTGTGCACTGTACTCAGTACAGATGTGTGTGTGATATATGTATGTGTGATTGTCTAATTACAGATGTAAAATACATCTACAGTATGACTGAGTAAATGTATATGTCTGTAATATATGTATGCTTGTATAATGTGTGTGTGTTGTGGGGAGTCGCTCTGGTAGACAGCGGTGCGGGTGCAGTTTAGAGGCAAAACAAGGAGTCCAGATTGTGCAACAAACAGTGTTTTATTCACACTTGCACACCATAAATGAAAAAACAGTCTCTTTGGTGACAGTTCACACACAACGGAAATAACGTGGCAAAACAAAAACAGGCCAACACAGGTTCAGTCACCTGGGAGGTGTAGGTGCAGGTTCGCACCAGGCTGTCGGCCCAGCCGCAGGAGAATCCAGCTTCAGGTAGCCAGGAACAAAACACCTCCTTGCTGAGCTCTTTCCTCCAGCACAGAGAACTCCTCAGGACTGTTAGCAGCTCCAGGATAATCACCACTTCCAGCTGCTGAGCTGGCTGAGCTTTTAAACCCAGCCCAAAACCAGGACTGGGTCGTGGGGAGCAGCCACCCACCCTACACTTTAGCTGCTCCCGGTAAGAGCCGGCCCGGATCGGCTTTGCAGCCATGCTATTTAAACTCTGTCAGTAGCACTACCTGCTGCTGACATCAACAAAAACGGGCTCTTACCTCACCTAGGCTATGAACCTCGGTGACACATACCTGCCATCCACGACGGCACCCTGCACCTTACCACACCCCCCCCCCCCTTTGTTCAACCCTGAGGGGGTGGACACATGTGAGGCAGTGGACGCGGGAAAGGGCATCTGCATTTCCCTGCAAGCGGCCTGCCCTATGTTCCACGGAGAACTTGAAATTTTGAAGGGATAGGAACCACCTGGTGACCCGAGCATTCCTCTCCTTGGCCTGACTCATCCATTTGAGGGGGGAATGGTCGGTCACCAGACGGAACCTCCTCCCTAACAGGTAGTAGCGGAGAGATTCGAGTGCCCACTTGATAGCCAGGCACTCCCTCTCCACTATACTATATCTGGACTCGGCGGGACTGAGCTTACGGCTCAGGAAGACAACGGGATGTTCTTCCCCGTTGACCTCCTGCGACAGTACCGCACCGAGGCCTACCTCCGAGGCGTCGGTCTGTACAACAAACTCCTTGTTGAAGTCGGGTGTCACCAAAACCGGGGACCCACACAGGGCCGACTTCAACGCGGAGAAAGCCTCCTCCGCCTTCTCACTCCAGCTAACCCTCCCAGACTTTCGCCCCTTCAACAGGTCTGTCAATGGCGCTGCTATTGTGGCAAAGTGGGGCACAAACCTCATGTAATACCCTACAATCCCCAGGAACGACTTTACCTGCCTGGTGGTGACCGGTCGGGGCCAGCTACGAATGGCCTCTACCTTAGTTACCTGAGGTTTGATGACTCCCCGCCCAATTACATATCCCAGATATTTGGTCTCTTCCAACCCAATCGCACACTTTTTTGGATTGGCGGTTAGTCCAGCTTTTCTCAGGGCATCCACTACCGCCTGCACCTTGGATAAATGGCTTTCCCAGTCGGTGCTGTGGATGACTACATCATCTAAGTAGGCCGAGGCGTACCGACGATGTGGTCGCAGCACTATGTCCATTAACCTCTGGAAAGTGGCGGGGGCGCCATGCAGGCCAAAGGGTAACACCTTGTAGTGATACAGGCCCTGCGGGGTAACAAACGCGGTTTTTTCCTTAGCCGCCTCCGTTAAGGGTACCTGCCAGTACCCTTTAGTGAGGTCCAGCACAGAAAAATAACGGGCTTGTCCTAAATTTTCAACAAGCTCGTCTACTCGGGGCACGGGATACGCGTCAAACTTGGATACTTCATTTAACTTGCGAAAGTTGTTGCAGAACCGCAACGTCCCATCCGGCTTGGGTATTAGGACTATGGGACTGGCCCACTCACTTTTCGACTCCTCAATGACATCGAGCTTCAACATTAACTGCACTTCCTCCGCGATGGCCCGCCGCCGAGCCTCGGGTACCCGGTATGGTTTTAACCGGACCTTGGCCTGAGGCTCAGTGACGATGTCATGTCGGATGAGAGACATGCGGCCAGGGAGGTCCGAGAACACATCCGTGTTCCAACTGAGGAACTCCCTGACTTCCTGAACTTGTTTGGAAGACAGGCTGTCTGCAATTTTTACCGTGGTTACGGCTTCACAGGCCTCGAACTGTGGGGCTGGACCCTTTTCACCTAGAAGCCCTGGCCGGGGGCTGTGGTCGTCGGCCGCGTCCCTATCTTTCCACGGCTTTAGTAAATTCACGTGGTACACCTGCTCCGGCTTGCGCCGCCCTGGCTGGTGTACCTTGTAATTCACTTCCCCTACCTTCTCGATCACCTCATAGGGGCCCTGCCACCTAGCTAGGAATTTGCTGTCAAGGGTGGGTACCAGAACCAAAACCCGATCTCCGGATTGAAGTCCCGTACCCGAGCCTGACGGTTGTACACCCTACTCTGGGCTTGTTGCGTTGCCTCCATATGCTCCCGGACCAAGGGCAACACCCTTTCCATCCGTTCCTGCATCTGGGTGACATACTCAATGACACTTTTGTGGGGGACAGGCTGTTGTTCCCACGCTTCCTGGCGATATCCAACAGGCCCCGAGGGTGTCTGCCATAAAGCAGTTCGAAGGGCGAGAACCCAGTAGAGGCCTGGGGCACCTCTCGCACTGCGAACATGAGATAGGGCAGAAGCAGGTCCCAGTCCTTCCCATCTCTAGACACCACCCTCTTTAACATATTTTTTAGAGTTTGGTTAAACCTCTCCAACAAGACCGTCTGTTTGCGGATGGTAAACGGACGTCCGTAACTGCTTTATACGCAACAATTTACACAGTTCCTTCATTACTTTGGACATAAAAGGGTCCCTTGGTCTGTCAGAACCTCTTTTGGCAGGCCCACACGGGAAAACATTTCCATTAACTCTTTGGCAATGAGCCTAGCTGAGGTATGTCGCAGAGGCACCGCCTCCGGATACCGAGTGGCATAGTCGAGAACTACCAGAATGTGTTGGTGGCCCCTAGCAGACTTTGGTACAGGCCCAATTAAATCCATAGCAATTCGCTCAAACGGTACTTCAATAATTGGCAGAGGTACCAGAGGACTACGGAAATGTGGCTGGGGGCTAGTTACCTGACAGGTTGGACAGGACTTACAATAATTTTCTACCTCCTTGAACACACTGGGCCAATAAAACCGCTGCAGTATGCGGTCCTGGGTTTTCTGCCACCCCAGGTGTCCCCCAAGAACATGTTGGTGGGCAAGCTCCATGACAAGCTTGCGATACGCTGTGGGCACCACCAACTTTTCAACAGGTTCACCTCGGATTTGGTTCACCCGATACAACATATCCTGCAGAACAATAAATCGTGGGAACATTAATTCAGCCCCTGGTTTCTGGGGTTTACCATCAATTTCCAGCACATTCTCCCAGGCCCTGGTTAGGGTTTGGTCCCGGTGTTGTGCGGTCCCAAAATTTTCCCCGGAGACATTGAGGTCTGCCAACTCAGGTCCCGGTGGCAAGTCCTCCGTGTCTCCCACCATTACACTCAGTGGGGTTGTCTCCCCACTACCGCTGCAGCAGTGGTCACCCCTACCGCTGGCCCTTCAGACTCGGGCTCCCAGGGTTCTGGCCTTCCAGGGGTATCAGGCCACTCTGCTAGGGTTACCCCTGTCTCAGGGCTATTAGTCACTTTCATCTCAGGCCACAGTGATGGAAAACCAGGAAGTCTCTCCCAATTATTAGTTCATAGGGCAGCTTTGTGGAGATCGCCACTTCACAAGTCCAGGTGCCGACCGCCGTGGACAGAGACATTACAGCAGTGGGATAGTCCTTTAAGTCTCCGTGAATGCACACCACACCCACTGTCCGGCCCAGTATACTGGGTGGGCTGTACCAGGGCAGCACTTACCAGGGTTACCAGGCTCCTGAGTCCAACAGCGCCACTGCCAGGTTATCCCCGACTTGCACCTGGCACAGATGACGATTGTCTATTGTCTCGGGGATGCCGGTCGCACACAGTCTCCGGGCATACATGGAAGCCCGGTACCCATAATTAGTCTCCATGGGTTCCCCACTGTGGACAGTTGGCCCTTATGTGTCCAGGCTCCCGACACTGCCAACAGACCACTGGGGACGGATCTGCAAGAGGTACATCCCGGGCGGGTTTGGCCGGCCGCCGGGACTGGGGTGGAGATTTCCGGGTTTGACTGGCCCCTCCCAAAAGAACCCCCTGCAGGTTTCTGGTGGCCTCATATCGCTCCACCAGGTCGACCATCTCAAGGGCATTGGTGGGGGATACCTGGCCGATCCAGTGCTGAAGGGGGTAAGGCAAGGCCCTCCAAAACATGTCAGCCAGCAGCCGGTCCAGCATAGCAGTCGGACTTAGAACCTCAGGCTGCAGCCATTTTTGCAACCTGTGCAGCAACTCATAGTACTGCGGCCTGGCGGGTTCAGCCGCGTTAAAGTCCCACTGGTGGACCCGCTGAGCCCGGACCAACACGCTTACCCCCAGTCTGGCCAGGATCTCCCCTTCACCGTGGAATAGTCAGCAGCCTGGTCGTCTGCCAAATCAAAAAACTTGCTGGGGTCCGGATGCCAGGAACGGAGCAACCACCTCGGCCCACTGGTCACGGGGTAACTTCTCCTCACGGCGACCTTCTCAAAAACCGCCAGGTACGTCTCAACGCCGTCTGCGGGGTCATTTTTGGGATCGCCGCACGGACCGCTTTCCGGGCATCATGGACGTGGTGGGACGCTCCTGCCGCCTGTAACGCCATCACATGTTGTAGCAGTAGTTGGTTGGTCTCCCGCTGCTGCACGTTAGCCTCTATGAGAGCCTTCACAGCAGCCTCCATGTTGCCAGAAACTCCTGCTTGCAGCTTTGCTGGCTTAATATATTCCATGCACTTTAGAAAAACAAAACTTCGAGCGTTCACGCCAGCCTCACTGCGCATGCCCGCATCCGACACCAAATGTGGGGAGTCGCTCTGGTAGACAGCGGTGCGGGTGCAGTTTAGAGGCAAAACAAGGAGTCCAGATGGTGCATCAAACAGTGTTTTATTCACACTTGCACACCATAAATGAAAAAACAGTCTCTTTGGTGACAGTTCACACACAACGGAAATAACGTGGCAAAACAAAAACAGGCCAACACAGGTTCAGTCACCTGGGAGGTGTAGGTGCAGGTTCGCACCAGGCTGTCGGCCCAGCCGCAGGAGAATCCAGCTTCAGGTAGCCAGGAACAACAACACCTCCTTGCTGAGCTCTTTCCTCCAGGACAGAGAACTCCTCAGCCCTGTTAGCAGCTCCAGGATAATCACAGCCTCCAGCTGCTGAGCTGGCTGAGCTTTTAAACCCAGCCCAAAACCAGGACTGGGTCGTGGGGAGCAGCCACCCACCCTACACTTTAGCTGCTCCCGGTAAGAGCCGGCCCGGATCGGCTTTGCAGCCATGCTATTTAAACTCTGTCAGTAGCACTAGCTGCTGCTGACATCAACAAAAACGGGCTCTTACCTCACCGAGGCTATGAACCTCGGTGACACATACCTGCCATCCACGACGGCACCCTGCACCTTACCACAGTGTATATATACATATATACACATCATACATACACACATACATTTTGGGTACTTTCACACTTGCATTAGGTACGGATCCATCTGTTATTTGCACACGGATCCGCACCTATAATGCAAACGTTTGTATCCGTTCAGAACGGATCCGTTTGCATTAGTTTTAAAGAAAAATGTCAAAGTCAAAATGGATCCGTTTCGAATTACATTGAAACTCAATGGGGAACGGATCCGTTTTCAAATGCACCACATTGAAAACGGATCCGTCCCCATTGACTTACATTGTAAGTGTTCTTTCACACTTGCAGCAGGATGGATCCGGATCCATTAACTACGGCGGAGCTACGGCGCAGCACAGCAGCGCACGGCAGCGCACGGCAAAGATCGCCAGACTGAAAAGTCGGACATGCAGGACTTTTAGTCAGGCAATCTCTGGCCGTGCACTGCCGTGCTGCGCCGTACCTCCGCCCCCCGCCCCATTTTAGTCAATGGGGACGGAGCGGCAGCACGGCAGTGCACGGCCACTTGCGGCAGGACGGATTAAGCCTGCCGCAAGTGTGAAAGTACCCTAAGTCAAAACGGATCCATTAGGCTCCGCCTCTTCAGACGGACACCAAAATACAGCAAGCTGCGTTTTGGTGTCCGCCTCCAGAACAGAAAAGAGGCGGAACGGAGCCAAACTGATGCATTCTGAGCGGAGCCTTATCCATTCAGAATGCATTGGGGCTGAACTGATCCGTTTTGGACCGGAGAGCCCTAAAACGGATCCCACAAACGGAATCCAAAACGCCAGTGTGAAGGTAGCCTTAGTCAGTCATACTGTAGATGTATTTCATGTGTGTATATATTCACACACAGATATAGCAGAGGTAACACACACGTGATGAGTCTTCACATTTATTTAATGTGTTATGACTAGTATTGAGCGATCTTGTTTTTTCAAGGTCGACGTACAAGGTTCGGGTTCGGATCATCTAAGAATCCCGTTATGGATTCCACTTCCACGGAAGCCCATAAGAGGCATTCCGCATCGCATGCTGGCCATAGACTTCTTTTATGACAGAACACAATACAGCATGCCTCTTATGGACTTCCGTGGAAGTGGAATCCATAACGGGATTCTTAGATAATCTGAACCCGAACCTTGTACGCCAAACCTGAAAACACAAGTTCGCTCAATACTAGTTACGACTGCGACTGTTAAAGGCGTTGTCCTGGTTCAGAGCTGAGTGGGGGAAGAAGGGGATATGTCCGGGGTCAGCTCTGAACCCAGACAAAATAAAGTCATCTGATCATTGCACTTTGATGCGTATTGGTCTTCGTTCACATCTCTGGTGATCGGTATCTGGTAGAGCAGGGTTCCTCAACTCCAGTCCTCGGGACCCACCTACCGGTCATGTTTTCAGGATTTCCTTAGTATTGAGCAGGTGATATAATTAGGGTCCATCCATCAGGACTAACCACAAGTATTCATTCTGTGGGATATTCTCAAATCCCGACCGGTAGTTGTGCCTTGAGGACTGGAGTTAAGGAACTCTGTGGTAGAGAACATCCAGCCACTTCACCAGTTCCAGCATTGCTGGATTCTGCCCTTCACCAGTAGAACAGTCTTTGTCATGCTGAAACCCTGCTGGTAGTCTCCCATAGTCTATGGCAGGAAAGCTCAACCTGCAGCCCTCTAGCTGTTGCAAAACTACAACTCCCAGCATGCCCTAATAGGTGTAGACAGCTGAAGGGCTGCAGGTTGGGCATCCCTGGTCTATGGGGTCCAGTGGGGAACAGTAGAATCTTTAAACGCTGGATCCGGTGAGCTCTGGCAGGATGTTCTCTGTCGGATACAGTCACCTGAGATATGAATGAAGCCTTAGGCCGCATTCACATCACTGTTCGGATCCTGTATTTAAGGCATTCATTATGCTCAGTTCTGCACATTTTGCATCCTCTTTAGCCATTTCCGTCTGAGATCTGTTTTTTTTTTATGTGTAAAAAAGTTCTACACAAAGTATTTTTTTTTTTGTCTAAAATAACGTATCTCAGACATAAATGGGTAGTCAGAGGGGCTTGGGAAGGATCATGGGGGCCCATTTCAGATTCCTGCTATGGGGCCCAGTAAATTCTATGTACGCCCCTGCTGGGCAGCCAAACTCGATTTGCGGTCGCAACTGACTGAGTTTGCCCTGGACAAGTTTTCCTGCCCGGTCAGTAGTGTGGCATCAGATCGGGTGTTTAGTGCGGCGGGGGCCATAGTTACCCCAAGGAGAACTCGCCTGTCAACCCAAAATGTGGAGAAACTTACTTTTGTAAAGATGAATCGGGCCTGGATCAGCCAGGATTTTCAAATGCCAGTGCCTGATGCATCAGACTAGATCATCCATGGTGCCACACCAACACTTTGACAAAAGAGACCAGTTTCTTCTGGCTACCTGCTTCAGCTATTATTCTGATGCTGCCACCCGCCTGATGTCACACCTGCTGCCAGTTGCTCCTACTGCCAACCACCATCTTCAGTCTTCAGTTGGTACCAGTATTGCCCCATACCTCCCCACTCTGTCACTGTGCCACTCTGTGGTCTCCTCATGCTGCTACCACCTTAACGCTCTGTCATTGGGCCACTCTGTGGACCTTTCATGCTGTTCCCACTCTCCCCACTCCATGACTGGGCCACTATTTTGCCTTTTTGGCCTGGTTGACATCATAATCTATTTGACCCTTCTTCTGATCTGTCAGAAGTAGGAAAAATTAGACACAATGGATCCTGTCTATGTAGCAGCTGTAGGCCTGTTTGACTTGGCTTCTATTTTGCATCAGAATTGGCTTATGATTTGGTAGCCAAAAGCAGGAGTGGGTACAAAACACAGAAGACATGAAAATATTTCATTCACGTGTCATCTCTGTTTTGAATCCACTCCTGTTTTTTGTTTTTGTTTTAGCAATGCTGATGGATTACTGACTAAATGCTGACCGAGTGAAGGCGGATGCTCAACAGACAGGATTCGTTTTTTGGGGGTAATTGTTCTGACGGATCAGAGGAAGAGCAAAATAATCTTTGACGTCAACACAACCTTACTGCTGACACCCTCTCCACTCTGTCGGGGGGCTCTACTTGTATAAGGGTTTAATGGAACAGGTTCTGTAGACATCTATGTGGAATCAGCTGATGACGGTGTAAAAGGAGTGCGCTCTTTCACGCTATAGTAGGATATTGGGCCTCTGCACGGTTCTTTATACCTGGCGCTAACATCGACCGGTAAGACTGAGGTCACAGTTGAGTTTTTTGGTCAATTTTGGCCCCGTGACTGCCCAAATAGATGAAGTGTGCAGTGATTCTAAGAGCGACACCTGTCACCTGCATGTCATACGGACTCACAGTATTATTTCACTACCACAGCAGACTCCCTATGCCTGTTACTGCAAGGCACAGTGTTATACACCACTATACAGGCTCTCTGCAGCCAGGAAATATCTTTTTTTTAACGCGACTCGCCATTAATAAATTTGGATTGAATCAAATCTTTTTGGAAAATCTGGTGACCCAACCAAATCAAATTTTTGAGAAATCCGCTCATCTCTAGTTGGTAGTACAATGGAGAGCACGGCTGGTCTTATGCCTGTGGTGTTTCAGTGGTGGATGGTTGGTACTATAATCGAGAGCCCTGCTGGTCTTCTCCTTGTGGTGGATGATTGGTAGTATAATCAAGGGCTCTACTGGTCTTGTCTCTGTGGTGTTTTCATGATGGCCTGGTTTATATGATTACATAGTGCCACACTATATATGGATATAGCAGGAGCTGATGATGTGAGATGTATAAATGTGGAGGAAATTATTACAGAACAATAATAGAGATAAAGTGTCGCTCCAGGACAGCGAGGAAATAAATTGGAGGTGCTCTCAGTTGGTAGATCCACACACTCCACACAAAAATTTTATTCGAAGAACAACTGGGTACTCTCCTATATATGGAAATCAATAATTTATTACCATATTAAAAAACAACAAGTATAGCAGCAAATACACCAAAAATGTGCGATACGAAAATAATCAGCCAATGTAGCGGCACAGTCGCCAACAGAAAACACTCAATTTGTGCCGGTTCGCGTGTTTCGATCAAGTATCCACTGCGGGGGAAGTGTTGGCCCACAGGCAATTTGTATAGAGATAGTTCACAAATAGTACTGTCCCTTATATGGTTCAAATGCCGGGTTAAAGGATCATCAATGGTGATAAACTTGAAGAGTCTCTCTTATAATTGTATGTAAGGACTAAAATCGCATAAGTTGTATCGAGCGGCGTCCGGCTCATGAGACAGTTCAGCGGCGTCCCGCTGTATTTCACTATAGTGACTGCCGGCGTTGTGTAATAACTTTCGATGAAGAAAGAAGGCCACAGTCTTACCAGGGAGAGCGTCTTGTAAGGAGCCTGTGAGTGTCCCCGATTTATTCCCGTCTGAACTCACCATGCCGGCGTCTCACGTGATTCTCTGCGGGTGTCCGGTCCCATTCTGGAGCGCCACAGCTCGCGTGGCAGACGGGATTCACTTTGTATAGGGTCACTATCGTTCACAAGGATCCGATGTGAAATTTCACTTATACGTCCCTGGGTAGGTGGCCAAGGTTGGTTCTAATGCGCAAATGTTCCTGGGGGATACCAAACGCGTTTCGGGGTAATGTGTGACCCCTTCCTCAGTGGTTAACACCCCCTTTCATAGGGATTAGGGCAATTGAGAAAGTCCGGCATGGATTTTTAGTATAATCGATAGACCCATATATATGTATATTGCTCTATATTATTCAAGTAGATGAAAATAAATAGATATAATCAGACAAAACAAGCAGTATTATGCAAAATAATCGTCTGACTAAATATACAAATCCATTGGCTGAATATTCGGAAATTGCACAAAAGAATAAAATTAGGAAAAAAACATATTAAGCAGTATCTGATGATAAAACCAAGACATACACTTTTATACAACTAAAATACCGGAATTTAATAGAATAAAAAACGCATCAGGTCATCATCTGCGGTTATGCTGCGTTTTTAAAGCGTTATCTCCGCAACTTCCGGCACAATACTTTCTATAAAAAATTTGTCACATTAAATATAGCTAAATAGTAATATGGACCTGAAGTACGTATAAGTACGCAAAAACTTATCAAAATAACCTCATAAATAAATATAATATAATATAAAATGGAGATAGGGAGAAGAAGAATAAGTGGGGGCCACTTGGCAAGAGAGGATCGGCACGATTAACTGTCGCCAAATGTCACCCACCTATATCATCACAAAAATCCAAAAAGTTTGAATTTGGCGTTCAATCCGCCTGGTATCAACGTGTTAAATACCGAAAATATATTTCGTCTCCACTCTAGACATTTTTTCAATGTGGTTACCCCCTCTCTAATCTTTCAGAATTTATTCAACTGCTGCAAATCTCAATCCTGAAGGGTTTTGATTATGCACCTTCTTAAAATGACTAGAGACTGAGTGGAGTTCGTAACCTTTCCGAATGTTAGCCTCATGTTCGGGAATACGTCTCTTCGTCCTTCCAATATATTGGTCTTTACAAGGACATTCTATTATATTAATAATATTCTCCCAAGTACAAGTTCAAAATTCTTTTATTTCATGTTTGTACTGATTCGTAGCGGAGATAATTTCCTTTGTCCTTTTAGGGAAATTATTAATCTTACAATTATTACAATGACCGCACTTAAAAACCTTTTATATCAGCCCATTTCTGTACGGAGGAAATTTCCTTCTCTTGTTTCCTAACCGTTGGGGCTACCTTAATGCCCAAATTCGGAGCCCTGGTAAACGTGATCATTGGATTGGTCTGCATTAAAGGGCCTATTATTTTATCCTTTTTAAATAAATGCCAGTGTTTTTGTACAATATATTTAATAGTTTTATAATCATCACTATATGGTAATATCATACGGACATTGTCGACCTCCTGTTGATTACCTGAATTATCTTTCTCTCCATCTTCCTTTCCTTATCCAATGCGCCATTAACAAGGTCTATTGGGTACTTTTTTTTAAGAAAGTTGTTTTTCATTTGCGAGGCTTCTATTTCAAATTGTTTATCCGAGGTGCAGTTTCTTTTAATTCTACGGAACTGTCCCTGGGGAATATTCAATAACCAACTCGGGAGATGACAGCTGCTATATAGAATATAACTATTACGAGAAGTGGGCTTGATATAAGTACAACAGTTCAATTTTTTATTTTCCACGTAAATTTTTAAATCTAAAAATTCTACTTTCTCCTGGCTAGTATTACCTGAAAAAAAGAGGTTCTGATCATTCATATTGATATCCTTCAAAAAGGCATCCAATTTTTCTGTCCCCGTTCCCCAAATGATAAAAATATCATCAATATAGCGTTGCCATAGGACGAGGTCCACCCCCAGTTTAGGGGCAATATGGGGACGTTCCTATTCCTCCATAAATAAATTGGCGTAACTGGGGGCGAACCTGGTCCCCATGGCAGTTCCTTGTATCTGAAGATAAAAAGAACCATCAAAATTAAAATAGTTGTGGGTTAAAATGAAATTAACCCCTTCCACTAAAAAATCTTGTTCCGCAGCCAATCTCCCTTCCACAATTCATCGGGATTTTACTGCTTCTTGGCCTTCTCTATGATTGATAACCGTATATGATGACTGAATATCCAATGAACCCATAATCCAATCATCTTCAAATTCAAGACCTTCTATATTTTTAATAATTTGGGTCGTGTCCTTAGTGTAAGAAGAAATGCTCTTTACCCCAGGCTGTAATAATACATCAATATAATGGGAAAGGTTAGCCGTTAAGGATCCTATCCCGGACACAATCGGGCGGCCGGGTGGATTGTCTCTATTTTTATGAACCTTTGGTATACAATAAAACATTGGGATCTGGGGGTGCTTATTTAAAAGATACCCAAATTCTTCATCATTCAAAATTCCACTCTTTCTTCCTTTCTCACAAAAAAGGCTAATTCTTTATAGAAGTCTTGTGTGGGATCTGAAGGGAGCTTCTGATGGGTAGTTTGGTCTGAAAGCATGACCTTTTCAATACCAGTAAAAGTATCGTATTCATTTAATCGTTTAGTCGGGGCAAATTTAAGTCCTTTATTCAGAAGTTGTTTTTGAGTTTCCGTTAATGTGGCAGAACTTAAATTAATAAGAACATCATTATCTAAATGTTTCTCCTCTCTCTGTGATAATTCCTCCGTCTTTCTCCCTCCTCTTTGTGTCTTTCTTTTTCGTCTACATACTCCCTCCTCTTGTGACGTGGTTCCTGATTGTAATGTTCCCTCGTATATGTCCTCTCCCCTCTCTGGTGATGTGTCTTGTGTTCCTGTCTGTATATTGTTGACTTGTGTCTGAGATTGTAGTGGTGACTCGGTGGTGATTCTACCATTTGTGCTTGAGTTTCAATTGGGGTGTCCTTTGTCTGGTGCGGATTTTGTGACGTGGGGGAGTCCCATCTAAAAATGGGTCCTCTCTTCTAAAGCTTCATATCTATTTTGTGTAGGTATATTACATCGTGAATTTCTGTGAGTGTCTTTCCTATCATTATTATTCCCCGGTGAACTATCAATCCCATTTGTATTAACGTGCCCATGTATCTGTGTATTCCCTATAGTGACGGGATTGTGAATCTCCCTCTCTTGGTTACCTAATCTTTTATAACTATATTTTTAGATTTTTTTATCTATAATATCCCGTTCCGCTTTATCTAAATTTTGACATAATTTCCTCTGCCACATATTCAATTCCTCACCTTTTGGAAATTTATCTGTAACTATTTTGATTTCATTGATCTGCTTGGTAGTTTCCTCCTAAATTTCAGTATGTCTTTTAATAATAAGGTTAACTAATGAAATGGAATGTTCATGCAATAATTTATTCCATTCCTCCTCAAACGGAGGACAATATAAATCTTGGGCTGGAGATTTCATTAGTGTCAATCCTCTAGGGATTCTATCAACCTCTTTGTATCTTTTTTAGGGTTTTGATTCTCCCTATCTCCATTTTATATTATATTTATTTATGAGGTTATTTTGATAAGTTTTTGTGTACTTATACGTACTTCAGGTCCATATTACTATTTAGCTATATTTAATGTGACACATCTTTTATAGAAAGTATTGTGCCGGAAGTTGCGGAGATAACGCTTTAAAAACGCAGCATAACCGCAGATGATGATCTGATGCGTTTTTTATTCTATTGAATTCAGGTATTTTAGTTGTACAAGTGTATGTCTTGGTTTTATCATCAGATACTGCTTAATATGTTTTTTCCTAATTTTATTCTTTTGTGCAATTTTCGAATATTCAGCCAATGGATTTGTATATTTAGTCAGACGATTATTTTGCATAATACTACTTGTTTTGTCTGATTATATCTATTTATTTTCATCTACTTGATTAATAAAGAGCAATATACATATATATGGGTCTATCGATTATACTAAAAATCCATGCCGGACTTTCTCAATTGCCCAAATCCCTATAAAAGGGGGGTGTTTACTTAGGGGTGTTAACCACTGAGGAAGGGGTCAAACATTACCCTGAAACGCGTTTGGTATCCCCCAGGAACATTTGCTCATTAGAACCAACCTTGGCCACCTACCCAGGGACGTATAAGTGAAATTTCACATCGGATCCTTGTGAACGATAGTGACCCTATACAAAGTGAATCCCGTCTGCCACGTGAGCTGTGGCGCTCCAGAGTGGGACCGGACACCCGCAGAGAATCACGTGAGATGCCGGCGTGGTGAGTTCAGACGGGAATAAATCGGGGACACTCACAGGCTCCATACAAGACGCTCTCGCTGGTAAGACTGTGGCCTTCTTTTTTCAATGAAAGTTATTACACAACGCCGGCAGTCACTATAGTGAAATACAGCGGGACGCCGCTGAACTGTCTCAGGAGCGGGACGCCGCTGAACTGTCTCAGGAGCGGGACGCCGCTCGGTACAACTTATGCGATTTTAGTCCTTACATACAATTATAAGAGAGACTCTTCAAGTTTATCACCATTGATGATCCTTTAACCCGGCATTTGAACCATATAAGGGACAGTACTATTTGTGAACTATCTCTATACAAATTGCCTGTGGGCCAACACTTCCCCCGCAGTGGATACTTGATCGAAACACGCGAACCGGCACAAATTGAGTGTTTTCTGTTGGCGACTGTGCCGCTACATTGGCTGATTATTTTTGCTGTATTTGCTGCTATACTTGTTGTTTTTTAATATGGTAATACATTATTGATTTCCAGATGTAGGAGAGTGCCCATTTGTTCTTTGAATATTACAAAAAAATGTCTCCACCAGATGGGTGTAATGGTCCACATCTCCCATCAGTGACATATACAGAATTTCTTCTCCTAGTATCTGAAGCCTTGATTATTGGCTGCACAGAAAAGAGCAACCATTTATCTAATTGTGTGAGGCCATTTCCACCTATGTTCCACTAATTGTTGTGTTACTGCTGGTGACAGACAAATATCAGGTAGCAGATGGATGTTCTGCCCAGCTCAGTTAGAGAATCATTACAGATCACGTCTGCCTCAGTCTTGGTATTTCTGAAGTGTGTAGTGTGGTTATAGCACCATCTAGTGGTGTTAAGTTGTATTACACTTTGTTTTTCCTGTTACAATACTACTGCATCGTGGATGGTGCACTGCATTGTGGGCAAAGTATCCTGGGAAAGAGAAGTCTCCAGTCTCCAGGAGACATCAGCAGAACTGTCCTATGCATGTCTCTTTCTCAAACTCCACCATCCTGAGGGACATTATGTTATGCAGAGCGGTTCAGCTAGTTGTAATTGTTATTCAGGGAGTTGTTATTACTGTTAGCTAGCCATGCAATCCTATGTTTAGGCAGCCATTTTTCAATGTGCTTCAGTGTTAATGTAATGTTATAGTACATGCTCTCCATGCTTAATACTTAGACATCTTATTTGTATTCTTGTAATTTTACCAAACAATCCCGTTTTTTTAATCAATCAATCAATCAATCAATCAATCACATATGTACGAACTGTTGACCAATAAACAAGTTAGACTACAAAGAACAGTCCTCTTATTTGGAAAACAGGAATGGTTTATGCTGAATGTCAGACTGCACACTGTGTGAAGACAGAACAGATGGACATTCCTCTCACCCAAGAAATCATGTCATTAGTGCAGTCCCAGATGAGATGTAAGAAGTGCTCCGGCATACCGCTCCTCTGCTTATTTATAATCGTGTCTCTGTATACAGTGAAACACAGAATTAATTATGACAGAAATAACATTGTGTTCTGAAGACATGAATTTAATTATATCACCTGGGAGAGGCGACAGAAATATGACTGAAGCAAGAAGGGCATTCAGAAGCATCTGCCAGAAGTTCAAAGAGAACTGAAAAGGATGATCAAGAAATGGAGGTGCAATAAATTAAGGTGACACTTCTCAGCTGAGCGGCCATCCAGAAATGCCTTGACCAGGTGACGCCCATCAGTCGTCATTTCTGAGGCTCCAGGATCCAGATCTTTTAGTCCTTATCAACTTTTAGGGAAAGATGCAAACTGTATTTTCAGTTGAGACCTCACTCCTTGGGAACCGAGGTATCATCATTTCTCTATTGCAAGATGACCCCTAGGGGTGGGCATTTGCACTTCCATCTAATTCTCCTGAGCTGTAGTCCGTAGACCATTTTTTCGCTTCTCTTGGTCTTCTGTATAATGAGCTTGCCTGATAGGGCAGCTCCTCTCTTTGCATCAAGGCAGGCGGCCTGTTGAGGAGTATTGCTCCGAGTCTCGCAGGTGGTGTACTGCGTCTGGCTGGAACACCCGGCCCTTAGATCCCAGTTCAGACTGGGCCTCTCGGATGAGGCGATGTCTCTTGCTATTTGACTAGATCCAAGTTTAGAGGTATGTAAGTGAGAATGTGCTGTCTCTGTCCGTCCTCCTCCCTTCCCTTCTGTCTAATGTGGGGAAGGCGCCAGTGAGTCCTAAAGGCCAAATGCAGGAGGGTACCATGTCTTCTCAGCAAAGGAAGGCACACTGCTCCAAGAAAGGCCTTTGCTTCTTGGTTACCTGAACCGATTCTGATATCCAGGGTGGATACTACTACTTTGACCAGAGGATTTATTGAGTATATGACTCCAGATTTGGTAATGAAGGTTGGTTTCATTCATTCTGGTCTGCCTATATGTCGTTAATGATTTGTCTGCTGATGTCATCCTGGGATTACCCTGGTTGAGGGTCCATAGACCCTTCTGTAATTGAATCACTGGGGAATTAGTCAAATGGGGTCCCCTGTGCTCTACTCATTGCATTTCTATGCAGCTTGGTGATCTGGAATTAGAGGAAGGTCTGTTACCTGAATTTATTAAGGATTTTCAGGATGTTTTTTTCCAAAGAAACGTACAATAGAACTTGTAGCTAATGCTAAGTTCCCTAAGGGCAAAATCTATAATCTTTCTGGACCCAAAAGTCAAGCCATAAAAGATAATATTCATGATAGTCTAAAGAAGGGACATATTCGGCCTTCTGTATCCCCTATGGGAGCTGAGTTCTCTTTTGTCGTGAAGAATAACGGTGGACTATGCCATTGTATCGACTATAGGGAATTAAATAAATAATATCACTGGGAATGAGTATCCTTTTCCCCTTATCCCTGATCTTTTAAATCAAATTTTTGGGGCTAGGTGGTTTTCTAAGATTGACCTCAGAGGAGCCTACAACTTGATTAGAAGCTGGAAGGGGGACTAATGGAAGATGTAATTCAATCCAATTAGATACCTTGTAACTCCCTTTGGCCTGTGTACTGCCCCAGCCGTGTTCCAAAACCTCATTAATGACGTTCTTTGGGAGAATATGGGTCTCTTTGTTCTGGTGCACTTTGACAACAACCAACTGTTTGCAAAATTTAGTAAATGTGTCTTTGGTGTTAGAGACGTCTCCTTCCTGGGTTATACACTGACACCAAAATTTTTATATGGACCCCGCCAAGGTGCGTTGTTGATTGGGCTAGACCCACTTCCCTCAGTACCCTACAGAGATTCCTGGGGTTTCCAAAAATATTATAGAAAATTTGTTAGAAATTTTTCAGTCATTGGCAAACCATTGACAGATTTAACCAGGAAAAGGGGCAGATCTGATGAACTAGTCCTCTGATGCGTTGAAACCCTGAAGTAGAGTTGAATTTATGCTCCTATACTCATTCAGCTAGATGTTACCAAGCAATTGATTGCTGAAGTAGATGCTTCAGGGGTTGGGGTGAGTGCCATATCGTCACAGGGTTCATCTTCTCTGACTAATTCGCAGCCATGTGAATTCTTTTCTAGAAAAATTATTATCTTTGGAAAAAAAATATGACATTGGCAATTTTTATCTGGTATTGGTGGAAGGGACATAGATCAGACTTCAGTATGTCCAGGACTTCATGGATCCAGTCTGATTGCCATCATGTATAGTGCGGAGACACATGAGACCAGCACCATGTGTAATGGTGGCGGTGCACAATTATCTACCATGGCTCTTCCCATCTGGTATACGAGGGAACATTGACCAGCCTTTAGTATGTCCAGGACTTCATGGATCCAGTCTGATTGACATCATGTATAGTGCGGAGACATACAGAACCAGCACCATGTGTAATGGTGGGGTGCACAATTATCTACCATGGCTCTTCCCATCTGGTATACAAGGGAACATTGACCAGCCTTCAGTATGTCCAGGACATCATGGATCCAGTCCGACGGCCATCATTTATACTGCAAGAACATTTAGACTAGCACATCCATGGTCACAGGTGCACATCCATAAAGCCAGCATGCAGACAGCAAACAAAACGTATGGCAGCACACCATTACACATGCAAACAATAGAACTAAGGATTAGGGATTATTCTGGATTAAAGTGGTGCAATACCTACTATAGATAAGAAAGATATGTGCACCTGTGACTATGAATGTGCTGGTCTAAATGTTCTTGCAGTATGTTTCGAGGGTAGCTCCCTCCTTTAGATTGAGCACTCTCCGGCTCCTGAGCAGAGTATAAATGTCGCTGGTTCCTACTCTGTCCTGAACATTGGAGGCTTAGGCCGAGGAGAGGCAGTTCTGTTAGTGTTAGGTACACATCTGTGGAGGCCACCTTGATGCCGGTAGATGGACAAACACGCGTTTGATCAAAAATGTGCACAAAGAGCTTCCATTTTTTATGTATAGTAGGTAGAGTACCACTTTAATCCAGAATAATGCCTAATCCTTAGTTCTATTGTTTGCATGTGTAATGGTGTGCTGCCAAACGTTTTTGTTTTCTATCATGTATAGAGACACATAGGACCAGCACCAGGTATCATCGTGAGGGACGCCATTATCCACCATAAACATTCCTATCTGTTATTTGTGGAGGGAACATAGATCAGCCTTCGGTATTTCCAGGACATAATGGGTCCACTTTTACTGCCCTCATGTATAGTACAGACATTCACAGGATCAGCACCAGGTGTAATGGTGAAGGCTGCCATCAGCTACCATGACCGTTCCCATCTGGTACTGGTGGAGGGAACATTGACCAGCTGTCAGTATGTACGGGAAATCATGGATCCAGTTCTGCTACCATCATATTATACTGCAGATACACGAAGGACAAGCACCAGGTGTAATGGTGGGGCTGCCATCAGCTACCATGGCTGTTCCCATCTGGTACTGGTGGAGGGAACATTGACCAACCTTCATATGTCCAGAACATCATTGATCTAGTCCTACTGCCATCATGTATAATGCGGACACACACAGGACAAGCACCAGGTGTAATGGTGAAGGCTGCCATCAGCTACCATGGCTGTTCCCATCTGGTACTGGTGGAGGGAACATTGACCAGCTTTCAGTATGTACAGGAAATCATGGATCCAGTTCTGCTGCCATCATATATTCTGAAGATACACGAAGGACAAGCACCAGGTGTAATGGTGGGGCTGCCATCAGCTACCATGGCTGTTCCCATCTGGTACTGGTGGAGGGAACATTGACCAACCTTCATATGTCCAGAACATCATTGATCTAGTCCTACTGCCATCATGTATAATGCGGACACACACAGGACAAGCACCAGGTGTAATGGTGGGGGCTGCCATCAGCTTCCATGGCTTTTCCCATCTGGTACTGGTGGAGGGAACATTGACCAGCCTTCAGTATGTCCAAGAAATCATGGATTCAGTCCGACGGCCATCACGTATATTACGGAGACACACAGGACCAGCACCAAGTGTCATGGTGGGGGTGCCATTATTCACCATGGCCATTCCTATCTGGTATTGGTGGAGGGAACATTGATCAGCCTTCAGTATCTCCAGGACATCATAGGTCCACTCCTACTGCCATCATATATAGTACAAACAAACATAGTACTAGCACCATGTGTAATGGTGGGGTGCACCATTATACATTATGGCCGCGCCCATCTGGTACCATCATGTATATTGCGGAGAAACACAGGACCAATCACCAGGTGTTATGGTGGGGGTGCCCATCATCTATCATAGCTGTTCCCATCTGGTATAGGTGGAGGGAACACTGACCAGCCTTCAGTATGTCCAGGACATCATGGATCCAGTCCTACTGCCATCATGTATAGTGCGGAGACACACAGGACCAATCACCAGGTGTTATGGTGGGGGCGCCCATCATCTATCATGACCATTCCCATCTGGTATAGGTGGAGGGAACATTGACCAGACTTCAGTATGACCAGGACATCATGGATTCACTCCATCTGCCATCGTGTATAGTGCGGAGACACACAGGACAAGCACCAGGTGTCCTGGTGGGGGACATCATCAGCTACAATGACCATTCCTGTCTGGTATTGTTGTGTCGACGTTGTGTAATTGTGTATATATCTGTCGCATTAAGCAGTATTCCTTTCGCATCTGTTTTTTCCCCCCAAGTCTGGTGCAATTTCGCTGCAGTTTATAAGTGTGCAAATTGGTGTATTTTAGTGCGTCATGGCTGTGTATGGTTCAGCCGCACTGTGCTCCAGCTTGAAGTTCTTCCACCGTTGTGAGCGTTGAAATAATCGTATTTTAGTGCATCACCAGCGGTGTAGTAGTTATGTCGCACTTAGAGTATGTCCAGTTTCGCCTGTATTTACTTTCCACAAACCTGTTGCACCGAATTTATTACGGCTGGGGGGAGGGGGAGCAAAATATCAAAAAAGAGAGAAAGATAAGAGACCTCAGAGTGTCATACACTAATTCTCACACCAATGAGGTGAGAAGAGCTGACAGGAGGACAGGATGAAGTGAGAGGAGCTGACAGGAGGACATGATGAAGTGAGAGGAGCTGACAGGAGGACAGGATGAAGTGAGAAGAGCTGACAGGAGGACAGGATGAAGTGAGAAGAGCTGACAGGAGGACAGGATGAGGTGAGAGGAGCTGACAGGAGGACAGGATGAGGTGAGAGGGGCTGACAGGAGGACAGGACGAGGTGAGAGGGGCTGACAGGAGGACAGGATGAGGTGAGAGGAGCTGACAGGAGGACAGGATGAGGTGAGAGGAGCTGACAGGAGGACAGGATGAGGTGAGAGGAGCTGACAGGAGGACAGGATGAGGTGAGAGGAGCTGACAGGAGGACAGGATGAGGTGAGAGGAACTGACAGGAGGACAGGATGAGGTGAGAGGAGCTGACAGGAGGACAGGATGAGGTGAGAGGATCTGACAGGAGGACAGGATGAGGTGAGAGGAGCTGACAGGAGGACAGGGTGAGGTAAGAGGAGCTGTCAGGAGGACAGGATGAGGTGAGAGGAGCTGACAGGAGGATAGGATGAAATGAGAGGAGCTGACAGGAGGACAGGATGAGGTGAGAGGAGCTGACAGGAGGACAGGATGAAGTGAGAGGAGCTGTCAGGAGGACAGGATGAAGTGAGAGGAGCTGTCAGGAGGACAGGATGAAGTGAGAGGAGCTGACAGGAGGACAGGATGAGCTGAGAGGAGCTGACAGGAGGACGGTCTGAGGTGAAAGGAGCTGAAAGGAGGACAGGATGAGGTGAGAGGAGCTGACAGGAGGACAGGGTGAGGTGAGAGGAGCTGACAGGAAGACAGGATGAAGTGAGAGGAGCTGACAGGAGGACAGGATGAGGTGAGAGGAGCTGACAGGAGGACGGTCTGAGGTGAAAGGAGCTGAAAGGAGGACAGAATGAGATGAGAGGAGCTGACAGGTGGACAGGATGTGGTGAGAGGAGCTGACAGGAGGACAGGATGAGGTGAGAGGAGCTGACAGGAGGACAGGATGAGGTGAGAGGGGCTGACAGGAGGACAGGATGAGGTGAGAGGAGCTGAGAGGACAGGATGAGGTGAGAGGAGCTGACAGAAGGACAGGATGAGGTGAGAAGAGCTGACAGGAGGACAGGATGAGGTGAGAGGAGCTGACAGGAGGACAGGATGAGGTGAGAGGAGCTGACAGGAGGACAGGATGAGGTGAGAGGAACTGACAGGAGGACAGGATGAGGTGAGAGGAGCTGACAGGAGGACAGGATGAGGTGAGAGGATCTGACAGGAGGACAGGATGAGGTGAGAGGAGCTGACAGGAGGACGGTCTGAGGTGAAAGGAGCTGAAAGGAGGACAGAATGAGGTGAGAGGAGCTGACAGGAGGACAGGATGAGGTGATAAGAGCTGACAGGAGGACAGGGTGAGGTGAGAGGATCTGACAGGAGGACAGGGTGAGGTAAGAGGAGCTGTCAGGAGGACAGGATGAGGTGAGAGGAGCTGACAGGAGGATAGGATGAAGTGAGAGGAGCTGACAGGAGGACAGGATGAGGTGAGAGGAGCTGACAGGAGGACAGGATGAAGTGAGAGGAGCTGTCAGGAGGACAGGATGAAGTGAGAGGAGCTGACAGGAGGACAGGATGAGCTGAGAGGAGCTGACAGGAGGACGGTCTGAGGTGAAAGGAGCTGAAAGGAGGACAGGATGAGGTGAGAGGAGCTGACAGGAGGACAGGATGTGGTGAGAGGAGCTGACAGGAGGACAGGGTGAGGTGAGAGGAGCTGACAGGAAGACAGGATGAAGTGAGAGGAGCTGACAGGAGGACAGGATGAGGTGAGAGGAGCTGACAGGAGGACGGTCTGAGGTGAAAGGAGCTGAAAGGAGGACAGAATGAGGTGAGAGGAGCTGACAGGAGGACAGGATGTGGTGAGAGGAGCTGACAGGAGGACAGGATGAGGTGAGAGGGGCTGACAGGAGGACAGGATGAGGTGAGAGGAGCTGAGAGGACAGGATGAGGTGAGAGGAGCTGACAGGAGGACGCCCTGAGGTGAGAGGAGCTGACAGGAGGACAGGATGAGGTGAGAGGAGCTGACAGGAGGACAGGATGAGGTGAGAGGGGCTGACAGGAGGACAGGATGAGGTGAGAGGAGCTGAGAGGACAGGATGAGGTGAGAGGAGCTGACAGGAGGACGGTCTGAGGTGAGAGGAGCTGACAGGAGGACAGGATGAGGTGAGAGGAGCTGACAGGAGGACAGGATGAGGTGAGAGGGGCTGACAGGAGGACAGGATGAGGTGAGAGGAGCTGAGAGGACAGGATGAGGTGAGAGGAGCTGACAGAAGGACAGGATGAGGTGAGAAAAGCTGACAGGAGGACAGGATGAGGTGAGAGGAGCTGACAGAAGGACAGGATGAGGTGAGAAGAGCTGACAGGAGGACAGGATGAGGTGAGAGGAGCTGACAGGAGGACAGGATGAGGTGAGAGGAGCTGACAGGAGGACAGGATGAGGTGAGAGGAACTGACAGGAGGACAGGATGAGGTGAGAGGAGCTGACAGGAGGACAGGATGAGGTGAGAGGAGCTGACAGGAGGATAGGATGAGGTGATAAGAGCTGACAGGAGGACAGGGTGAGGTGAGAGGATCTGACAGAAGGACAGGGTGAGGTAAGAGGAGCTGTCAGGAGGACAGGATGAGGTGAGAGGAGCTGACAGGAGGATAGGATGAAGTGAGAGGAGCTGACAGGAGGACAGGATGAGGTGAGAGGAGCTGACAGGAGGACAGGATGAAGTGAGAGGAGCTGTCAGGAGTACAGGATGAAGTGAGAGGAGCTGACAGGAGGACGGTCTGAGGTGAAAGGAGCTGAAAGGAGGACAGGATGAGGTGAGAGGAGCTGACAGGAGGACAGGATGTGGTGAGAGGAGCTGACAGGAGGACAGGGTGAGGTGAGAGGAGCTGACAGGAAGACAGGATGAAGTGAGAGGAGCTGACAGGAGGACAGGATGAGGTGAGAGGAGCTGACAGGAGGACGGTCTGAGGTGAAAGGAGCTGAAAGGAGCTGAAAGGAGGACAGAATGAGGTGAGAGGAGCTGACAGGAGGACAGGATGTGGTGAGAGGAGCTGACAGGAGGACAGGATGAGGTGAGAGGGGCTGACAGGAGGACAGGATGAGGTGAGAGGAGCTGAGAGGACAGGATGAGGTGAGAGGAGCTGACAGGAGGACAGGATGAGGTGAGAGGAGCTGACAGGAGGACAGGATGAGGTGAGAGGGGCTGACAGGAGGACAGGATGAGGTGAGAGGAGCTGAGAGGACAGGATGAGGTGAGAGGAGCTGACAGGAGGACGCCCTGAGGTGAGAGGAGCTGACAGGAGGACAGGATGAGGTGAAAGGAGCTGAAAGGAGGACAGGATAAGGTGAGAGGAGCTGACAGGAGTACAGGATGAGGTGAGAGGAGCTGACAGGAGTACAGGATGAGGTGAGAGGAGCTGAAAGGAGGACAGGATAAGGTGAGAGGAGCTGACAGGAGTACAGGATGAGGTGAGAGGAGCTGACAGGAGTACAGGATGAGGTGAGAGGAGCTGAGAGGACAGGATGAGGTGAGAGGAGCTGACAGGAGGACGCCCTGAGGTGAGAGGAGCTGACAGGAGGACGGTCTGAGGTTAAAGGAGCTGAAAGGAGGACAGGATGAGGTGAGAGGAGCTGACAGGAGGACAGGATGAGGTGAGAGGAGCTGACAGGAGGACAGGATGAGGTGAGAGGGGCTGACAGGAGGACAGGATGAGGTGAGAGGAGCTGAGAGGACAGGATGAGGTGAGAGGAGCTGACAGGAGGACGCCCTGAGGTAAGAGGAGCTGACAGGAGGACAGGATGAGATGAGAGGACCTGACAAATCAAGGAATGGCGATGAAAAGTGCTCCTCGGAATATCCGTGTGTGGGATCACTTGTTTGCCAAGACTCTCCATGGTGGGACGAAGGAAGATTCTGTTGACCAGACTCCTGGCTACTGAGACTGGACTTTGTGGAAGACAAAGTGGTACTTAACTGACTGGACGCATTATCTGCTGCAATCCAACCAACCACCTGGTCGCACTGGTGTGACTTCGAGACTGGTGTCCTGCGCCGCCCTGCAAACTGGGACATGAAGCTAGGTATTGTGGATGAGTGTGTTTCTTGTGCTCTGGCAGCAGGCACAGTTTCACCGCTCCCAGGGCCACTGCCTCTGCTTGCACCATCAGCAACATGGCCACTTCCCCGTCCCTTACTGCTCGCCTTGAGCATATTAAATGGTATATATGCTTGCATGTATGTCACACGTACAGTAGCGCAAGTTTTGTAAGTGTATGCACAAATAAATTACACTGAATGTGACTGATATTTAGGATGTGCAAACGTTATACAGGAGAACCTGCGCAGGTAATGTCGCTGTCACCAGCGGTGAAGAAATGAAACTGAATGTCACTAATATTTATGATGCACAAACTCTATACAGGAGATGTAGTGCAGGTAATGTTGCTGCTGTCACCAGCGGCTAACGTTATACGGGAGATGTTGCGCAGGCAATGTCGCTGCGGTCACCAGCGGCTAATGTTATACATGAGATGTAGTGCAGGTAATGTCTCTGCTGTCACCAGCGGCTAATGTTATACAGGAGATGTAGTGCAGGTAATGTCGCTGCGGTCACCAGCGGCTAATGTTATACATGAGATGTAGTGCAGGTAATGTCGCTGCGGTCACCAGCGGCTAATGTTATACATGAGATGTAGTGCAGGTAATGTCGCTGCTGTCACCAGCGGCTAATGTTATACAGGAGATGTAGTGCAGGTAATGTCGCTGCTGTCACCAGCGGCTAATGTTATACAGGAGATGTAGCATAGGTAATGTCACTGCTGTCACCAGAGGCTAACAGTATACAGGAGATATTACGCAGGTAATGTTGCTGCTCTCACCAGCAGCCAAACTCTTGCACGCAATTTAGCGCACATTGCGCTAATATATTTCGCAGCCAGATAAAACAATTGTCCTTAAAAGGACTGTTGGGTCTCTGACAACGTTTCAACACTCAAAACTCCCTTAAGAAAACCCACAATTCCTCTCCCTACCCTATCTGTCCCTGCTGCTGCAGCTCGCCCTGACTAAGTCTGAGCCGAACCACGTGTCATCGGGTGCTATATAGCATGATGATGAGTTCCGGCCAGCCAATCACTGTAATGCCAGTAACCAACAAGGCTATGGCATTACAGTGAGTGGCAGTACTTCCCCACATGCTTATTGGCTGCATAGGAGCCAACAAACGTGAGCAGAGGAGACTTGAGCATCACGCTCAAGCACACGCGGTATTTGGCCGAACACCGTGATTCTCGAGTCGAACACCAGTTCGGCCGAGCATGGTCGCTCAACACTAATAGATACTCAAGTAGTCACTTCTCACTGTACTGAGATCTGTATAGGACTCGCAGGAGGGAAGTCCTGCTCGAAAATCTGCCTTGTCAGAGTTTATCCGGTCGGCCACCAATCTTAGATCATCAAAGCAACAGATCTTTAGCTAAATCCACCTTCTTCGACACCTTCAACATCATAGGGCCCGATTATCCCTACTTCTTAAGAACATGTGCTGGTAGGCAGAGAGGAAAGCAACTGGGTACAAGGTAGAGTTCATGGATGGTCAAAACTTCTTGTTCCTGCCAACAATACTGGAGTTCAATCACATTCCTGACAACAGGTCAGAGATACCTACACCAGAAGTAGCGGCATACCACCCCCACCTGAGGCGTATAGCTCACCTAATACCGGAACTGGACCCAAAAGCCCCGATAGTCTTACTCCTTGGAAGAGACATACTACAAGTTCATAAGGCTAGAGGACAGATTAACGGTCCCCAAAACACTCCATATGCCCAGAGACTTGACTTAGGATGGGTTATCATAGGAGACATCTGTCTAGGAGGAGCACACAAGCCGACCTCAGTGAATAGTATGCTCACCAACACACTTGAAAAAGGACGTTCTTCCTTATTCTAGACATGTCAGAGCAGTTTCCTGATAAAACAACTGCCGCACACAGAGCTCCTGTGTCTTGTCCTTTCGCAGATACCTCTTGTGAAGACCATTCCTACGATGGTGAGCAAGATCACCTAGGGTGCACAGTCTTTCACAGGACAAGAGAAGACAACAGGGTCGCAATATCCATGGAAGACAGGCTGTTCTTGGATATCATGGATCAAGGAATAGTAAAAGACAACTCAAAAAGCTGGGTCGCACGTTTAACGTTTAAACCCCAGAGACAACACTTACCTAACAACAAAGAACTTGTCTACAGTCGATTCATTTCCCTCAAGTACAAATTTCAGAGGACACCAGAGACGAAAGAACATTTCTTTACCTTCATGGAAAGAATATTCCAGAACAACAATGCAGAAATGGCACCTGCGCTCCAAGACTCCAAGGAGTGTTGGTACTTACCCATATTTCCACGTGTAACATCCTAAAGAACCAGAGCAGATATGAGTACTATTCATCTTAAGTGCTAGGTGCGAAAGTGTCTCGCTAAATGATGTCTTACTGTCTGGTCCAGACCTCAACAACAGACTTCTGGAGGTACTTTTCCGCTTCTGCAGAGATTCTGTAGCATTTATGGCCGACATACAACAGATGTTGACTGCTTCCTTGTCAAGGAAGAACATAGAAACTACTTGAGGTTCTTCTGGTACTGCAACAACGACCACAGAGTACCGAATGAGAGTCCACATGTTCGGAAACAGTCCTTCCCCTGCAGTCGCTATCTATGGTCTCAGACATTCAGCCCGAGAGGGTGAAGCAAAGTATGTGTCAGATCCTTTGTGTAAAAAGGTTTCTATATGGACAATTGCTTGAAATCCACACCCACGAATAAAACCGCAATCAGTCTCCTGAAAAGGACTTATGAAAGGCTCGCTCTATCTAATTTGAGGTTTCACAAAAAAAGCATGCTTCATTTAAGGAAATTGCTGCCATAGCATACCTAAAGACCATTGATGTCAAAGAACAATGCCATATAGGATTTGTCATGAGTAGTGTTGAGCAAACAGTTCGAGCATAGTTCGGGTTCGTACCGAATTTTGGGGTGTTCGGGACACGGACCCGAACCCGGACATTTTAAAAAAAAGTTCGGGTTCGTTGTTCGGCGATTACTTCCCGCTTTCTGAAGGGCTGCACAGCAGCCAATCAGCTAGCGTTTTACTTCTTGCCCTAAGAGCCCATCACAGCCATGCCTACTAATGGCATGGCTGTTATTGGCCAAGTGCAGCATGTGACCCAGCCTCTATATAAGCTGGAGTCACGTAGCGCCGCCCGTCACACTGCTCTGATTAGTGTAGGGAGAGGACGCAGCTTCTGTGAGGGTGAGATAGGCAGGGAAAAGTCAGCAACAGCACCTAATGAACGGATCGATCTACAGCTGAGAATCATTGAACTTCTGCTAGTTACTTGCTCACTGGTTTTTAGGCTGCACAGAGCGTTTTTCTGTCACTTATTTTCTGGGGTGATCGGCGGCCATTTTGTGACTTGTGGTGCACCAGAAGAAGCTGCCACCAAGTCCATCAATCCATCAATACTAGTTTTTTTTGCTATATCCTACATCAAGGGCTTGGCTGTGCTAATTGTCACCCCTAGAAACTCAGGAAAGAAATTTCTATATTTTATTAAGGGGTTAAATACAATTGCCCAAATACCAATCCCCTAAATCTTGTGTTCCAGCTTTGGCTAGACAAGTATAATACTGTCTGCTGTCTGGCAAAGGATAGATTATTTTCTGTGGTGAAATTCAATTGCCAAAATAGCAATACCCTGAATCTGGTGTCCCAGCTGTTGCAGGCCAAGTTTCATAGTGTCTGCAAAAACATATATTAAAATGGCCAGGAAACTTTGCATGCACTTCAGCCACTCGTATACCGAAAAGCCCACCCTACTTGAGTTGCAGCGGCAGAACGGCATCTCCCAACATAGGCTGATCTGCGACTTTTTCACCCTCCACATGTTGGACCGACTATACGAACAGAGAAAGGCCATCAATGATTTCTTGATGATGCAAGCAGATAGGAGTACTCCCCTGTGTAACTTCAATGTCAGCCACTGGCAGTTCATGTGGGACACCTGCCATTTACCCAGGCCCTTTGAGGACACCATGTTATTTGTCAGTCGCCAGGACTACAGGATGAACGTCGTCATTCCACTGCTTCATGCCCTGGAGCAGATGATGGTAACAATGGCTGGTCAGTGGACAGGAGACGTGGCGCCTCGATCATGAACCCTGTGGGGGCTGAACTGGAAGAGGAGGAGAAGGACATTGGGCTTCAGGAGCAACCAAAAGGAGCTAAAGGGTGATGAGGAAGATGAGGCAGAGGACAGACACAACATGGCAGTATGATGTGGAGCTGGAGAAAGGGAGTACCTCCGAATCACTTGCACAAATGGCGATGCATGCTTACTTGCTTGCATAGTGTGGGATCCGCTCTGGTAGGCAGTGGTAGCGAGTGCAGTATAGAGGCAACACAGACAGGTCTTGGTGTTAAGCGGTGCTTTCTTTATTCACACGGTGAACACAAGTGAAAAGGCAGTGCAGTTCATAGGGAGGGTGGTCACACCAACGGCAAAACAATAGTTCAGTCCCAAACCAGCTGCAGGCTACTTGAGGCCTGGTTCCATCACATCAAGAAAAGTCTATTCAAAGCCAGGAGTAATGTCACCTCTTTCTCCTTGGGGAAGCAAGCCCCTGGGTCCGGCTTCTAGCCACGGAATACGGATCCCTCCTGGCTTCAGCTGGGGTTCCCCGCACAGTCCTTTACAGGCCTCAGTACACAGCCCAGCTCACCTTCACCTCTCACTCTCACAGCAAGAGAACAACAGCTTCCACACCACACCCTTGCTGCTGGTCGGGTTTTAAACCCTCCCTGCAAAACCTGGCCTGGACCGTGGGGAGACAGGCACCCACCCGCATATCTGCCTGCTCCCAGTAAGAGCCGGCCCGGATCCGCTGTGTTAACAGCATAACCGCTGCAAAACACACTTTTCCGGCTCTTACTCCACGGGACCAGGACCCCGGTGGCACGTACCTACCGTCTATTACCACCCCAGGTACTCTCCTACATATCCCCCTTTGTTCAACCCTGCAGGGTTGCACACCCTGTTCAATCCTGAGAGGTTGGACACATGTACAGCAGTGTACCCGGGACAGGGCATCTGCATTCCCCTGTAAGCGGCCTGCTCTGTGCTCGACACTGAATTTAAAATTCTGGAGGGACAAAAACCATCTGGTGACCCGGGCACTCCTCTCCTTGGCCTGGCTCATCCACTGGAGAGGGAATGATCAGTCACCAGACGGAACCTTCTCCCTAACAGATAGTATCTAAGGGACTCGAGGGCCCACTTGATGGCCAGGCATTCTCTCTCTACCACGCTATACCTGGTTTCCGCTGGAGTGAGCTTGCGACTCAGGAAGACAACGGGTGTTCTTCCCCATTGACTTCCTGAGAGAGTACTGCCCCTAGGCCTACTCCAGAGGCGTCCGTCTGAACAATAAATTCCCGTGTGAAGTCGGGTGTCACCAAAATCGGTGACCCACACAGAGCCGACTTCAAGCGGGAGAACGCCTCTTCCGCCTGCTCATCCCAGCGGACCATTACCGTCTTCCTCCCCTTCAAGAGTCCTGTCAATGGGGCCGCTACCGTGGCAAAGTTGGGGATAAAGCGCATGTAATACCCTATCATGCCTAGGAACGAACGTACTTGCTTCGTGGTAAGAGGTCTGGGCCAGCTCTTGATCGCCTCAACCTTGTCTACCTGGGGTTTGACAACTCCCGCCCAATCACGTATCCCAGGTACCGGACTTCCTCAAACCCGATCGAACACTTTTTGGGTTGGCCGTCAGTCCAGCTTTTCTAAGTGAATCAACTACGGCCTGAACCTTGGGCAGGTGACTCTCCCAGTCCTGGCTAAACACAATGATGTCGTCCAGATATGCCGAAGCATATGGACGATGGGGCCGTAGGATGACGTCCATCAATCGCTGGAAGGTGGCTGGAGCGCCATGTAGGCCAAAGGGCAAAACTCGGTACTGAAACAACCCCTCGGGGTGACAAAGGCAGTCTTCTCCTTTGCCGCCTCCGTGAGAGGCACCTGCCAGTACCCTTTTGTAGGTCGAGGACCGAGAAATAGCGAGCTTTCCCCAGCCGTTCTATGAGCTCGTCTACCCGAGGCATGGGGTAGGCATCAAATTTCGACACCTCGTTGAGCTTTCTAAAGTCATTGCAGAAGCGTAGAGTACCGTCAGGTTTTGGGATGAGGACTATGGGGCTGGCCCACTCGCTTCTGGACTCCTCAATGACTCCTAACCTCAACATGGACTTTACTTCTTCTGAAATGGCCTGTCGTCGGGCCTCCGGTACCCGATATGGCTTCAACCGTACCCTGACGTGGGGCTCGGTGGCGATGTCATGTCGGACTACTGAAGTTCGACCAGGAAGATCAGAGAACACGTCCCTATTTCGACTCACGAACTCTTTGGCTTCCTGAGCTTGTTTGGGCGACAGTCCACCAGCTATCTTTACTGTGGAGGTGCCCTCCGGGACCTCCCGGTGGGCGAGGATCTTCCCCGCAGTCAAGACAGTGCTTGGGCCGTCCCCAACGAGATTCTCCCTATCTCTCCACGACTTCAGTAAATTTACATGATATACCTGTTCTGGCTTCCGCCGTCCTGGCTGGGATATCCTGTAATTTACTGGCCCTACCTTCTCTTTCACCTCGTAGGGACCTTGCCACCGTGCCAAAAACTTACTGTCAATGGTGGGGACTAGAACCAGTACCCGGTCACCCGGGTTAAATGTCCTGACCTGGGCACTCCGGTTGTATACCCAGCTCTGTGCCAGTTGGGCGGCCTCCATGTGTTCCCGGACGATTGGTAGGACTGTCTCTATGCGGTCCTGCATCTTTTCTATATGCTCTATGAGGCTCTTGTGTGGGGTGGGCTGTTGCTCCCACGCCTCTTTAGCGATGTCCAGCAACCCCCTTGGACGTCGACCGTATAATAGCTCGAAGGGCGAGAACCCCGTAGATGCCTGGGGCACTTCTCGCACTGCAAACAATACGTACGGCAGCAACAGGTCCCAATCCTTTCCGTCTCTGGCTACGGTTCTTTTGAGCATAGTTTTTAAGGTTTTGTTAAACCGCTCCACCAGTCCGTCGGTTTGAGGATGGTACACGGACGTGTGCAACCGTTTAACCCCTAAGGTTAGGCATATCACTCTTCCATAGAGCCCAGAACAACGGAAAGTCCCTTCCCAGTATGGCGGCATAAGGGATCTGGCGTCCCACACCGACGACGTGCTGCACCTCTCGGCCCAACACGGACATGGTAGCCCCTGGCGGTGGGGTACTCTCGGCAGTCCCCATGGACACAGACAATGGAAAGGGTTTGCTTCTCTGGTAGGGTCTCAGACACTAAGGACTCATGCACAAGGGTCACAAGGCTCCCAGAGTCCAGCAAAGCATTAATCGGATGCCCATCGATCGAGACTTGGCACAGGGGTGGCATATCAGCAGCCAGTAGGGGGTCCGCGGTACATACAGGCCGGGCAAAGAAAGAGGACCGGCGAACGAACCCGCAGTCCATGGGTTCAGGGGCTTGAGGACAGTTCGTGGCCCTATGTCCCAGTCCATGGCAGTGCCAACATTGAATCCCTGTGGTCCCTCCCCGGTCTCTCTTCCCCGGAGTAGGACTAGCCTTCCCCCTTTGTGGTTGGGACCCTTTTCCGGATCCCTAGCCTGAGGGGAGCCTGACGGGTTTCCCGTGCCTGCGTGGAGTCCCGCACCAAATCCTGGGTCGCCACATACCTCTCGACTAGGCTTACCAACTGATCGAGGTTGCCAGGGTCTCCCTGACCGACCCAGCGCTGTATGGCCCTTGGCAGTGTCCGCACAAAACGGTCCACGACCACTCGCTCGACCATTTGGGAGGGACTCAAAGTTTCCGGCTGGAGCCACCTCCTCACCAGATGCACCAGGTCGTATGCCTGAGACCGGACGGGTCTGGACTCGAAAAGGCCCACCGATGAACTCTCTGCGCCCGCACATAAGTGGTAACACCCAAGCGTGCCATTACCTCAGCCTTTAGCTTCCCATAATCCTGGGCATCCTCACGGCTGAGGTCGAGTATGCTTTTGGCGTCTCCGACTAGGAATGGCGCCACCACTTCTGCCCACTGTCCGGACGGTAAGTTCTCCTGTTCCGCAGTCCTCTCGAACACCATCAGGAAGGCCTCTACATCATCCTCCGGAGCCATTTTCCTTAATGCAGACCGGACTTTATCCCTGGGAGCTGGCGGCGAAGGAGTCACTGCCGGTGGGGTCTCTCGCTGGGATGCACTCAGAGCCTCTTGCATAAGCGCCAACTGTTGTACCAGCAAACTGTTTGTTTGTTGCTGTTGTGCATTGCTCTGCACCAACTGCTTAACCAGCTCCTCCATTTTGTCAGGGATGACCAAGCTTGCTGGTTTAATGTATGACATGCAGCCGTGCACCACCTGGATAAATATTCTTTTCCAGCCTCACTGCAGTATGCCCGCTGCAAGCCACCAATTGTGGGGATCCGCTCTGGTAGGCAGTGGTAGCGAGTGCAGTATAGAGGCAACACAGACAGGTCTTGGTGTTTAACAGTGCTTTCTTTATTCACACGGTGAACACAAGTGAAAAGGCAGTGCAGTTCATAGGGAGGGTGGTCACACACAACGGCAAAACAATAGTTCAGTCCCAAACCAGCTGCAGGCTACTTGAGGCCTGGTTCCATCACATCAAGAAAAGTCTATTTAAAGCCAGGAGTAATGTCACCTCTTTCTCCTTGGGGAAGCAAGCCCCTGGGTCCGGCTTCTAGCCACGGAATACGGATCCCTCTTGGCTTCAGCTGGGGTTCCCCGGACAGTCCTTTACAGGCCTCAGTACACAGCCCAGCTCACCTTCACCTCTCACTCTCACAGCAAGAGAACAACAGCTTCCACCCCACACCCTTGCTGCTGGTCGGGTTTTAAACCCTCCCTGCAAACCTGGCCTGGACCGTGGGGAGACAGGCACCCACCCGCATATCTGCCTGCTCCCAGTAAGAGCCGGCCCGGATCCGCTGTGTTAACAGCATAACCGCTGCAAAACACACATTTCCGGCTCTTACTCCACCGGGACCAGGACCCCCGGTGGCACGTACCTACCGTCTATTACCACCCCAGGTACTCTCCTACAATAGTGACAGCCGAATTGTCACCAATCAGCAGAGGGATGACTTCTGGCTCTCCACCTTGTTGGACCCTCGCTACCGGTCCCAAAATGAGGGCTTTTTTAACACCCGCTGAGAGGGAGGACAAACTGAACTACTATAGAGACATCCTATGTAGTTAGTTTGACGCTGTTGAGCTGCACCATCGTCCATACTCTCACAAGTCTAACCAGGGGGGCCCTCGGCACTCAGGTTCTACTGCCATGGCTGCTAGGGAGGGGTGGGGTGGCAGGAGCAGTACCAGATCTATCAGCAGCAGCCTGAGTCTAGAGTCGCTGATGAGCAGCTTTCTTCACCCGCATAATAAAGAAACTACTCACCAGCAGGTAGACATAGAGGAGAACCTGAACCAGCAGGTGGTGGCATTTTTGGACAGTGATGTCAACACAAACTTACTGATGACACCCTCTCCACTGTATTGGGGGGCTCTACTTGTATAAGAGTTTAATAGAACAGGTTCTGTAGACATCTATGTGGAATCAGCTGACAATGGTTTAAAAGGAGTGCGCTTCTTCTTGGCGCGAACATTGATCTGTAAGGCTGAGTTAATACTTGAGTTATTTGGTCAGTTTGGCCGCGTGACTGCCCAGATAAATGAAGTGTGCAGTCATTCTAAGAGCGACGCCGGTCATCTGTTCAGTATGTGTTGGAGGTGTGGCAACCTCCTTTTCAGTCGTGCACACTTGACTAGTTTGTCTGTCTTAGAGGCTGGTTTTAATCAGAGTGAGTATAAAGCTGAATGTGCATTCATAGTACCTGCTAGTAACCATCTGGCTCCAGGAGGAGTGCACAGTGAGCTCAGCATGCATGTTGGTACCTGCATCCCTGGATCTAATGGAGGCTGTTACAGCACCAGAAAGGGTTAATAAGTACGGCCCTCTCCCTGGATTTTATGTGGCTGTCATGGCCCATAACAGGTAAGATTCAGCGTTAGGAGGATTTTATGTGGCTGTCATGGCCCATAACAGGTCAGATTTAGCGTTAGTACCACTCACGGGACAGCCTTGGTGTGGCGAGTGGCTTATTACCTTTGAACAAACGTACACTAATGTCCTCTTATAGCTTCTATCTTAGAGGCAGGGTAGAGTTTTGGTTGCAGAGTGCTGTTGAATTTTTTGTGTTTGTATGTATATGTACCGGTCATCTGCTTGTCATCCGGACTCACAGTAATATTTCACTACCAGAGCAGACTCCCTACGCTTGTTACTGTAAGGCACAGTGTTCTACATCACTATAAAGGCTCTCTGTAGTCAGGAAATAGGAGTTTTTAACGTGATTCGCCGCAATTCGGGCCAAACTGAATTTTCCCCAAAAATTTGTCGAACCGGCGAATTAAGTTTTTGAAAAATTTGCTCATCTCTAACTGCCGGTATCACAGATAACTCATTTTCAGAAGTATTGAGATCCAGGTGCTGGTTCAAAATATGTATGTATTTACAATATGCTATAATAATGATAATAATAATTATTTTTATAATTATTATTTATATAACACACCATATTCCGTACAAAACAAAAGTAACTGGTTAATATTCAACTGAAATACTAGGAGTCAGGGCCCTGCTTGCAAGAGCTTACAATCTATGAGGAATTGGGGGTGACACATATGGTAGTTGATTGTGATAAGTAAAATTCAAGCCAGTATTGAACTGACAGAAGTGGTGCTGGACGATCTGCTTTGGGACTGCTAGAGGATCGAGTTTAGGCCAGAGGAGTCAGGGAAAAGTAATTTTAGGTAGCTTAATAATTCTGCCTGAAAAGATGTGTTTTTAAGGCACGTTTAAAGGTCGAGAAGTTGTAAATTGACCTAAAATTCCGGGGCAGAGTATTCCAGTAATGATGAACGGACCAGTGGATTTTTGGGTTCGAGACCCGAACTTGACCCAAACTGGAACTCGAACACTATTGAAGTCAATGGGGACCCAAACTTTGGTGCACTAAAATGGCTGTAAAATAGTCATAGATAAGGACTAGAGGGCTGAAAAAGGAAGCACAATTGGGGTAAGAGCAGGACAGTTGCCCTGCAAAAAATGTGGATAGGGAAATGACTTAAAATAACATAGAATCGAAAAAAATTATAATAATCATGAACTAGGAGGCAGAGGTCAAAGTGGAGTAGGAGGTTGAGGATGTGGTGGACGTTGCGGTGTAGGTGGAAGCAGCTTTGGAGGAGGTAGCCAACCCCGTTTCTTTTTTGTTTATTTGTCTTCCTTAATTTAATGTTTTTTTTTTTGAAATTTCGGAAGACCCCAAAACATTGGAAAATAGAAAAGAGTATGCAAAGAGAAAGTGCGCTGGAGTATAAAAATGGCTGGGTGCGGCCGGTATACTTGTCTACGTAGCCCAAGGTACAGACAAGTCCTGTTAGATATATGCCCAGGGCCGTCAAAGGGAGCATCTGCCCGGGCCCAGTTGTTCCTGGGGGCCCAAGGCAGCTGTCTCTTGAGCCCCGCTGGCCACTGCCCACAATTTCAATTACATTGAGTGGCGTGCCACCGGGGAGGGGCCGTCCACCCCGGCTGTCAGGCTGTCAGCTACAGGGTGGTGCTGCCATGCCTGCCAGCGTGCCGTCACTCCAGAGCGAACGGTGAGAGAGTAAGAGTTGTGGGAGAAAGAACCTTACATGACATCATCTCCATGTGACCAAGGTAATCAAAGGTCCTTTCTTTCTTCCAGGACTCAGTGTTGCTGCAGCCTGCAGGAGAAGGGTAGGTCACGTGGGTTGGCAGCACTCTGCTATAACAGGCACTGGCCGATTGTCTGCAGAGTAGGAAGATCAGGGATGGCTACTCAGCAGTGTCTGTAGAGGGAGAGAGTCTGTCAGCGCTGAAGAGGTAAATGTGACTACTGGGGAGAGTCTGAGGATTGTATGCTGGGGAGGCTGTGTGGTATCTTATACTGGGGGCTGCTGCATGAGATTATATACTGGGGAGCTGCTGTGTGGGATTATATACTGGGGAGGGCTGCTGCGTGGGATTATATACTGGGGGCTGCTGTATGAGATTATATAGTGGGGAGCTGCTGTATGAGATTATATACTGGGGGCTGCTGTGTGAGATTGTATACTGGGGGCTGCTGTGTGAGATTGTATACACAGGGGCTGCTGTGTAAAATTTTATACTGGGGGCTGCTGTATGAGATTATATACTGGGGGACTGCTGTATGAGATTATATACTGGGGGGTGCTCTATGAGATTATATACTGGGGGCCTGCTGTATGAGATTATATACGTGGGGTGCTGTATACTGTGTGGTGTTATACTGCTCTACTGTATACTGTGGGGTGCTGTATACTGGGTGCTATACTGCTCTACTGTGTACTGTGGGGTGCTGTATATTGCGGAGTGCTATACTGCTCTACTGTCTACTGTGTGGTGATATACTGCTCTACTGTATACTGTGTGGTGCTTTACTGCTCTACTATATACTGTGGGGTGCTGTATACTGGGTGCTATACTGCTCTACTGTGTACTGTGGGATGCTGTATATTGTGAAGTGCTATACTGCTCTACTGTATACTGTGTGGTAATATACTGCTCTACTGTATACTGTGTGGTGCTGTATATTGTGGGGTGCTGTATACTGGGTGCTATACTGCTCTACTGTATAATGTGGGGTGCTGTATACTGTGGAGTGCTATACTGCTCTACTGTATACTGTGGGGTGTTATACTGTATGCTATAGAATGCTATACTGCATACTGTGGGGTGTTATACTGTGTATTGCATACTGTGAGGGTACTATACTATGTATTGCATACTGTGGGGTGCGATATACTATAGGGTGCTATACTGCATACTGTGGGGTGCTGGGGTGCACTGTAATGCTAGGGTAAGCCAAGCCCGGGTCTCCATCTTGAACTGCAGAGCGGTGCCCACTTCCAGCCCTGAGCACAGCTGCCCAGAGCACTGATCCTGAGCCTGCTGGAGTCTTCAGAACTGTAAGTATTTACAGTAATTCACTGTAAGCTATATTATATATAGTGGTGGAGGGAGTAATTGCATGCTAGGGTGTGGGAAGGCGGGATCCAGGGGTCCCATGTAAATTCTCGCCCAGGGTCCAATCAATATTAAATACGGCCCTGTATATTCCTGGTTCATTTTAATGAATATGAGCTTGTCCACGTTGGCTGTGGTTGTCTGTGATTATCCCCACTGCCGTGCTAAATACACAATCGGACAATACACTTGCTGCAGGGCAGGCCAGCACCTCCAATGCATAAAGGGAAAGCTCAGGCCATGTGCCCAATTTGGAGACCCAGAAGTTGAATGGGGCAGACCCATCAGTCAGTATGTGTAAGCGTGTGCACATGTACTGTTCCACCATGTTGCTGAAATGCTGCCTCCTGCTAAGATGTTCTGTATCAGCTGGTTGTTGTGGCATGCTGACAAAGCTTTTCCACATTTCGGCCATGCTAAACCTCCCTTCTGAGGTGCTGGCGGTGCCCCAGCTGTGTTGGCGACTTCTTCCTCCTCATCTGCCTTCGACACTTTTGCTTCCACTGAGCCCCCACTGTCAGGTGGGAATTCCATCAGCAGCATGTCTACCAGCTTGTGCTTGTACTTGTGCATCCTCTGATTACGCTCCAGTGACTAAATCAAGGTCAGCAGGTTGTCCTTGAAAAGAGGATCCAGCAGGGTGGCCACCCAGTAATCAGCAGTGCTTAGAATGTGTGCAACTCGGAGGTGGTTGAGCAGGCATTGCAGCATCGTAGTCGCTCATGTGTGCCAGGCTTCCCAGAGGCAACGACAAGCTGTCTTCTGTGGGAGGTGTATAGTCTGTGTCCTCTGTATCCCCCAGCCCCGCTCCATTGATGCTAATAAGCTGCTTTGGGTGCCACCCTGCGGTAAACACGGTTCCTCATCATCATCATCCTCCTCTTCATCCTGCAGAACTGTGCCCTGGCTGGACAGTTGTGTACCTGGTCTCTGTTGGTACAGAAACTCACCCTCCGAGCTATTTGAGAATGACTGGCCCCATAACCATGGTAATGATCCCTCTTCCTACTCCTCTTCCTCCTGTGCTACATCCTCTTCCATCATCGCCAAAGTGTTTTTCAAGGAGACATAGAGAGTGGGATAGTAACGCTGAGGACTGCTTCATCGGCACTGGCCATGTTTGTGGAGTACTCGAAACAGCGCAACACCGCACACACGTCCCGCATGGAGGACCACTCGTTGATGGTCAACCATTAGGAACCCACCTCTAAGTTGAATTTGCAATGTGAACATATACTCGCATTGCAGAATTCAACTTAAAGCTGAGTTCCTAATGGTTGTATTGCTAGAATATAACGAAGATAACTGAATATCGAATATAGCATTATATTCTCATTCTTCGTTATATTCTAGCAAGCCGACCATTAGGAACTCAGCTCTAAGTTGAATGCGCAATGCGAGTAAATGTTCGCATTATGAATTCAACTTAGAGCTGGGTTCCTAATGGTTGGCTTGCTAGAATATAACGAAGATTGAGAATATAATGCTATATTTTCAATATTAGTTAATTCTACACTGATGCAAGTTGAATGTGCAATGCGAGTAATACAGGTTATATTAATCACATTTCGAATACAACTAAGTCAAATTTGTGAGATCCTTATTCTCACATTTGAGAGTACATTTTAGCATGGAGGCATTCCCATTGTGATGGGGACGCTCCATGCACACGGGAAGTCGACAGAAGCGGCAATAGGCATTGACTGGAGTGGGCAGGGAGCCAGAAATCCTCGGGACTACTGAGAACAGCTTTTGGGAAGTGGGAAGACAGCCAGAGAGCAACAAGGATTATCAACTGGAAAACAAAAACAACGAATATTCGAAATAGTGAATATATAGTGCTATATTCGAAATATTCGCGAATTAGCTAAGTGCCGATATTCACAAAAAAATTCTATTTGAATATTCGTGTTCAACTCTAGTAACAAATTGCATTTTTCCTAAAATGTTTGCTGCACATGTGAGGACATGGAGAAAGGAACTCTGGGAAGGTGGGATCACCCATAATGCCATGCATGCAGCCATTCAGCCAGCAAGACCTGTGATGTCACAGCCCTATAAATAGTGTCAGCCATCTTAGATTCTGTCATTTACCAGTGTACTTAGTGCAGGGAGAGATGTCTGCAGGTGCTAGGGACAGTAATAAAAAACTTGATTGTGGTGAAAAATGATTTATAAGTGCAGGGAAAGGATAGGGAAGAATCATTCCACAGCATTTATGTAGAAAAGGGTTCAGTAGGGAAGTTACAGACTGCATAATACGAACAATCCTCATTCACCTTACACAAGTGCTGTATGATACAGCCATTAACAGGGTTTATTACAGGAAATATTTCTACAGTATGTCTTATTGCCCTTGTGCAGTGCAGTTATGTTGTAAAGCCCTTTTGCTGCCGTGTATTAGTCGCAAAATAAAAATATATTTGCCCTTGTGCAGTGCAGTGATATATTCTAAAGCCCTGTTTGCCGTGTATTAGTGGCAAAACAAAAATGTATTCGCCATTCAGCGTTGCACTTATCTGTTGAAAAGCCTTTTGTTTTGTGTAAAAGTAGAAAAAATTAGGGCCTCATTGCCGTTCAGCGGTGCAGTGATATATTCTAAAGTCCAATTTGCTGTGTATTAGTGGCAAAATAAAAATATTTGATTATTGATCTAACAGTATGTCAGACAGAAAAGTGCCAGGCCCTGCACAGGGAGTGGTAGACGCATAAATGTTTCTGGCGCAGGCAGAGGGCGCAGCAGAGTAAGGGGCCGTGGCAGCAGGTGTCACTCGAGAGGCCTGAGCTCCCAGTGTCAGCTAGCGGTCATGTCATGACCAGCAACCCAGCAGTTCTTAAATGGTTGACTCAATCTTCGACTTTGTCGCAAGTGACATCAGACACCCCAAGCCAAAAGTAGGTTCGTCAGACATAACCCTTACTTGGCATGGCCTGGGAGCAGGACATGTGCCCTCACCTGTCCTCAACCTGCCTCTGTCCTTTTCTGTTCCCACAGACAAAGAATTGTATGCTGTGGGCTCAGCTCCACTATACAGTGAGGACAAGCTACTAGAAGACAGTCAGAAGCTACTGGCAAGCCAAGATGTGGAGGAGACATCTGCTGCTTGCTCTGCTAGGCGGGCAAGTAGTGATGAGGAGAGTGTCGTGGGAGCTGGTGTTGCGAGGGGTCAGGCTCCTGATCCAGAGACGGTTGAGGAGGACATCAGTGACGTGCAGACAGTACTTGATAATGATGATGTAGCTGATCGCACTTGGGAGCCGGGTGACGAAGGGGCTTCATCATCATCGGGAGAAGAGGATGGCAGCTTGCCTGTGAGCCAACGGCGGAGCCAGAAAGTAGCTAGCGTGGCCGGGAGTCAGCAAGGTAGCAGCAGTGGAAGGTCGGGAGTCAAACGTGCTCGGTGTAAACCACCCGCTTCGCAGGAGCCTACCTGCCTGGGAAGTAGTGGTGCATGGGTTCACGGAGGATGCAGCGGTAGCAGTCAGTCAGTGTGTAGTGTTGGAGGTAAAAATCAACAACTCGGCGGTGTGGCAGATTTTTTGTTAGGCTGCAAGAGGAGATCAACATGGCCATATGTAGAATCTGTGGGCAGAAGGTGAAGCGTGGCCAGGGTGCCAATGTTGGCACCACGGCCCTGTGTCAACATATGCAGCGTTACCATAAAGTGGCCTGGGAGCAGAACAGTGGCTCTGATGTGGTGGTCCAGCCTGCTGTAGCAACCGCTGCATCACCCAGTGGCACACACCCGGTTTCAGGCAGTCAAGGCTCCACCACCTCATCCTCCTCTTCATCCTGCGCAGAACTGTGCCCTGGCTGGACAGTTGTGTACCTGGTCTCTGTTGGTACAGAAACTCACCCTCCGAGCTATTTGAGAATGACTGGCCCCATAACCATGGTAATGATCCCTCTTCTACTCCTCTTCCTCCTGTGCTGCATCCTCTTCCATCATACGCCAAAAGTGTTTTTCAAGGAGACATAGAAGTGGGATAGTAACGCTGAGGACTGCTTCATCGGCACTGGCCATGTTTGTGGAGTACTCGAAACAGCGCAACACCGCACACACACGTCCGCATGGAGGACCACTCGTTGATGGTCAACCATTAGGAACCCACCTCTAAGTTGAATTTGCAATGTGAACATATACCGCATTGCAGAATTCAACTTAAAGCTGAGTTCCTAATGGTTGTATTGCTAGAATATAACGAAGATAACGAATATCGAATATAGCATTATATTCTCATTCTTGTTATATTCTAGTGCTCGTACCATTAGGAACTCAGCTCTAAGTTGAATGCGCAATGCGAGTAAATGTTCGACGTTATGAATTCAACTTAGAGCTGGGTCTCCTAATGGTTGGCTTGCTAGAATATAAATTAAGATTGAGAATATAATGCTATATTTTCAATATTAGTTAATTCTACACTGATGCAAGTTGAATGTGCAACGCGAGTAATACAGGTTATATTAATCACATTTCGAATACAACTAAGTCAAATTTGTGAGATCCTTATTCTCACATTTGAGAGTACATTTTAGCATGGAGGCATTCCCATTGTGATGGAGGACGCTCCATGCACACGGGAAGTCGACAGAAGCGGCAATAGGCATTGACTGGAGTGGGCAGGGAGCCAGAAATCCTCGGGACTACTGAGAACAGCTTTTGGGAAGTGGGAAGACAGCCAGAGAGCAACAAGGATTATCAACTGGAAAACAAAAACAACGAATATTCGAAATAGTGATATATAGTGCTATATTCGAAATATTCGCAATTAGCTAAGTGCCGATATTCACAAAAAAAAATTCTATTTGAATATTCGTGTTCAACTCTAGTAACAAATTGCATTTTTCCTAAAATGTTTGCTGCACATGTGAGGACATGGAGAAAGGAACTCTGGGAAGGTGGGATCACCCATAATGCCATGCATGCAGCCATTCAGCCAGCAAGACTCTGTGATGTCACAGCCCTATAAATAGTGTCAGCCATCTTAGATTCTGTCATTTACCAGTGTACTTAGTGCAGGGAGAGATGTACTGCAGGTGCTAGGACAGTAATAAAAAACTTGATTGTGGTGAAAATGATTTATAAGTGCAGGGAAAGGATAGGGAAGAATCATTTCCACAGCATTTATGTAGAAAAGGGTTCAGTAGGGAAGTTACAGACTGCATAATACTGAACAATCCTCATTCACCTTACACAAGTGCTGTATGATACAGCCATTAACAGGGTTTATTACAGGAAATATTTCTACAGTATGTCTTATTGCCCTTGTGCAGTGCAGTTATGTTGTAAAAGCCCTTTTTGCTGCCGTGTATTAGTCGCAAAATAAAAATATATTTGCCCTTGTGCAGTGCAGTGATATATTCTAAAGCCCTGTTTGCCGTGTATTAGTGGCAAAACAAAAATGTATTCGCCATTCAGCGTTGCACTATCTGTTGAAAAGCCTTTTGTTTTGTGTAAATAGAAAAAATTAGGGCCTCATTGCCGTTCAGCGGTGCAGTGATATATTCTAAAGTCCAACTTGCTGTGTATTAGTGGCAAAATAAAAATATTTGATTATTGATCTAACAGTATGTCAGACAGAAAAGTGCCAGGCCCTGCACAGGGAGTGGTAGACGCATAAATGTTTCTGGCGCAGGCAGAGGACGCAGCAGAGTAAGGGGCCGTGGCAGCAGGTGTCACTTCGAGAGGCCTGAGCTCCCAGTGTCAGCTAGCGGTCATGTCATGACCAGCAACCCAGCAGTTCTTAAATGGTTGACTCAACCTTCGACTTTGTCGCAAGTGACATCAGACACCCCAAGCCAAAAGTAGGTTCGTCAGACATAACCCTTACTTGGCATGGCCTGGGAGCAGGACATGTGCCCTCACCTGTCCTCAACCTGCCTCTGTCCTTTTCTGTTCCCACAGACAAAGAATTGTATGCTGTGGGCTCCAGCTCCACTCATACAGTGAGGACAAGCTACTAGAAGACAGTCAGAAGCTACTGGCAAGCCAAGATGTGGAGAGACATCTGCTGCTTGCTCTGCTAGGCGGGCAAGTAGTGATGAGGAGAGTGTCGTGGGAGCTGGTGTTGCGAGGGTCAGGCTCCTGATCCAGAGACGGTTGAGGAGGACATCAGTGACGTGCAGACAGTACTTGATAATGATGATGTAGCTGATCGCGCTTAGGGCCGGGTGACGAAGGGGCTTCATCATCATCGGGAGAAGAGGATGGCAGCTTGCCTGTGAGCCAACTGGCGGAGCCAGAAAGTAGCTAGCGTGGCCGGGAGTCAGCAAGGTAGCAGCAGTGGAAGGTCGGGAGTCAAGCGTGCTCGGTGTAAAGCCACCCGCTCGCAGGAGCCTACCTGCCTGGGAAGTGTAGTGGTGCATGGGTTCACGGAGGATGCAGCGGTAGCAGTCAGTCAGTGTGTAGTGTTGGAGGTAAAAATCAACAACTCGGCGGTGTGGCAGATTTTTGTTAGGCTGCAAGAGGAGATGAACATGGCCATATGTAGAATCTGTGGGCAGAAGGTGAAGCGTGTTAGGTGCCAATGTTGACACACACGGCCCTGTGTCAACATATGCAGCATTACCATAAAGTGGCCTGGGAGAAGAACAGTGGCTCTGATGTGGTGGTCCAGCCTGCTGTAGCAACCGCTGCATCACCCAGTGGCACACACCCGGTTTCAGGCAGTCAAGGCTCCACCACCTCAGCCGAAGGGAGCAGTCTGTCCTTTCCATCATATGCATGGAATAAGTTGCTGGTGCTGCAGTCCTCCATTTCCAAGTGGTGGACTCTGCACTTTCAGAGAACTGATGGCTTGTGGCAAGCCGAGGTGGAGAGTCCCAAGCCTTCATTTATTTGCCAAAAGGCAGAACCAGCCCTGCACACACATGTAGAACAGAAGGTGTGCCAGTCCTTGAGCCTGTCGGTGTCTGCCAAAGTGCACGGCAGCGCCAACATGTGGAGCTGTAACTGCAGTCAGGGACAATACATATCCTTAATGGCCCACTGGGTGAATGTGGTTCCTGCACAGCAACACCATCAAATTGGCCAGGTGATGCCAGCTTATGGATCTGATGAGCGCTGTATGGCACCAGACGGGGTTACAGGCGAGGTATCTGGCATGCATGCCACCTGCACTCCCTGGGTTTTGTGTGGCTGATATGGCCATAAAAGGTAAGAATTAATGTTAGGGACCACTCGAGAGGCAACCGTGAAGTGGTGGGTGGCTTACATAATTCTGGCCAAAATATAACTATCAGCCACTACATAAACCCAGGAGTGCAGGTGCAGCATGCATGCCCAGCTACACTCTGTTACGGTCAGATCATGTGCGTTCATCAGACAACGGATGCGAATACCAACATGCATGCTGAGCCCACTAGTACTTCTCCTGGAACCAAATGGCTTCTGGTCAGTTCTATGAAGCAGACTCAGTTTTATACTGACTTTAAACGCAGCCTACAGGGCGGATTTACTAGATCAGGTGTGCATGACTGCATGGAGGGTCACCACGCCTCCCATATACGCTACAAAGGAATAAAATGGGATTGCAGTCAGCACAATCTGTGGCTGATATGGCCCTATAAAAGGTAAGAATTAATGTTAGGGACCACTCGAGAGGCAACCGTGAAGTGGTGGGTGGCTTACATAATTTGGCCAAAATATAAACTAATGCCTCTTCTAACATCCAGCACAGTGGCAGGACAGAGCTCTAGCTGCAGTGTGCCATTGCACCTTTGTTTTACGTTTGTATGTGTATTTCACTATAGCAACGTGCACCTGCGTATTGGGTTGTGCTGACTGCAATCTCCATTTTTTTTCCTTTGTAGCATATATGGGAGGCGTGGTGACCTCCATGCAGTCATGCACACCTGACTAGTGAATTCGCCCTGTAGGCTGGTTTTAAAGTCAGTATAAAACTGAGTCTGCTTTATTGAACTTACCAGAAGCCATTTGGTTCCAGGAGAAGTACTAGTGGGCTCAGCATGCATGTTGGTATTTGCATCCCTGATCTGATGAACGCTGTATGGCCCCAGACGGGGTTACAAGCAGAGTGTATCTGGCATGCATGCTGCACCTGCACTCCCTGGGTTTTGTGTGGCTGATATGGCCCATAAAAGGTAAGAATTAATGTTAGGGACCACTGAGAGGCAACCGTGAAGTGGTGGTGGCTTACATGGTTGGCCAAAATATAAACTAATGCCTCATCTAACATCCAGCATAGTGGCAGGACGGAGCTCTAGCTGCAGTGTGCCATTGCACCTTTGTTTTCACTGCTTTGTATGTGTATTTCACCATAGCAACGTGCACCTGCGTATTAGGTTGTGCTGACTGCAATCTCCATTTTTTTCCTTTGTAGCATATATGGGAGGCGTGGTGACCTCCTGTCACTACCAGAGCTTTGAGACGTTCTCACAGCTCTGTTTCTCCACCCCTGTGATGATGTAACTACTAGAGCTTTGAGACGTTCCCACAGCTCTGTTTCTCCGCCCCTGTGATGAGGTCTTTACTTTCTGTTTCCTTCCTCCCAGCTGTCCCTCCTGTGTTTGATTGCTCTGCCTTTAAATCACCTCTCTTCCTTTATGCGGTGCGGATTATACTACTTCATTTGACCTGTATCTCTCGCTTGAGTATCTTCACTGGTGTGATATCTTTTCTGGACCTGTGTTCTGCTGAAGCAAGTACTTCGGACATTGTCTGCTGACTTTGGATCTGTTTTCACTGCTGCTGCAGCTCCTTCAGTTAAGTGTGCAGACATTGTGTGTTTCTGTTTGTTTTGCTGACTGGATCCGAGGCGACCCCGGTTCCGTCCATATACTGAGCAGGGCACCGGTGGCCGTGCCCCTTCCACTACTGTAGGGGTTACAGTGGTCATCAGCCTTAGGTACGCGGGCATGTCTCGATCCACCATCTGGATCTGGACATGGGCTTAGCAGCATAGGGAGAGCTTTTAGGGTCTGACAGGGGTCACCCTTTATGTTCCCTAGTTTGGGTCCGGTCAGTAGCTAACTCACTGTGTATGCTCTTGTTGCTCACATACAGTCGTGACATTATAATCCGCCGAAACCGTCCTTTTTGACATGGATCCGCTTTCTGACCTGGTTGACCGCATGCAGGGTCTTTCTTTGGAGGTAGCGGATCTCCGTCAATCTATGATTCAGCTTCAAGCATTGGGCTCGGCTCCGGCCCATGGAGTCTGTTGCGAGCCAAAGGTCTCACTTCCGAAACGTTCTCCGGGGGCAGTGAGAATTTTGTTCGCTTCAGAGAGGCATGCAAACTCCATTTTTGCTTGTGTCCCCGTTCCTCTGGTAATGAGGAGCAGAGGGTGAGGATTGTCATCTCCTTGCTCAGGGGTAATGCTCAGACTTGGGCTTTTTCACTGCCATCGGGGGATCCCTCCTTCGATCCACAGAAAGATTTTTGTGGCCCTGGGGCAGATATATGATGACCCGGATCGTGTTGCTCTGGCTGAATCTAACTTACGTTTTTATGCCAGAACAAACTGTCTGCTGAGCTTTATTGTTCTGAATTTCGGAGATGGGCAGCTGATTCAGGTTGGAATGATGCTGCACTCCGGAGTCAGTTCTGTCATGGTCTCTCAGAGAGATTGAAAGATGCGTTTGCTTTCCATGAGAGACCAACATCTTTAGAGTCTGCCATGTCATTGGCGGTACGCCTTGACAGGCGTCTAAGAGAAAGAAACGAGACCTCTCGGTCCAGCCATTGTCACTCTAGGGGCAGTGGTGCGGACTCATTCAGTGTGCAGGGGTCTCATCCTGTCTCGGTCCCCTCTGAGGAGGAGCCTATGCAGCTAGGTCGACTTGCCCCTGATAAAGGAGGATTTAGTCCTCAGAGAATGGTGTGTTTTTGTTGTGGGGGCATTGGTCATTTGGCAAATGTTTGTCCCTCTAGGAGATTCATGAACTGTACTAAGAGTGATAATAAGAGAAAATCCTCAAAGGAAAATCATCAAACTCTGCTTCATCTGCTACCTTGGGCAAAGTTGATGTAGGAATTGGGGCTTTTCCTCTGACCTGCAGTTCTCGTTTTCTCCTTTCTGCCAGGGTGGCGCTAGAGAGCAAAGTCATTTCTTGTGAAATTTTTGTTGATAGTGGAGCGGCCGTCAATCTTATTGACACTCAATTTGTAGCCAGGCATGGTTTTCGGGTTTGCACATTAGAAAAAGATATACCTGTTTTTGCCATTGACTCTGCTCCACTCTCACAGAGATCCCTGAAGGGCATTGTTCACAATATCCGGTTAGCTGTAGGTGACACTCATGTGGAGGATATATCTTGTTTTGTCCTTAACGGATTGCCTACTTCTCTAGTGTTGGGGTTACCCTGGCTCACTAAACATAACCCCACTATTGATTGGCAAGGAAGGCAAATAAATGAGTGGAGTGAGTTTTGTAGAGAGAATTGTCTCACAGCGACTTTTGCAGAGGTATCTACTAAAAACTTTGCCATCATTTCTCTCTGATTTCTCGGACGTGTTTTCCGAGAGCGGTGTGCAGGAGCTGCCTCCTCACCGGGAGTTTGACTGTCCCATTAACCTCATTCCCGGCGCCAAGCTGCCAAAAGCACGCCTGTACAATCTCTCACAACCGGAGAGAATCGCAATGCGAACCTATATCTCTGAGAGTCTCGATAAGGGGCATATTCGTCCCTCAAAATCACCGGTCGCCGCGGGTTTTTTTGTTAAAAAGAAAGATGGCTCTCTGAGACCTTGCCTAGATTTTAGGGAGCTGAACCGTATCACGATTCGCGATCCCTATCCCCTTCCTCTGATCCCAGACCTCTTCAACCAAATTGTTGGGGCCAAGGTTTTTTCCAAATTGGATTTGAGAGGCGCGTACAACCTGGTCAGGGTCAGAGAGGGGATGAATGGAAAACAGCCTTTAATACCCCGAGGGGCATTTCGAGAATCTCGTTATGCCTTTTGGCTTGATGAATGCTCCGGCCGTCTTTCAGCATTTTGTTAACAGTATTTTCTACCATTTAATGGGGAAATTTGTATTGGTGTATCTTGATGATATTTTGATTTTTCCCCTGATGTTCGGACTCATCAGGATCATCTTTTCAGGTTCTGCAGATTCTGCGAGAAAATAAATTGTACGCCAAGCTGGAGAAATGTGTGTTTATGGTATCGGAGATTCAATTTCTGGGTTTTCTCCTCTCTGCTTCTGGTTTTTCGCATGGATCCGGAGAAGGTCCGTGCTGTGCTTGGAGTGGGAGCTTCCTGAGAATCAGAAGGCATTGATGCGCTTTCTGGGTTTTGCAAACTATTACAGAAAGTTCATTTTGAATTATTCCTCTGTTGTCAAACCCCTCACTGACATGACCAAAAAGGGGCGGATTTTTCCTCTTGGTCGGAGGAGGCGCTTGCAGCTTTTCTAAGATTAAAGAGAGTTTTGCGTCTGCTCCCATCTTGGTGCATCCCGATGTTTCCTTACCTTTTATTGTTGAGGTGGATGCTTCCGAGGTGGGTGTGGGTGCGGTTTTGTCCCAGGGTCCGTCTCCTTCCAAATGGCGACCCTGTGCCTTTTCTCTAAAAAACTCTCACCGGCAGAGAAAAACTATGATGTGGGAGATAGGGAATTGTTGGCCATCAAGCTGGCTTTCGAGGAATGGCGCCATTGGTTGGAGGGGCCAGGTACCCTATAACCGTTTTTACCGACCATAAGAATCTGGCGTACTTGGAGTCGGCCAAGCGTATGAATCCGAGACAGGCCAGATGGTCTCTGTTCTTCTCAGATTCAATTTTGTCGTTACATTCCGCCCTGGGATCAAAAATGTGAAGGCTGACGCTCTCTCTCGCTGTTTTCCGGGAGGAGGAAACTCCGAGGACCCGGGTCCCATTTTGGCGGAGGGGTAGTTGTTTCTGCTCTGTATTCTGATTTGGAGGCCGAGGTCCAGGCTGCCCAGACTGAGGCACCTGCCCGTTGTCCTTCTGGAAAGTTGTTTGTGCCTCCTGAGTTACGTCACAAACTCTTCAAGGAGCATCATGATACGGTTCTTGCTGGTCACCCGGGAGTAGAGCCACGGTAGATCTCATTGCTCGGAGATTTTGGTGGCCGGCTCTTCGTGAAGTCGGTGGAGGTTTTGTGGCTGCTTGTGAGACGTGCGCTCGCGCTAAGGTCCCTCGTTCACGGCCTTCAGGTCCCCTTCTCCCCTTACCCATACCTTCCCGTCCTTGGACACACCTGTCCATGGACTTTATCACGGATCTTCCTCGTTCCTCAGGAAGTCGGTGATCCTGGTGGTGGTGGACCGTTTTAGCAAGATGGCACATTTCATACCCTTCCCTGGATTGCCCAATGCTAAAACGTTGGCGCAAGCTTTTGTCGACCATATTGTTAAATTGCATGGCATTCCCTCTGATATTGTTTCCGATAGAGGCACGCAGTTTGTGTCCAGATTCTGGAAGGCTTTCTGTTCTCGCCTGGGGGTTCGGCTGTCCTTCTCTTCTGCTTTTCACCCGCAGTCGAATGGTCAGACTGAGCAGCGTCAATCAGAATCTGGAGACATATTTGCGCTGTTTTGTTGCAGAGAACCAGGAGGATTGGTGTTCGTTTCTCCCTCTTGCTGAGTTTGCTCTGAACAACCGTCGTCAGGAATCTTCTGATAAGTCACCATTCTTTGGTGCATATGGGTTCCATCCGCAGTTTGGGACATTCTCGGGAGGGGCTCCTTCTGGTTTGCCTGAGGAGGAGAGATTTTCCTCGTCTTTGTCTACCATTTGGCAAAAGATTCAGACTAATCTAAGAAAGATGAGTGAGAAATATAAGCGTGTGGCTGATAAGAGACGTGTGCCTGGTCCGGACCTGAATGTGGGTGATCTGGTGTGGTTGTCTACAAGAAATATTAAACTGAAGGTTCCCTCCTGGAAATTGGGTCCCAAGTTTATTGGGCCTTATAAAATCTTGTCAGTCATCAATCCTGTTGCCTTCCGTCTTGATCTTCCACGGGTTTGGAAGATACATAATGTATTTCACAGATCTCTCTTAAAACCATATGTCCAGCCCACGGTACCCTCCTCTTTGCCTCCTCCTCCGATTTTGGTTGATGGCAATCTGGAGTTTGAGGTTTCCAGAATTGTGGACTCTCGCATTGTCCGCGGTTCTCTTCAGTACCTCGTTCATTGGAAAGGTTATGGTCCTGAGGAGAGGATGTGGGTTCCGGTGTCGGACATTAAAGCCACTCGCCTCATCAGGACTTTTCATAGGGCTCATCCTGAGAAGGTGGGTCCTGGGTGTCCGGAGTCCACCCGTAGAGGGGGTACTGTCACTACCAGAGCTTTGAGACGTTCTCACAGCTCTGTTTCTCCACCCCTGTGATGATGTAACTACTAGAGCTTTGAGGCGTTCCCACAGCTCTGTTTCTCCGCCCCTGTGATGAGGTCTTTACTTTCTGTTTCCTTCCTCCCAGCTGTCCCTCCTGTGTTTGATTGCTCTGCCTTTAAATCACCTCTCTTCCTTTGTACGGTGCGGATTATACTACTTCATTTGACCTGTATCTCTCGCTTGAGTATCTTCACTGGTGTGATATCTTTTCTGGACCTGTGTTCTGCTGAAGCAAGTACTTCGGACATTGTCTGCTGACTTTGGATCTGTTTTCACTGCTGCTGCAGCTCCTTCAGTTAAGTGTGCAGACATTGTGTGTTTCTGTTTGTTTTGCTGACTGGATCCGAGGCGACCCCGGTTCCGTCCATATACTGAGCAGGGCACCGGTGGCCGTGCCCCTTCCACTACTGTAGGGGTTACAGTGGTCATCAGCCTTAGGTACGCGGGCATGTCTCGATCCACCATCTGGATCTGGACATGGGCTTAGCAGCATAGGGAGAGCTTTTAGGGTCTGACAGGGGTCACCCTTTATGTTCCCTAGTTTTGGGTCCGGTCAGTAGCTAACTCACTGTGTATGCTCTTGTTGCTCACATACAGTCGTGACAACTAGCCTAGCTATCGATTTCCCTATTAAATCAGCAGCAGTTACACTGTCCCTCCTCTCACTAAGACTGCAGCTTCAGAATGAATCTAAAATGGATGCTGTTCAGGAGGTGGGAGGGTCTGGGAGGGAGGGTATGCTGCTGATTGGCTGGAATGTGTCTGCTGACTGTGAGGTACAGGGTCAAAGTTTGCTCAATGATGATGTATAGGGGGCGGACCGAACATCGCATGTGTTCGCCCGCTGCGGCGAACGCGAACAAGCTATGTTCGCCGGGAACTGTTCGCCGGCGGATAGTTCGGGCCATTTCTAATGGGGTGTTTCTATAAACTACAGAATCAGGGCAATAAATATTGAGTTTTGTTTGGCTGTTAACCCTTGCCTGGTGACTTGAAAAAATGGATTAAAATGGAAAATTTTCCAAAAAATCAAAATACGGAAATGTTGTCTCCATTTTCAATTAACTCTTGTGGAACACCTAAAGGGTTAACAATGTTTGAAAAAGCAGTTTTGAATACCTTGAGGGGTGTAGTTTCTAGAATGGGGTCATTTTTGGGTGGTTTCTATTATGTAAGCCTCAAAAACTGATTATAAACCTGAACTGGTCCCTAAAAAGTGGGTTTTTTAAAATTGCTGAAAATTTTCAAGATTTGCTTCTAAATTTCTAAGCCTTTTAACGTCCCCAAAAAATACAATGGCATCCCCAAAATGATCCATACAGCTCAAAGAGGGTGTTCTTTGCGATGTACGAGTGGCTGAAGTGCATGCAAAGTTTCCTGCCCATTTTTAGGATGTCTTGCACATGGGTGGGAGACTTCATGTGCAAGACCTATTTAACACGTGTGCCATGCAGGGCACATAGCTCAGCCCTCTGTGACGCAGTGCCGACACCAGGTTCTTCCTGTTGTTGGTCACCATGGTTCCGATTTTGAGTTGTCGCATAGAAAGCCTGTATTCAATATCTTGATGGAGGACACGGAGCACTTCCTCCCCTGTGTGACTCTGTTCATTCAGGCAAACCAGGTGCAGAACAGCGTGACACTGCCAGGCCCTGCACATGTGGTATGCTAGAGGAGTGCTGTGAATTTTCCCTGCAAGGGAGGCTGAGGACACAGTGGAGGATGAGGAGGCAGAGGCGGACATTGTCTCAGGACCAACAGCTTGAGAATGTGGAGGCAGAAGCGTGTCACTTGGCCACGTTGATGGTGTGGCTGGGCAGGAACCACAATTACCCAATGGGCCATAAAAGACATATATTGTCCTTGACCATAGTTACAGCTACCGACCAATTTTTCCAAAAAAGGCTGTATTACAAAAAAATGTCACCAATGAACGGTTAATCGAATCCGGTTCATACAGAAGAAAGTCTACAATCACCCATCAATTTTCCCAAAAAAGGCCGTGTCACAGAAAAATTTCACCAATGAAAGGCTAATCGGTTTCGATTCATACAGAATATATTCTACAATCACCCATTAATTTTCCCAAAAAAGGCTGTTTCTCAAAAAATGTCACCAATGAAAGGCTAATCGGATCCGGTTCATACAGAAGAAATTCTACAATCAGCCATCAATTTTCCCAAAAAAGGCCGTGTTTCACCACTGAATGGCTAATCGACGTAATTCGGTTCATACAGAAGAAAGTGTACCGCCATCAATTTTTCCAAAAAAAGTCAATGTCACAAATACGTTTCACCACAATGTAAATTCACCGCAGAACGGCTAATGACATGTACTTATTTTTCCCGTTAATACACCTCATCAATGGCTGTATAACAATGTTGGTTCACTGCAGATCGGCTAATAAGATGTATTCTTTTTCCTATTAATACACCCCAAAAAAATAAATATAACAATCACAATTCACCGCAGAATGGCGAACAGGATGTACGTATCTATCCTATTAATACACCCTGTAAATGGCTGCAGTACAATGGAACGTCACTGCTGAACAGTAAATACATTTTTTTTCCACTAATACACGACAAAAAGGGCTTTAGAACTTATAACTGCACCGCTGAACGGCAAATAGGCCCTTATTTTTTTCAACTTATTTACACCACAAAAGGCTTTAGAACATATAACTGCACCACTGGACGGCAAATATAGTTTTCTTTTGCCACTTATACACGCCAAAAAGGGCTGTATTCACTTCACCACAATACTGCTAATAAGCCCTTTTTTCCCACCTTTACAAGCCAAAAAAATTCTTTAGAACATATAACTGCACCGCTGAACAGCAAATAAGACGTAGAAATATTTCCTTGTAATAAGCCCTGTTAATGGCGGTATCAAACAGCACTTGCACCCCAATAACAAGAACGGTTTGCTGGAATTACCGAGCTGTATAATGGCAACTTGGATCCGCAGTCGGTGCAGCAAGGTGTAATAGGATTGTTCCTATTACCCAGGCTGTAACCTCCCCGACTGAACCCTGTTTTACATAAATGCTGTAGAATGATTCCTCCCGATCCTTTCCCTACACCTTGAGTAATCTTTCCCTGAACTTTTAAATTGTTTTTTTAGCACAATGAAATCTTTTCTAGCACTGTCCCTAGCGCCTGCTGATGTCTCTTCCTACACTAAGTACACTGGAAAAATAGCAGAATCCAAGATGGCTGAGGCTATTTATAGGGCTGTGACATCCCAGGCCTAGATGGCTGCATGCATGGCATTATGGGTGATCCCCTTTTCCCACATTTCCTTGCTCCTTGTCCTTACACATGCAGCAGTTATTTTAGGAAAACATGTGATTCGTTACCACGAAGCGTGAGGAAAATTCGAATATGGTGTGAATCTAATAATTCCTGAAATTCGGATGGAATTCCACTTTCTCAGCTTAGATTCGCTCATCTCTAGTCATAATGATTAGTGTTGAGCGTGAATATTCGAATTGCGAATTTTTATTGTGAATATCGCAACTTCGATAATTCGCGAATATTGCGAATATAGCGCTAGATACTCACAATTTCAAATATTCTTTTTTTTTTTTTTAGATGTTAATCCTTGTTGCTCTCTGGTTTCTCACTTCCCAAAAGCTGTTCTTACCTGTCCGGAAGATTCCTGGTTCCCTGCCCGCTCCGGTTAATGCCGTTGCCGCTTCTGCCGACTTCCTGTCTGCATGGAGCGTCCCCATCCCAATGGGAACGCCTCCATGCTAAAATGTACTGTCGGATGTGAGAATTATGATCTCACAAATTTGACTAAGTTGTAATCGCAAAGCGATTAATATAACCTGAAGTATTCGCATTGCGATATTCGTTATATTCTAGCAATACAACCATTAGGAACCCAGCTTTATGTTGAATTCGCAATGCGAGCCATACAGGTTATATTAATCATATTGCGAATTAAACTTAGAGCTGAGTTCATAATGGTCGTTGCTAGAATATAACGAAGATTGAGAATATAGCGCTATATTCGTGATATTCGTTATCTTCGTCAATTCTAGCAATACCAGTTACTTACAACCATTAGGAGCTCAGCTCTAAGTTTAATTCGCGATGCGAATATAAATTCGCGTAACATTCGTAATATATAGAATAATGACGAATATTCGATATGACGAATATATGACGAATATTCAATCGAATATTCGCGAAATATCGTGAAATCGATTATGGCACCTCCTGCTCATCACTAATGATAAAAAACTGGTCCCATTCCCCTCACAAATCCTCTACCCCCAATGCAACACTTCCTGACTCTCCAGTCATACCATTTCATACTACCTCCCAACCGTCCCGGATCTGGAGTCCAGAATTTCAGTGGCTGTCCCGCGGTCCCAGAATGGATGAGGTATGTCCTGCTCTCGGCCACCTGTCCCTTCTTCCATAGGATGCAGAGACAGCTGCTTGTGATTATGAAGCAAGAGCCGTCCGTCGGCTCCCTGCTCCATCATTCCTCCCCCTGGGGCCACGGTGTCGGCCAGAAGCTAAATGTGTATCCTGCTACTCCTGCTGCTGCTTCTGGGGAATGAGATGAGTATGTGGAGTTTATATTTTTTTTTTTACTGCCTGTAAAAGCGCACTTTTCTGGGCATATTACTGTCAGGGGGCACTTTACTGGGCATATTACTATCGAAGGGGCACTTTACTGGCCATAACTACTGTGAGTGGGCACATAACTGGCTGTAACTATTGTGAGGGGGCACAAATCTGGGTATCGCTACTGTGAGGGGGCACATAACTGGCCATAACTACTGTGACGGAGCACATATCTGGGAATCGCTACTGTGAGGGGGCACAATGTGGGCATCACAGGCTGAGGGCCCCTTCAGTCCAGATGATGTGGTCAGAGCAGAGGAATCGAGAAGGTCTCGCTGCGGAGGTAGTGGCAGATAGGCTTCAGAGGGCAGTCTGGGGCTGTGCACCTCCTGGTACCAACATTGAGCTCAAGAGAAATTCTAGAAGACCAAGAAAAATTTCAGAGAAATGCTGTTCGTAGGATTGCTAGGCAAAGGCAAAACAGGACTCCTGCTTGATTGCCAAAAGACCTTCAGGAAGATTTAGTAGAATCTGTTAAATTGTTTACTGTTCAGCAACACAATTATGGCCTTTATGGAAGAGTGTTCAGAAGAAAACCTCTCCTGCTTTAGCATCAGCAGTTTGCAATAGAAAATATAAACAAGCCTGATGCATTTTGGAAACAATTCATGTGAACCAATGTGGTAACAATACAACTCTTTGGCCATAATGAGAAAAGGTGTTTTTAAAAAAAAGAGCACAGAATGTTCCCCCATCTCTGTGGGCACTTCTGTCCATCTAGAAGAGCTAAGCTGGGTCACATCATATCTGTTCCTACAGACCTGACTCCTATGAGGAAAAAGTTAATTCTCTGTTATAGGAAATGTGCCAACTAATCAGTTTAGGGTGTTATTCTGGTGGTTCACTTGTATGCACCCTTTCACCCGTGTAGAGGCACCACAAGGAACCAACCAGGCTGCTACCTCAGGACGAGCTGAGTACAAGCATAATCCAGGTCACAGCTCCAAGGTTGGAGCAGGCAGCAAGGAACGAAATGGTAGGAAAAAAAATGTTCGCTACAGAGATATCCAGATGAGATCACCTTCACTGGCTTCTAGCAAGCAATAAGATCAAAGCTCAGATGAGGAGGTGGAACCACAGCCCAGCTAAATGGGGAGACTAATCAGCAACTGAACCAGTACCAGGACAGGGGCAGAGGGTAAGCATTAACTCTGTCAGTGCTGTTCACAATGCTCTAATCCAGGCATGGCCAACCTGCCCCTCTCTAGCTGTGGTAAAACTATACCTCCCACCATGCCCTGCTGTAGGCTGATAGATGCCAGAATGCCTCATCTAACATCCAGCATAGTGGCAGGACGGAGCTCTAGCTGCAGTGTGCCATTGCACCTTTGTCTTTACGTTTGTATGTGTATTTCACCATAGCAACGTGCACCTGCGTATTGGGTTGTGCTGACTGCAACCTCCATTTTTTTTTCTGATACCTGTAGGCAGTCTGGGTATGCTGGGAGTTGTAGTTTAGCAACAGCTGGAGATCCTCAGGTTAGCCATCCCTGCTTCAATCCCAATTCACACAGGGAGAGCAGAGAGACCTCCATGCCTGCCCAGGACAGCAAGACCGCGGTGAGCACGGACCGCTAGCATGACAGTAACTGTAGAGCCCTGGAGTAGGGGTACTTTGATGTTTGGAAATTTGTCGACATTTGTCTATTTCCCCAATGCAAACTTATAAATGTCTTACTTTATTTCACTTGAAAAGGTTAACTTATACTGTTAATACTGTGTGATTGCATTTTATATGTTGTGATATATATATATATTGTGGTAAGGTGCAGGGTGCCGTCGTGGATGGCAGGTACGTGTCACTGAGGTTCATAGCCTCGGTGAGGTAAGAGCCATTTTGTTGATGTCAGCAGCAGGTAGTGCTACTGACACAGTTGCTAGATAGCATGGCTGCAAAGCCGATCCGGGCCGGCTCTTACCGGGAGCAGCTAAAGTGTAGGGTGGGTGGTTGCTCCCCACGACACAGTCCTGATTTTAGGCTGGGTTTAAAAACACAGCCAGCACCAGCAGCTGGAAGAGTGATTGTCCTGGAGCTGCTGGTAGTGCTGTGAAGCTCTCTGGGCTGGAAGCAGAAGCCCAGCAAAGAGGCGTGCAGTCAGCCTGGAAGCCTGAGGGTGGATTGTCCTGCGGCTGGGCTGACAGCCAGGTGCGAACACGCACCTAAACCTCCCAGGTGATTGGAACCTGTATTGGACTTTTTGTTTTGCCTCACGTTTTCTGCTGTGTGTGAATTAACACTAAGTGACTGTTTGGAGTTTATTTTATGCAAGTGTGAATTAAACACTGTTTGCTGCACTTCCTGGACTCCCTTTTGCCTCTGTACTGCACCCGCACCGCTGTCTACCAGAGCGACTCCCCACATTTGGTGTCGGATGCGGGCATGCGCACTGAGGCTGGCGTGAACGCCGACATTTTTTTTGTTTTGCTGAGCACAAGTGCATGGCATATATTAAACCGACGAAGTTACAAGCAGGAATTTCTGGCAACATGGAGGCGGTTGTAAAAGCTGTTCCTGGCATCCGGACCCCAACAGGTTTTCTTTGATTTAACGGATGACCAGGCTACTGATTACCCGACAGTGAAGGGGGAGATCCTGGCCAGACTGGGGGTAAACGTGTTGGTCCGGGCTCAGCGGGTCCACCAGTGGGACTTTAAAGCGGCTGAACCCGCCAGGCCGCAGTACTATGAGTTGCTGCACAGGTTGCAAAAATGGCTGACATGTTCTGGAGGGCCTTGCCTTACCCCTTTCAGCACTGGATCGGCCAGGTATCACCTGCTAATGCCCTAGAAATGGTCGATCTGGTGGAGCGCTATGAGGCCACCAAAAACTTGCAAGGGGGTGTTGTTGGGAGGGGGCCGGTCAAACCCCGGAGGTCTCCCATCCAGTCCCGACGACTGATACTCGAGAAACCTGCTCGGGGTGTACCCCCTGTAGACCCGGCTCCGATTGTCTGCTGGCGGTGTCAGGAGCCTGGCCACGTAAGGGCCGACTCTCCACATCGGGGAGAACCCATGGAGACTAATTATGGGTACCGGGCTTCAATGTATGCCCGGAGACTGTGTGCAACCGGCGCCCCCGAGACAATAGACAATCGTCATCTGTGCCAGGTGCAAGTGGGTGATAACCTGGCAGTGGCGCTGCTGGACTCAGGGAGCCTAGTGCAGTATACGGGTACTTTAATACCCGTTTACTACCAATCTGTTATGTTCCTTTAAGTGTTTCATATAATTGCCTGCAGCAATGTGAGGGTTGTGATGTAGGTATTAGACCACTGGGGGGAGCTGGTGAGCAGGGTATATATATAGCTAGGCCAAGGCAGGCTAGTGTTAGTGCAGACCCTGGAGTCTGTGAAGGCCACATGTCACAGGCCTAAGCGAGTCAGCAGAAGTCAAGCTGAGGCAATCCCTAGAGCAAGAGGTACTGAAATGTCAAGAGGAGGTACACTGTCAACTGGAGATTCAAGGATATAAGCCAGAAGTAGGGCATTGGGGCCTTGAAGCATCAATTCCAGTCAGGACAAGCCAGGAAGAAAGTAAGGTTCACCTGCAATTCAAAGTCCTGTTATTTTACCCTCTGTTTTACCTTGCTGGATGTAAGCCTGCTGTAACTGCGACTGTACAAAAGTCTATTTTCTGCAACAAGAACTGTGTTAAGAGGTTGCCTGCTGTATTTCCACTGTTTCAGTAAAGTTGGAATTCTGTTTTCAAGCTACAAGTCTGCACCTCTATTATTCCTACTATAAACACGGTGTGCCACCGTTTACTGGCACTGGCGTCACGAAACATCAGGGACTCAGCCATAGGCACGTTAAACTACAACACCAAGGGCACCTCACACTGCACCTGGCTGTGGCCCTTCAGAACCCAGAGAGTGCCCCAGAGGAACAGCGTGCCGGCCTCTCCATCACTGGCATTCCCCAGGTTAGTCCCACACATTGCTCTGACTTGGGGATGCTACATTTTGGCGTCACGAACAGGATACGCACGTTTTACGGACTGTGAGCAAAAACGTGAACTTTGTGCCTTAACCAGTTTGCCAAGTGACAAAACGCCTGTTTATTTGAAGTAAACTTTGCGGACCTAAAACGTACAGAAAAGTGTCCCAAAAACCTCCAGAAAGCGCTGTGCAGTGTTGCGCTATCAAGAGGAAGAAAATCGCCACTTCAAAGTGTGTTTTTGTGGACTTTTTACAATCATGCTTGCTGTCATTGAATTGATGCATCATGGCGCCCAAGATGGCAGCCTGAACTGTGGACTTATCTACTGCGCCATCACTACTCATTGCTGGCGGGAAAACTTAGCGCCAAACTCTGCAGCGTCACCACCTTATTCAAATTTCCCAAGCTGGACTCCACCTACCTTGGACTTGGAAGAACGCAGACGCTGTTCCCCGTCGGAGCAAGTCCGAAGCTCCGCCCCTCCGGCCCGACGTCCTCGCGGGAAGGGACGCTGCGCAAGGGATTCCCGAAGACGTCCTTCCGGATCTCGCGAGATTTGGACCGCCTGCACCGGAGTAAGTACAAACTCCTGGGTGAAATAATTCTACACCGGAGAGGGGTCACCTGGTTAGTAAGGCCCAAAAAGGGGATACCGGACTCTTTCCACCGATCGCGCTCACCGGCCAGTAACCCCGCCAGCGCGACATCGGACCTATCGCTACCTCTTAAAGGGACTGCTCAACCAATTAATCTGCATCATGTCGGACTCAGAAGTAGCAGAGCAGCCTGCCCCCAGGGAGCCAGTGGCCACCAACGGTATTGCGCCTGCCAACATGATGCCGCTGACGATGCCATACTACTTTGGGGCCCCATGGTTTCCCCGTTATGCCGGGGAGGCTCATAATTTAAAAGACTTCCAAGACAAAATCCTGGCTCTGTTCCGGCTCTATCCTATCAACCCGGAGCAGCAAATGGAGATTCTGTTAGCCCAGTTGGAAGGAGCGGCCCGTCGAGAAGTCATGTCCTGGCCCAGTTCTGAGAGGAGTACCATAGAGCAGATCTTTGACCGCCTCAGCACTACCTTTGAAGTCAGGACGGTGTCTGAAATAAAGATGCGCTTCTTCAGTAAGAAACAAAAGCCTGGTGAGTCACTCCGTGATTTTGCTTTATCCCTCCAAGAGGCCTGGAGGGCCGTCATTCATATAGACCCTAGAGAGATCGACACCCAGGATCAAACTCTGAGAGAACAATTTATTGCGGGTGTGAATAGCGAATCTTTAAAAACACAATTGAAAATGTTGTCGGCTCAGCACCCTAGCAGTATTTTCCTGGACTTTAAAGAACTGGCCATTAGTATTCTGGGACAACATCTGCCAACGGAACCAGTGGTCCATCCCGAGCCTTCTGTCTGTAATCCTAAGCTGACGGATGCCAGCCTGCCAGGGGCCAGCCAAGCCGCCCAGACTCCAGTTCCTGATACAGTAGCTGCTCTGATGGAACAGGTCAATTACCTCACTAAGAGCCTGGAAAAAGTCTGCAGGAAACTGGAAGAGTGGGAGAAACCCTTAATGCTGGAAGATGAACTCCTTCTGCCTCAAAAGCCTGGCCCCCCTGCGTATCAAGAAGTTTATCCCAGAGATCCTGGAAGACGTTCAAGTGACCGGTTTAGGAACCGCAAGCGGCCTTCCTGTAACTACTGCAAGAAGTTGGGTCATACTGAATCTACTTGCTGGCAGTTAAACGGGTCACCCTCGAGGCTGAGGACCGCCCCTCGGGAGGTAGAACAACAGGTCCAAGGGATCCAAACTGGATGCCCCGTTATGTGGGGTCCCGTCCCAAAATAAACGTCCGGATCAATGGAGTGCCTTTTGAAGCGTTGTTGGACACTGGGTCTCAAGTCACCACTATTCAGCAGTCCACCTTTAATCAGTTCTGGAGTTCCAGCCTGCTTACCCAACCACCTGAGTCCTGGTTGGAGATAATTGCAAGCAATGGTAAGCCCATAAAAGTCCATGGATACTGGGAACCCACGCTCCAGGTGGGAGAAGCCACTTTACCACAGCAAGGAGTGATCGTGGTACAAACCGGGGATAAAGGGGGTCACCCTGTGATTGTTGGGACTAATGTTTTCAAAAATTGCTACCCTGAGGTACTTGAAGCTCTCCATCAGTCCCTGCCTGCAGCTTCCTCTGCCTCCAAGAAAGTCCTCCAAAAGACTATCAGCGTATTGTGTGCTCAGCAGAGGTTTGCAAATGAAAAAGGAGAGATCTGCACCGCCAGGATCCGTGATAATAGACCAGTGACTCTACCTCCAAACTCCCAAACCCTCCTGTGGTGCCGTGCTGTCCTGGGAGTCCAGGGCCAAGACTATCCGGCCCTGGTGGAACCTGTCCAGATGGAGAACTACCCATATGTGAGAGCTGCCAAGTGCCTGGCGACCGTCTCCCAAGGTAAAGTACCTGTCCGTCTGATTAACCTCAGCGATCATCCTGCTGTGCTTACTAAGCACTGTCCTATTGCCCAGCTTTCCCAGGTATCCTTCCAGGATGTCATCCGCCTGCCTGTCACCGAGAAGCCACTAGCTGCCACTCGAGGACCCCTTCCTGCAGACGACTCTCCAGTGCCCTGGTGGAAGGAACTCCATGTCGGGGACGAAGCTACCCCCCAACATCAACTAGAGGGACTCCTGAACCTAGTAAAGCAACACCATCAAGCCTTCAGTAAGCATGCAACGGACTATGGAGAGGTCAGTGTCATCCAACATACCATACCCACTGGCTCTCATCCTCCCATTAAAGAGAGGTATAGACCCATACCACCAACTTCATACCAAACTGTTAAAGAGATGATCCAAGAAATGAAAGACTCAAACGTAATCCGGGACAGTCGTAGTCCCTGGGCTGCCCCCCTGGTTTTAGTAAAAAAGAAAGATGGTGGCATCCGGTTTTGTGTAGACTATAGAAAGATAAATCAGATCACTCACAAAGATGCCTATCCATTGCCACGTATTGAGGAGTCTCTAACCGCTCTAGGCTCCTCCGCCTATTTCTCCACCTTAGATTTAACCAGCGGATATTGGCAAGTGCCCATGGCCCCTGAGGATAGGGAAAAGACTGCTTTCACCACTCCTATGGGCCTGTTTGAATTTAATTGCATGCCATTTGGACTGTGTAATGCCCCCGGGACCTTTCAAAGATTAATGGAGCGGTGCTTAGGCCATAAGAACTTTGAGACGGTGCTGTTGTACCTGGATGACGTTATCATCTATTCTAAAACGTATGAGGACCATTTAAAGCATTTAGCTGAGGTGTTTGAAATCCTTATTAAATACGGCCTCAAGATTAAACCGTCCAAATGTCACCTGCTGAAACCTGCTGTAAAATACTTGGGACATGTTGTAAGCGGAGAGGGGGTCCACCCTGATCCTGATAAGTTGGCTGCTGTCCGAAATTGGCCGGTCCCCACTACAGTGAAGGAAGTGAGGAGTTTCCTTAGCTTTGCTGGCTATTACCGGCGCTTTATCCCCCACTTTGCTCAAATAGCGGATCCAATCCAGGAACTCCTGAGGGGGCAACCAAAAAAGAGCCCAAAGACTCCTGTCCCCATTGAATGGAATGAAGAGAGGGAGGTTGCATTTCAGTTGTTAAAGAAGAAGTTGACTGAACCTCCTGTGCTGGGGTACCCCGACTACAGTAAGCCATTTCACCTTTACACAGATGCCAGTAAGAAAGGCCTGGGAGCAGTGCTGGCTCAAGTGCAAGAGGGGAAAGAGAGGGTGATAGCTTACGCCAGCCGGTCCTTAAAGGGAGCTGAAAAGAATGATCAGAATTATAGCTCTTTCAAATTAGAGTTTCTGGCCTTAGTGTGGGCGGTAACAGAAAAATTCAAAGACTATTTGGCTGCCACTCCATTTATTGCCTTCACTGATAATAATCCTCTGGCCCACCTGAATACCGCCAAACTGGGGGCCTTAGAACAGAGATGGGCCTCCCGCCTTGCTAATTACGACTTCACTGTAAAATACCGGGCTGGCCGTGCAAACGATAATGCTGATGCCCTGTCAAGGCTCCCCACTGAGATAGCACCAGATGACAAACGGGATGCTTGGGAAGATGTAGAGATGCCAGCATTTTATAACCAGTTTGCTCAACAGGACCAAGCTCAAGCTGCCAACAGTGGAGCCTCTGACCCTCCATCCTTTCATAAGCCTGCATCCAGAGAAGAAAAGTGGATTAAGTTGCAATCAGAGAGTAGAGTTCTCGGCGAACTGCTGGACTTCTTCATCAGTGGCAGAACCCCTGAAAGAATTCGGCGAAAGACCGCAGACCCAGAACTCATCAAATTGTGGAGGCAGCGTCAACAACTGTTCCTTCAAAAAGGCCTGTTGCTGCGACGAAGCCTGGATCCAGTGTCAAATGACAGAGTGCACCAGATCCTCATCCCACGTCGTGATGCAGGTATGGTTTTAGAAATGTATCATGACAGGTCTGGACATTTTGGGGTTCAAATTATTTTCTGTGCTAGACCTCACTAAAGGGTACTGGCAGGTACCCTTAACGGAGTCGGCCAAGGAAAAAAACTGCTTTTGTTACCCCGCAGGGCCTGTATCATTATAAGGTGTTACCCTTTGGCCTGCATGGCGCCCCCGCCACCTTCCAAAGGTTAATGGACATTGTGCTGCGACCTCATCGTCGGTACGCCTCAGCCTACTTAGATGATGTAGTCATCCACAGCACCGACTGGGAAAGCCATTTGCCCAAGGTGCAGGCGGTAGTGGATGCCCTTAGAAAAGCTGGACTAACCGCTAATCCAAAAAAGTGTGCGATTGGGTTAGAAGAGACCAAATATCTGGGGTATGTCATTGGGCGGGGAGTCATCAAACCTCAGGTAAATAAGGTAGAGGCAATACGGAGTTGGCCCCGACCAGTCACCACCAGGCAGGTAAAGTCGTTCCTGGGAATTGTAGGGTATTACATGAGGTTTGTGCCCCACTTTGCCACTATAGCTTCGCCGTTGACAGAATTGTTAAAGGGCGTCAGTCAGTGGCGGTCCGTTGGAATGAGCAGACAGAAAAGGCTTTCTCCGCCTTGAAATCGGCCCTGTGTGGGTCCCCGGTTTTGGTGACACCCGATTTCAAGAGGGAGTTCATAGTCCAGACCGACGCCTCTGAGGTTGGCCTTGGTGCTGTACTATCGCAGGAAGTCAACGGGGAGGAGCATCCCGTTGTCTTCCTCAGCCTTAAGCTCACCCCAGCCGAGACCAGGTACAGCATAGTGGAGAGAGAGTGCCTGGCCATCAAGTGGGCACTCGAGGCCCTCCGTTATTATCTGTTGGGCAGAAGCTTCCGCCTGGTGACCGACCACTCCCCACTCAAGTGGATGAGCCAGGCCAAAGAGAGGAATACTCGGGTCACCAGGTGGTTTCTGTCTCTACAGAATTACAAATTTACGGTGGAGCACAGAGCAGGCCGTTTGTTGAGGAATGCGGACGCCCTCTCTTGGGTACACTGTTTTTCGTGTGTCCACCCCATCAGGGTTGAACAAAGGGGGGGGGGGATATGTGGTAAGGTGCAGGGTGCCGTCATGGATGGCAGGTACTTGTCACCGAGGTTCATAGCCTCGGTGAGGCAAGAGCCATTTTGTTGATGTCAGCAGCAGGTAGTGCTACTGACACAGTTGCTAGATAGCATGGCTGCAAAGCCGATCCGGGCCGGCTCTTACCGGGAGCAGCTAAAGTGTAGGGTGGGTGGTTGCTCCCCACGACCCAGTCCTGGTTTTGGGCTGGGTTTAAAAACACAGCCAGCACCAGCAGCTGGAAGAGTGATTGTGCTGGAGCTGCTGGTAGTGCTGTGGAGTTCTCTGGGCTGGAAGCAGAAGCCCATCAAAGAGGCATGGAAGCCTGAGGGTGGATTGTCCTGCGGCTGGGCTGACAGCCAGGTGCAAACACGCACCTAAACCTCCCAGGTGATTGGAACCTGTATTGGACTTTTTGTTTTGCCTCATGTTTTCTGCTGTGTGTGAATTAACACTAAGTGACTGTTTGGAGTTTATTTTATGCAAGTGTGAATTAAACACTGTTTGCTGCACTTCCTGGACTCCCTTTTGCCTCTGTACTGCACCCGCACCACTATTTACCAGAGCGACTCCCCACATTCTATATATATATATATATATATATATATATATATATATATATATACTGTTCATTATTACTGTATTTTCAACCCTCTGTGGAAAGTGTTAATGAACACTGAGAGACTGTTAGGACTTTGAATAAGAAGCTGATAATTTTCCACAGATGCCATAGAGCGTGTTTTGTAGGGGAATTGCCAGATGTTGTTTACCACCAAAACCAAACACACTGACCTTTTGAATTTCTGGCTTTAGCTCTGTTGTTATGTCTGGAAACTTGTTTTTGTCTGGAAAAACTGCTGTGTCATTGCCATCGAGTATCATTGAAGCTCTAATGTCAGTCTATGAGAGACGGAAAGTGCAACATTGTATCTGTTTGTGCTGGCTTCTCGACTTCACCCGTCCCACTAAAAGGTTCTAAGGTTTCCTTAGCATCAAACCATTCCTCTGCCAGGGAGGAGACTGGAGAAGATAGCCTATACTGCGCCTGTTTGGTTTTGCACCTGAATTCTTCCAGTAAAGAAGCTCGCTGGTTACTACAGACCCTGACTCTCTGGACTTATTTCCCATTGGGGTGCACCACGCTTTACCATCCCTTCCGAAGAGCAGCAACACATCGTGACAATTCAACGGTGTCCAAGGGCTCAGCATAGCGTTGGGGCCACCCCAAATTCAGAAACTGCACGGGACATGACTGTACTAGAGGGCACAGTGTATGCCGCTATTATCTTCAGGGTACAGCATGTGGCACTAAGAGGATTTTGTGTCAGTATTCATCATGTCGATGTATTGGTAAAGTGAGAAGCTAAAGACATCTTGGCGGCAAACTCTGAAGAGACGAGCGTTGGCCCGGAGAAGTTATCATGGTGTCTGAACCGAGTGGAAAGAAAAGGAAAAAGAAGAACTCCGGAGGAAACGTCACCTGTACATCACTAAATACAATGGTTTATTCTGCCACTGTGTGTGGTCAGAGGTGTAGTCACTTGTATGGTCTACAGCATGATGATAGGTCATAGCATTCTCTTCTGGGACATTACCACTAGAGATGAGCGAACACCTGGAAGTTCGGGTTCGGGAAGTTCGGCCGAACTTCCCGAAAATGTTCGGGTTCGGGATCCGAGCTCGATCCGAACTCAATAGGGACCCGAACTTTTAGGCACTAAAAAGGCTGTAAAATAGTCCAGGAACGGGCTAGAGGGCTGCCAAAGGCAGCAAAATGTAGGTAAATCCCCTGCAAACAAATGTGGATAGGGAAATGAATTATAATAAAATAAATAAAATTTAACCAATATCAATTGGAGAGAGGTCCCACTGCAAGGAATCATGCGTAATATCACCCAACACTGGAGAAGGCCACTTTCAGTTATTTTGGCCCAGCACCCAGACAGAGGAGAGAGGTCCCACAGCAAGAAATCATGCGTCATATCAACCAGCACCGGAGAAGGCAACTCTCAGTTATTTCGGCCCAGCACCCAGACAGAGGAGAGAGGTCCCACAGCAAGGAATCATGCGTCATATCACCCACCACTGGAGAAGGCCACTTTCAGTTATTTTAGCCCAGAACTCAGACCGAGGATACAGGTCCCACAGCAAGGAATCATGCGTCATATCAACCACCACCGGAGAAGGCCACTCTAAGTTATTTCGGCCCCAGCACCCAGACAGAGGAGAGGTTCATTCAACTTTGGTTTGCACCGCAAGATCCTGGTAAAGTTAAAAAAATGAGGATTCAATAAAGAAGTGCCCCGGAATTCAAGAATACATGGTTTTGGGGGAGGCAGTTATAAATGTCTATTCTGCACAAGGGAGGCACAGGTCCTGTGGGATCCATGCCTGGTTCATTTTTATGAACGTCAGCTTGTCCACGTTGGCTGTGGACAGGCGGCTGCGTTTGTCAGTAATGACGCCCCCTGCCGTGCTGAATACACGTTCAGACAAAACGCTGGCCGCCGGGCAGGCCAGCACCTCCAAGGCATAAAATGCTAACTCTGGCCGCGTGGACAATTTGGAGACCCAGAAGTTGAATGGGGCCGAACCATCAGTCAGTACGTGGAGGGTTGTGCAGACGTACTGTTCAACCATGTTAGTGAAATGCTGCCTCCTGCTAACACGTTCCGTATCAGGTGGTGGTGCAGTTAGCTGTGGCGTAGAGACAAAACTTTTCAACATTTCTGCTAACCCTGCCCTCAGAGGAGCTGGCCGTGACACAGCTGCATTGGCGACCTCTTGCTCCTCCTCTGCCTTCGCCTTGGGCTTCCACCTGTTCCCCTGTGACATTTGGGAATGCTCTCAGGAGCGCCTCTACCAGCGTGCGCTTGTACTCGCGCATCTTCCTATCACGCTCCAGTGCAGGAAGTAAGGTGGGCACATTGTCTTTGTATCGGGGATCCAGCAGGGTGGCAACCCAGTAGTCCGCACACGTTAAAATGTGGGCAACTCTGCTGTCGTTGCGCAGGCACTGCAGCATGTACTCGCTCATGTGTGCCAGGCTCCCCAGAGGTAAGGACAAGCTGTCCTCTGTGGGAGGCGTATCGTCATTGTCCTCCGTATCCCCCCAGCCACGCACCAGTGATGGGCCTGAGCTGTGTCGGGTGCCACCCTGCTATGAACCTGCTTCATCCTCATCCTCCTCATCCTCCTCGTCCTCCAGTAGTGGGCCCTGGCTGGCCACATTTGTACCTGGCCTCTGCTGTTGCAAAAAACCTCCCTCTGAGCCACTTCAAACAGACTGGCTTGAAAGTGCTAAAAATGACCCCTCATCCTCCTCCTCCTGGGCCACTTCCTCTTCCATCATCGCCCTAAGCGTTTTCTCAAGGAGACATAGAAGTGGTATTGTAACGCTGATAACAGTGTCATCGCCACTGGCCATATTGGTGGAGTACTCGAAACAGCGCAACAGGGCACACAGGTCTCACATGGAGGCCCAATCATTGGTGGTGAAGTGGTGCTGTTCCGCAGTGCGACTGACGCGTGCGTGCTGCAGCTGAAACTCCACTATGGCCTGCTGGTGCTCGCACAGTCTCTACAGCATGTGCAAGGTGGAGTTCCACCTGGTGGGCACGTCGCATATGAGGCGGTGAGCGGGAAGGCCAAAGTTCCGCTGTAGCGCAGACAGGCGAGCAGCGGCAGGATGTGAACGCCGGAAGCGCGCACAGACGGCCCTCACTTTATGCAGCAGCTCTAAAATGTCGGGGTAGTTGTGAATGAACTTCTGCACCACCAAATTCAGCACATGCGCCAGGCAAGGGATGTGCGTCAAACCGGCTAGTCCCAGAGCTGCCACGAGATTTCGCCCATTATCGCACACCACCAGGCCGGGCTTGAGGCCCACCGGCAGAAACCACTGGTCGGTCTGTTGTTCAATACCCCGCCACAACTCCTGCACAGTGTGGGGCCTGTCCCCCAAACCTATGAGTTTCAGAATGGCCTGCTGACGTTTACCCCGGGCTGTGCTGAAGTTGGTGGTGAAGGTATGTGGCTGACTGGATGAGCTGGTGGAAGCAGAGGAGGAGGAAGCCGAGTAGGAGGAGGAGGAGGCTACAGGAGGCAAAGAATGATGCCCTGCGAGCCTTGGTGGCGGAAGGACGTGCGCCAAGGAACTCTCCGCCTGGGGCCCAGCCGCCACTACATTTACCCAGTGTGCAGTTAGGGAGATAAGCACATAGCACAAGCATATAGCGTCCCTGGCCGTGCTTACTGGTCCACGTATCTGTGGTTAGGTGGAACTTGCCACAGATGGCGTTGCGCAGTGCACACTTGATTTTATCAGATACTTGGTTGTGCAGGGAAGGCACGGCTGTCTTGGAGAAGTAGTGGCGGCTGGGGACAACATACTGTGGGACAGCCATGGACATCAGCTGTTTGAAGCAGTCTGTGTCCACCAGCCTGAATGACAGCATTTCAAAGGCCAGTAGTTTAGAAATGCTGGCATTCGGGCCCAGGGCTCGAGGGTGGCTAGGTGGGAATTTACGCTTTCTCTCCAAGGTTTGTGAGATGGAGAGCTGAACGCTGCTTGGTGACGCAGGTGGTGGTGTCAGTGGCACATCCTCTGTTTGGTGGGCGGCAGGTGCCAACATTCCTCCCGAGGCGGAGGAAGAGGCCGAGGCAGCAGCAGAAGAGGGAGCAGGGGGAGCCTGAGTGAGTTCCTTGCTTTTAAGGTGTTTACTCCACTGCAGTTCATGCTTTGCATGTAGATGCCTGGTCATGCAGGTTGTGCTAAGGTTCAGAACGTTAATGCCTCGCTTCAGGCTCTGATGGCACAGCGTGCAAACCACTCGGGTCTTGTCGTCAGCACATTGTTTAAAGAAGTGCCATGCCAGGGAACTCCTTGAAGCTGCCTTTGGGGTGCTCGGTCCCTGGTGGCGGTGGCCAGTAGCAGGCGAACTCTCTTGGCGGCGGCTGTTCTGCTTTTGCCCCCTGCTCCCTCTTTTGCTACGCTGTTGGCTCGGTCTCACCACTGCCTCTTCCTCTAAACTATGAAAGTCAGCGGCAATACCTTCATTCCATGTGGGGTCTAGGACCTCATCGTCCCCTGCATCGTCTTCCACACAGTCTTCCTCCCTGACCTCCTGTTCAGTCTGCACACTGCAGAAAGACGCAGCAGTTGGCACCTGTGTTTCGTCATCATCAGAGACGTGCGGACTCCGATGAGGTGGTATTCCCATGTCCTCATCATCAGGAAACATCAGTGGTTGTGCATCAGTGCATTCTATGTCTTCCACCACTGGGGAAGGGCTAGGTGGATTCCCTTGGGAAACCCTGCCAGCAGAGTCTTCAAACAGCATAAGTGACTGCTGCATAACTTGAGGCTCAGACAGTTTCCCTGATATGCATGGGGGTGATGTGACAGACTGATGGGCTTGGTTTTCAGGTGCCACCTGTGCGCTTTCTGCAGAAGACTGGGTGGGAGATAATGTTGTGAACGTGCTGGATCCACTGTCGGCCACCCAATTGACTAGCGTCTGTACCTGCTCAGGCCTTACCATCCTTAGAACGGCATTGGGCCCCACCAAATATCGCTGTAAATTCTGGCGGGTACTGGAACCTGAGGTAGTTGGTTCACTAGGACGTGTGGCTGTGGCAGAATGGCCACGTCCTCTCCCAGCACAAACGGGTACACTAACACCACCACGACCGCATCCGCGTCCCTTACTAGATGTTTTAATCATTGTTACCGTTCACCAAGCACCACAATAAGAAAAAAATATTTGGCCCAATGCATTGATTTCAAATTCAGGCCTTTTTTTTACAGGCACCTAACACTATCTGCCTATTTATTTATGTAGTGTATTACACTAATCCAGGCACAGCAGTAACCACTGATTTAGGGGAATATCTCTTTTAGGGCTAGTATTTAGGCCCTGGATGAAAGGTATCCTTTTATGGACAGATTTACACTTGGAGATGCACAGTAGCGTGTGAAAAATTATGTAGGATTATGCCTTCAGCAATTGTATTTTAACACTTTGTGTGATATACCCTTTTACGGAAAGAAATATACTTGGAGATGCACGCTTAGTGTAAATTACCCTTTTACGGACAGATTAACAATTGGCCTGCAACAGCTGGAAGACCAGATTCAGGGAATTGCTATATTGGCAAGTGAATTTCACACCAGAACAAAATCTATCCTTTGACGGACACTATTAAACTTGTCCAGTCACAGCTGGAACACCAGATTTACGGTACTTCTATTTTTGCAACTTAATTTCACCGCACAAAATAATATATTCTATGACGGACACTATTAAACTTGGCCAGCCACTGCTGGAACACCAGATTTAGGGGATTGCTATTTTGGCAATTGAATTTAACCCCTTAATAAAATATAGAAATTTCTATCCTCAGTTTCTAGGGGTTACAATAAGCACAGCCAAGCCCCTGAGGTAGGATATAGCAAAAAAAAAAAAAAAAACAAGTATTGATGGATTGATGGACTTGGTGGCAGCTTGTGCTGGTGCACCACAAGACACAAAATGGCCGCCAATCAAAGTTACAGAAAAATGCTCTGTGCAGCCTAAAAACCAGTGAGCGATTAAATAGCAGAAGTTGAATCATTCACAGCTGTAGATCTGCCTAATCTCGACCTCACAGAAGCTGCGCCCTCTCCCTACACTAATCAGAGCAGTGTGACGTGCGGCGCTACGTGACTCCAGCTTAAATAGAGGCTGGGTCACATGCTGCACTTGGCCAATCACAGCCATGCCATTAGTAGGCATGGCTGTGATGGCTTCTTAGGGCAAGAAGTAAAACGCTAGCTGATTGGCTGCTGTGCAGCCCTTCAGAAAGCGGGAAGAAATTGCCGAACAACAGACCCGAACCCGAACTTTTTTGAAAATGTCCGGGTCCGGGTCCCGAACACCCCAAAATTCGGTACGAACCCGAACTATGCTCGAACTGTTCGCTTAACCCTACATATAGACTGTCCAGATTGTGTGGGACAGCGCCATGTGGACGAGATATCATGGCTCCGACCAAAGGATAGACGGAGCCCACACACTTCATAGGAAGCAGCTTTATCCTTTGAGCCTCTTCTTACTTTCCTTACACAGAAATGAAAGTTATAAAGAACAGGAAATTGATTCCCTGTTCAGCAGCACAAAGGAAACAAATCCGGGGTATGAGGCTCTTGGCAAGAGTCCTGGCTTACAAGGGTGAAGTGTTGGTGATCTCCAGGGGCCAAAGGCAGAATTGAAGATGCTCTGGCTGCTTGCGTACAGGCTGAGGGCCCCCTCAGACCAGATGATGTGGCCAGAGCAGAGAAATCGAGAAGACATTGATTTTACACCTTTTATTAAGTCTTAAAAGCTTATAACTTACAGAAAAGACCCCCGCTCCAAGGAGCTTACATTCTATAGAGAGGACTTCCACCCCGCACCCCACCCCCCGCTCCTAGGAGCTTACATTCTATAGAGAGGACTTCCTCACCGCACCCCACCCCCCGCTCCTAGGAGCTTACATTCTATAGAGAGGACTTCCACCCCGCACCCCACCCCCCGCTCCAAGGAGCTTATAATCAACAGAAAGTAACAATCTTAATCTTGCTCTTGGCTTTTTGTTGTGTTGATGACGATGTCTTGCGGTGATGATGAATGTCTTATGATGATGGCGATGTCTTGCATTGATGGCGAGGTCTTGCGGGGATGATGTCTTGCGTTGATGGCGAGGTCTTGCGATGACGATGTCTTCCGACGCGAAGTCTTGCGGAGATAACAATGTTCTGAGCTGATTGCGATGTCTTGCGGTGATGATGTCTTGCGATGACGATGTCTTCCAATGGCGAAGTCTTGCGGTGATGACAATGTTCTGAGCTGATCGCGATGTCTTGCCATGACGATGTCTTGCGATGATGATGTCTTGCAGTGATTACGATGTCTTGCGATGACGATGTCTTCCAATGGCGAAGTCTTGCGGTGATGACAATGTTCTGAGCTGATCGCGATGTCTTGCCATGACGATGTCTTGCGATGATGATGTCTTGCAGTGATTACGATGTCTTGCGATGAAGATGCCTTCCGATGGCGAAGTCTTGCGGTGATGACAATGTTCTGAGCTGATCGCGATGTCTTGCCATAACGATGTCTTGCGGTAATGATGTCTTGCGGTAATGATGTCTTGCGATGACGATGTCTTATGACGATGGCTTCAGAAAAGTAAACAAAAAATAGAGAAAGTAATCCCTTATTTGCGGCCATCCTGTGACTACCTCTGCCCCGTCTTAGTATTGAGACCTGGTTTGGATAGTGCGGTGTGTAACGCCAATATTTTTCTCTCCCTTTGATGTATAGGAAAGCCATGTGATTTCTGTCCTGTGTTCTCTGCACCCACCAGTTCTGAACAAAGGCTAAGTGTTTTCTATGCAGCGCCTCCGCAGGAAACCTGAGGAATTACATCTACTGCATTATACCCCACCGCCCCCGTATCCCCTATAGAGCGTATAGATCATACTGTAGATAACAGGCTGGTTATATATCTATCATACAGATCATACTTCTACATATATCATCCTTATTACACCTACCGGACATGTGGAGGGTTCAGGCTTATTCTTTGTGGCTGAAATGAAAGAAGACATCACATGCATCATGACAGCGTCCATACATACATATACGTACCACATACACAGAACTGGAGGTGGACTTAAAGGCTTACAATCTAGTCTGACATCATTCATACATACCCTGCTTGAGGAGCGGACAATCTGCAATTACATGTGACCATGATGATTGAAGATTACTTGCGATTACTTTCAATTACTTGTAATTTCTTTTGATTACTTGGATTACTTGAAATTACTTGGATTACTTGAAATTACTTGGATTACTTGCGATGTCTTGCGATATGTGGAAAAAAAGAGATAAAAAACTCATGATGACCATGATTGGGTAGTGCAGGAGGACATCACATGTATCACGACACGTATGTACAGATGATGATAGACATGTGACCTCACATACACATACAGTACATACATATCTCGTCTAGGCTGCTCCCCTGGACCACGCAGATCGCCTTCCTCCCCACAAATGAGCAGCCTCAGCCAAGTGAGCCCCTTTTATACCTCTGTGATGTCATAATAGGGGTGATGCTGAGATCTGATTGGCCGATAAAATGCTGCGATGTCATAGAGTGATAATGCAGTGATTTGATTGGCCGATGTAATGCTAGGATCTGATTGGCCGATGTAATGCTATGATCTGATTGGCTGATGTAATGCTGTGATGTCATAGAGTGATAATGCAGTGATTTGATTGGCCGATTTAATGCTAGGATCTGATTGGCCGATGTAATGCTAGGATCTGATTGGCTGATGCAATGCTGTGATCTGATGCTAATATTAAACCCTGGAAATTCCCTGCCATACAATAAAGGAGTCGTCCCCTAGTGATAAATCCAATGTGCAGTTTGATCACAGATGTATAGTATCCATGGATACCTGTTCTAGGCCACGCCCCTTCTTTCTATGATCCCGTTTCCTCTACAGAAATGGTTTACAGTTGCTGTCTCGGATATGATGAAATGTGGTGATGTCTCATGGACTTGCGATGTCACATATCTGTATAATATGAACTATTATGTGTTAGTCGCCTATAGGAAGCGAAACACTGGACAATACGGATCAGAGCCATAGCGCCTCAGAGATTGGGTGGCCACTTAAAGGGCTGTTCCGCAGGGTGGTGATAAGTGTCTGACTGGTGGGGGTTCAGTCACAAGTACAGGGGTTTCTGAGCCCCCGAGTGAATGTGGTGATGGTAACTGAAGGGTTCTATTACTGATCTATTTTATATGGGCTTTTTTAAATTCATCTATACATTATGGTGGAGTGGACTTTGGACTGTAATGTAGCTGTAATATGTTTATATTACAGTCCCAGGTCTATATGCATTAGTATATCAGGAGGCACACGAGGGAGAAACTATTTTGCTGACATATAGCTTTGACTCTAAAGATAAGATAACTGAAATGTGTAGCTAAGACGTGTCACTCTGTAATTGGATAACAAACATCATGTCATTGGACTACGACCATATATGTCTCATGTAAGTAATAAACAAGTCAGAGTGGCTTTGCATAACAGAATTCTGTCCTGTGTGAATGCTGCTCTCCTAGCGCTAGATAAGAATCAAATCAAGCTGAATACCGAAGTCTAGTACCAGGGATACCAACTACCAATAAGAGGGGAAGAAATGAATATTCCTAACAATCTGGGGGCTCTGTCCGGGATCGAGAAGGTCATCCTCGGGTCTGGTGAGAAGAGACACCAATTTTGTCCTCTGGCCGATCCGAGGGCACTGGCCACGTCTCGGAGTTAGTACAGAGTTTTTGTATCCGGGATACATAGATACAACTCAGGGAGTTGTACACAGCTCAGGGAGCTGTTAGATTAGGTACTCAGGGAGTACCCAGAATTGTGTCAGGGACACATAAGATACAACTCAGGGAGTTGTACACAGTTCAGGGAACTGTCAAGTTAGGAACTTAGGGAAGTCCAGTAACAAGGAAAGTGCACTTCAGAGGGCTCAGGGAGTCCGTAAAGAAACTTTTCAGGGAACAGAAGATTTCACAGCTTGATTTGATTCTTAATAAGATAATTGTAGAAGTTTTGCATGATAAGTAGTGATGTCGCGAACATAAAATTTTCCTTTCGCGAACGCGAACTTCCGCAAATGTTCGCGAACATGCGAACATTGCGAACCGCCATAGACTTTAATAGACAGGCGAATTTTAAAAACCAAAGGGACTCCTTCTGGCCACAATAGTGATGGAAAAGTTGTTTCAAGGGGTCTAACACCTGGACTGTGGCAGCCGGAGGGGGATCTATGGCAAAACTCCCATGGAAAAATACCTAGTTGACGCAGAGTGTGGAAGTTGTAATCGCAATGCGATTAATACAGGTTATATTAATCGCATTGCGAATTCAACTTAGAGCTGGGTTCCTAATGGTTGTATTGCTAGAAATTCTAGAATATAGTGCTATATTTGTTATCTTCATTATATTCTAGCAATACAACTATTAGGAACTCAGATCTAAGTTGTAATCGCAATGCGAATAATACAGGTTATATTAATCGCATTGCGATTTACAATTACTATTACTGCAGCTTCAGAATGAATGTAAGATGGATGCTGTCCTTGCGTTTAGATAGGAGGTGGGAGGGTCTGGGAGGGAGGGTATGCTGATTGGCTGGAATGTGTCTGCTGACTGTGAGGTACAGGGTCAAAGTTTGCTCAATAATAAAGTATAGGGGCGAACGCAAACATCGAATATGTTCGCCCGCCGCGGCGGACGCGAACAAGCTATGTTCGCCGGGAACTGTTCGCCGGCGAATAGTTCGGGCCATCTCTAATGATAAGTGGTTTTGTCTAACATACTTATAAAGGGGAAGGGACAGGCTGGGTGGTAAGTGTACAGCTGTCGGTCGAAGACTAACATTCAGTTTTTTTTTTTGCTATTACTGTTTTGAATTCTTTTTGTAAGAAAATAAGTTTTGATAATGGGTATTTAAAAAATCTAAGACAGAATGCCCTAAACCAGAACCAGGAGAAACATGTAAACAATATGTTGCCCGAGTCAGTCCTACAAATTATTATCTTGTTAACCCATGGGTAGATAGTTTGGCAGGGTGGACAGAGGCAATGGAAGCGGTAGACCCCTTTCCCAGGGAAGGAGACAATAGTATATTTCACATGGACATGGTCAAGGGTCTATGCTTAGGCGACACTGCCGCCTGGCCATATTTTGAACCTGACCCTTCATGGGATATGTATTATATGCAGAAAGGAGGAGAACAATGGCTAGAGATAGCTCCACACTGGTATGAACCCAACATGTGCAAAGGTTTAAAAAGATCAAAAGACGATAGAAAACTACATGAGATACAGACTAAGAAGGAAAATGATAAAAACATCAGATGTATCCCCCACCTTCATATCTACATAAAATTACCTGTTCAGCGCCCCTACCACCCCCTCACACACCCCTCCCTCTCTACCCGTCCTTACAGCAATATAAAAATGATGAAGAAGAGGATTTAATAGCAGCCAGTCAGATAATAGCAGGACACGCAGTTGGTAAACAACCCCCACCCCCAACTGTATCGAGATATAATTTAAGGAACAAGGGTTAAGTGGAAAAGGACAGTGAGACCAGGGGACCCGAGACATCCATGCCTTTTTTGACGGTTGGAAATCAACTGATGAAAAAGCCTTTGGACATAGATGACCTTAATAAAATGATTAAACACTGCCCCAAGCCTACTGTGGCTCCGTCTGGCACAGTGGCTTATTTAAAGAAAGCCTGTAGAGGGAGAAATTTCCCCCACGAAGACCTTAGACTCATAGTTGATGGAATAGTGGGTTCCCACAGTTCTTGGGGTTGTAAAAAGGTAACAACAGTATCAGAAATAGACCCCAATACTAACGCAAAGGACTATATCTGTAACACTGATCGCGGACAACAGTTAATATGGAAGAAGATAGAAGAGCACACGACAGAGGTATTTAAACAAAAGTAAAAAGTTGCTTGTAAGTCTCCCTCTCTTCCACAGGAACCGACGCACCCCTTCCAGGCTGGAGACACGGTGGTGGTCAGGGTACTACGTAAAGGAAAAGATCCGAAGGAGCTGGCATTCGGACCCCCTACCACGGCGGTAGCAGTGACTAGAACAGTGATTCTCACAGAGGAGGCTCCGGTCTGGATTCATGCCAGCAGAGTATAAAGGATCCCTGAGGCTTCTTCTCCGGTGTCCAACAAAGACAAAGAGGGGAGCTCAGAAGAAGCCTTGCCACAGGCTGAAGATGAAGACCCCACAATATTCTGGGTGATTTGTTTGTCTGCTGCTGATTATTAATCTTTGTGTTTTCTTGCCAATCGGACTTATTACCACTTGTATTTATCATACAGAGGAGATGAGTTTATTATGTGGTGCACCAAATAATCACACAGTCTCTAAAGGAGCACAGGAGCAAGATCCAGTTGTTCCTGGCCCCTCTTATTCTGAACAGAATAGTATTATTAGGATAGTGAAGGCCCTAAATGTTAGCTCATTGTGCCTTAAAGATTTACAGAGTCCACGAGACCTTATACAAACATGTGTTGTTACTGTATCCAATGTATACCCTCATTAATTAATACATTTATGAGATGTAGGCGAGTCCCAAATACACCACAAGCTGCATACATTCAGGTACCTCAAGAAACCCTGGGTCTCCAGAGGAGTACCAACAATACTTACAGAAATATTTTGAAAGGAACAAAATGAAAAAAACAAAAATGAAAAAACACATTATATAGAAATATGTAGATGGTTTTTAAGAGGGGATTGAAGGGTTCTATTACTGATCTATTTTATATGGGCTTCATCTATACATTATGGTGGAGTGGACTTTGGACTGTAATGTAGCTGTAATATGTTTATATTACAGTCCAAGGTCTATATGCATTAGTATATCAGGAGGCAGACGAGGGAGAAACGAAGACGTGTCACTCTGTAATTGGATAACAAACATCATGTCATTGGACTACGACCATATATGTCTCATGTAAGTAATAAACAAGTCAGAGTGGCTTTGCATAACAGAATTCTGTCCTGTGTGAATGCTGCTCTCCTAGCGCTAGATAAGAATCAAATCAAGCTGAATACCGAAGTCTAGTACCAGGGGTACCAATAAGAGGGGAAGAAATGAATATTCCTAACAGTAACACTGTATGGCAGATCGCCGCATTCGGTCTCTGATTGTCAGTCTTATAGATATGAATGGAGCAGCACAGTGCATGCCTGACCATGACCGTCACTAAGGCACACAGAGACCCCATTCTCATCATAGTCGGACCACCACCAATCACATACTTATCACCTGTCCTGCAGATTGGTGATGGGTTGAAATGGTGGGAAAGACTTTCAATGTCTATATGATTTTCAGGCCATAAAGGGGTTGTAAAGAAAGGTCATAATTAGGGATGAGTGAATTTCTCAAAAATTTGATTCGGCCGGTTCACCAAATTTTTCGAAAAGATTCGTTTTGATCCGAATTTATTTGCGGCGATTAGCGTTAAAAATACGGCTATTTCCTGGCTACAGAGAGCCTTTATAGTGGTGTATAACACTGTGCCCTGCAGTAACACGCATAAGGAGTCTGCTGTGGTATTGAAATAATACTGTGAGTCCGTATGACATGCAGATGACAGGCGTCGCTCTAAGAATCTCTGCACACTTCACTTATTTGGGCAGTCACTGGGCCAAAACTGACCAAATAACTCAAGTGTGAACTCAGCCTTACAGGTCGATGTTAGCATCAAGAAGAAGCCCACTCCTTTTACACCGTCGTCAGCTGATTCCACATAGATGTCTACAGAACCTGTTCTATTAAATGCTTATACAAGTAGAGCCCCCGACAGAGTGGAGAGGGGGTCAGCAGTAAGTTTGTGTTGAAGTCACTGATTATTTTGCCCTTCCTCTGATCCGTCAGAACAATTACCCACCAAAAAAGTATCCAGTCTGTGGAGCATTCGCCTTCACTCGGTCAGCATTTGGTCAGTAATCTATCAGTGTTACCAATGCCAAAAAATAACAGAAGTGGATCAAAAACAGAGATGACACGTGAATGGAATACTTACATGTCTTCTGTGTTTTGTACCCACTCCTGCTTTTGGCTACCAAATCATGAGGCAATTCTGATGGGACCATACAGGCCTTACAGCTGCTACACAGACAGGATCCGTTGCGCGTCTCATTTTTCCTTCCTTCTGACAGATCAGAAGAAAGGTCAAATAAAACATGATGTCAGCCAGGCCAAAAGGCAAAATTGTGGTCCAGTCATTAACTGGGGTGGGTGGGAACATCATAAGAAGTCCACAAAGTGACTCTATGACATAGTGGTGAGGTGGAAGCAGCATGAGGAGACCACAGAGTGGCCCAATGACAAAGTCTGGAGGTGGCGGCAGAATCAGGAGGAGGCCACAGAGTGGCACAATGACAGTGTGGAGGTGGCTGCAGCATCAGGAGGCCACAGAGTGGCAAGGTGACATACTGTGGAGGTAACGGTAGTATCAGAAGGCTACAGATCGGCAAGGTGACATAGTGTGGAGGTGACAATACCAGTACACGCTGAAGATGGTGGGTGAAAGAATGAGCACTTGGCATCAGGTGGGTGGCAGCATCAGAATAGAACAGCATCTTAGCCATAAGAAACCAGTCACTTTTGTCAAAGTGTTGGTGTGGCACCATTGATGATCTAGTCTGATGCATCAGGCATTGGTGGGTGGAAATCCTGGCTAATCGAGGCCTGATTCATCTGGGCAAAGGTCAGTCTCTCTACATTTTGGGTGGACAGGTTAGTTCTTTTTCGGGTAACTATTGCCCCCGCCGCACCAAACACCCGCTCTGATGTCACACTACTGGCAGGGCAGGACAGCTTTTCCATTGCAAACTCTGCCAGTTGCGGCCACAAATCCAGTTTGGCTGCCCAGTAGGCCAGCGCATCTTCAATGATGGCTGGCAGGATGCACTCCAAGTATGCCACCTCCTGCTGGTTCAGATGCTGCTCCAGGTCTAGCTTCTGGTGAGTAGTTTCTTCATTATGCTGGTGTAGAAAGCGGCTTATCAGCGACTATAGACTCAGGCTGCTGCTGATGGAGCTGGTACTGCTCTTGCCACTCCACCCCCCAGCAGTCATGGCAGTGGAACATGAGCGCAGAGGGTCCCCGCCAGGTGAGACCTGAGAGAGGATGGAAGATGGCGCAGATAGGCAGCGGCCAACTGACTACATAGGATGTCTCTATAGTAGTTCAGTTTGTCCTCCATCTCAGCGGGTGTAAAAAAGGCCCACAATTTTGGACCGATAGTGAGGGTTTAACATGGTGGAGAGCCAGTAGTCATACCTCTGGCGAATGGTGACGATTCGGCTGTCACTATACAAGCAAGCGAGCATGCATCAGGCCATTTGTGCCAGTGACTCTTAGGGACTCCCTGCCTCCATCTCCACTGCATACTGCCACTGTGTGTCTGGGTCCTCTGCCTCATCTTCCTCATCGCCCTGTAGCTCCTCTGGCTGCTCCTGCTCCTCCTCTCTTGTCACTTGTAAAAAAAACACCCATTTCGCTAGACATTGCTTGTGCTCCAATGTCCTCCTCCTCCTCCAGTTCAGCCCCCATAGGGCTCATGTGGCCATGAGATATAGGCGGCACGTCTTCAGTTCCCTGACCAGCCAGATTTACCAGCATCTGTTCCAGGACATGAATGGAATGACATTGTTAATCCCGTAGTCCTGGCGACTGACAAACAACATGGCCTCCTCAAAGGGCCTGAGCAAACGGCAGGTGTCACGCATGAGCTGCTACTGGCTGACATCAAAGTTACACAGGGGAGTTCTCATGTCTGCTTGGGTCATCAAGAAATCGTTTATGGCCTCTCTCAGTTCGTATAGTGGCTGGTGGCAGTGGCATTGCTAGGGGGGCAGAGGATAATTTCCGCTGTACAGGGAATCCTGGTCTGAGCTCTGACTCCATATATGGTTGTGTCCATATATGGAGTCAGTGCTATAAACATGAAGGGGGTATTCCCAAGCATTGCCAGTATGCTTGGGGACACCCAATGTATTTTAATCTAATTTAGCTTCTATTTCTGAAAGTTGCCACCAGGATTCAAACTCACAACCTTTCATATCAGAGGCACGAGCACTAACCACTAAGCTATAGAGCTCAATGGTAAACTGTGCTAGAAAAACTTCATAGTAGTGTATTAAGTATTAGGTATTCCTATACAGCAGAAGTATAATTTACATATTTTTTTTCAGTAAGTGTAAAAAAAAAATGTATGACACAAAATAAATGTGTTATTACTGTATATATATATATATATATATATATAGTAATTACACATTTTTTTTAATTTAATTATACTTCTACTGTATAGGAATACCTATATATATATATATATATATATATTTTGTGGGGAGTCGCTCTGGTAGACAGCGGTGCGGGTGCAGTACCGAGGCAAAACAAAGAGTCCAGGATGTGCAATAAACAGTGTTTTATTCACACTGACACAAAAATAAACAGCAAACAGTCTTTTGGTGGTAATTCACACATGTCAGAAACAAGGAGGCAAAACAAAACAGGCCAACACAGGTTCAGTCACCTGGGAGGTGTAGGTGCAGGTTCGCACCAGGCTGTCGGCCCAGCCGCAGGAGAATCCACCTTCAGGTAGCCAGGAACAAAAGCCACCTCCTTGCTGAGCTCTTTCCTCCAGGACAGAGAACTCCACAGCCCTGTTAGCAGGCTCCAGGATAATCACCACCACCAGCTGCTAAGGAGGCTGCCTTTAAAGGCCCGGATAAAGTCCGGCCTGGACCGTGGGGAGTAGGCACCCACCCAACTCTTTGCCTACTCCCAGTAAGAGCCGGCCCGGATTAGCTTTGCAGCCAAACTAAGTAACAGAGTCCAGCAGCACTAGCTGCTGCAGACAAAAACCCGGCTCTTACCTCACCGAGGCCAGCAACCTCGGTGACACGTACCTGCCATCGAATATGACACCTTGCACCCTCTTACACCCCCCCTTTGTTCAACCCTGAGGGGTGAACACACGTGAGGCAGTGGACGCGGGACAGGGCATCTGCGTTACCCTGCAAGCGGCCTGCCCTGTGTTCCACGGAGAATTTGAAATTTTGAAGGGATAGGAACCACCTGGTGACCCGAGCATTCCTCTCCTTGGCCTGACTCATCCACTTGAGAGGGGAATGGTCGGTCACCAGACGGAACCTCCTCCCTAACAGGTAGTAGCGGAGAGATTCGAGTGCCCACTTGATAGCCAGGCACTCCCTCTCCACTATACTATACCTGGACTCGGCGGGACTGAGCTTACGGCTCAGGAAGACAACGGGATGTTCTTCCCCGTTGACCTCCTGAGACAGTACCGCACCGAGGCCTACCTCCGAGGCGTCGGTCTGTACGACAAACTCCTTGTTGAAGTCGGGTGTCACCAAAACCGGGACCCACACAGGGCCGACTTCAACGCGGCGAAAGCCTCCTCCGCCTTCTCACTCCAGCTAACCCTCCCAGACTTTCGCCCTTCAACAGGTCTGTCAATGGCGCTGCTATTGTGGCAAAGTGGGGCACAAACCTCATGTAGTATCCTACAATCCCCAGGAACGACTTTACCTGCCTGGTGGTGACCGGTCGGGGCCAGTTACGAATGGCCTCTACCTTAGTTACCTGAGGTTTGATGACTCCCCGCCCGATTACATATCCCAGATATTTGGTCTCTTCCAACCCAATCGCACACTTTTTTGGATTGGCGGTTAGTCCAGCTTTCCTCAGGGCATCCACTACCGCCTGCACCTTGGGTAAATGGCTTTCCCAGTCGGTGCTGTGGATGACTACATCATCTAAGTAGGCCGAGGCGTACCGACGATGTGGTCGCAGCACTATGTCCATTAACCTCTGGAAAGTGGCGGGGCGCCATGCAGGCCAAAGGGTAACACCTTGTAGTGATACAGGCCCTGCGGGGTAACAAACGCGGTTTTTCCTTAGCCGACTCGTTAAGGGTACCTGCCAGTACCCTTTAGTGAGGTCCAGCACAGAAAAATAACGGGCTTGTCCTAAATTTTCAACAAGCTCGCCTACTCGGGCATGGGATACGCGTCAAACTTGGATACTTCATTTAACTTGCGAAAGTCGTTGCAGAACCGCAACGTCCCATCCGGCTTGGGTATTAGGACTATGGGACTGGCCCACTCACTTTTCGACTCCTCAATGACATCGAGCTTCAACATTAACTGCACTTCCTCCGCGATGGCCCGCCGCCGAGCCTCGGGTACCCGGTATGGTTTTAACCGGACCTTGGCCTGAGGCTCAGTGACGATGTCATGTCGGATGAGAGACGTGCGGCCAGGGAGGTCCGAGAACACATCCGTGTTCCGACTGAGGAACTCCCTGACTTCCTGAACTTGTTTGGAAGACAGGCTGTCTGCAATTTTTACCGTGGTTACGGCTTCACAGGCCTCGAACTGTGGGGCTGGACCCTTTCACCTAGAAGCCCTGGCCGGGGCTGTGGTCGTCGGCCGCGTCCCTATCTTTCCACGGCTTAAGTAAATTCACGTGGTACACCTGCTCCGGCTTGCGCCGCCCTGGCTGGTGTACTTTGTAATTTACTTCCCTACCTTCTCGATCACCTCATAGGGGCCCTGCCACCTAGCTAGGAATTTGCTGTCAAGGGTGGGTACCAGAACCAAAACCCGATCTCCCGGATTGAAGTCCCGTACCCGAGCCTGACGATTGTACACCCTACTCTGGGCCTGTTGCGCTGCCTCCATATGCTCCCGGACCAAGGGCAACACCCTTTCCATCCGTTCCTGCATCTGGGCGACATACTCAATGACACTTTTGTGGGGGACAGGCTGTTGTTCCCATGCTTCCTTGGCGATATCCAACAGGCCCCGAGGGTGTCTGCCATAAAGCAGTTCGAAGGGCGAGAACCCAGTAGAGGCCTGGGGCACCTCTCGCACTGCGAACATGAGATAGGGCAGAAGCAGATCCCAGTCCTTCCCATCTCTAGACACCACCCTCTTTAACATATTTTTTAGAGTTTGGTTAAACCTCTCCACAAGACCGTCTGTTTGCGGATGGTAAACGGACGTCCGTAACTGCTTTATACGCAACAATTTACACAGTTCCCTCATTACTTTGGACATAAAAGGGGTCCCTTGGTCTGTCAGAACCTCTTTTGGCAGGCCCACACGGGAAAACATCTCCAATAACTCTTTGGCAATGAGCTTAGCTGAGGTATGTCGCAGAGGCACCGCCTCCGGATACCGAGTGGCATAGTCGAGAACTACCAGAATGTGTTGGTGGCCCCTGGCAGACTTTGGTACAGGCCCAATTAAATCCATAGCGATTCGCTCAAACGGTACTTCAATAATTGGCAGAGGTACCAGAGGACTACGGAAATGTGGCTGGGGGCTAGTTATCTGACAGGTTGGACAGGACTTACAATAATTTTCTACCTCCTTGAACACACTGGGCCAATAAAACCGCTGCAGTATGCGGTCCTGGGTTTTCTGCCACCCCAGGTGTCCCCCAAGAACATGTTGGTGGGCAAGCTCCATGACAAGCTTGCGATACGCTGTGGGCACCACCAACTGTTCAACAGGTTCACCTCGGATTTGGTTCACCCGATACAACATATCCTGCAGAACAATAAATCGTGGGAACATTAATTCAGCCCCTGGTTTCTGGGGTTTACCATCAATTTCCAGCACATTCTCCCAGGCCCTGGTTAGGGTTTGGTCCCGGTGTTGTGCGGTCCCAAAATTTTCCCCGGAGACATTGAGGTCTGCCAACTCAGGTCCAGGTGGCAAGTCCTCCGTGTCTCCCACCATTACACTCAGTGGGGTTGTCTCCCCCACTACCGCTGCAGCAGTGGTCACCCCTACCGCTGGCCCTTCAGACTCGGGCTCCCAGGGTTCTGGCATTCCAGTGGTATCAGGCCACTCTGCTAGGGTTACCCCTGTCTCAGGGCTATTAGACACTTTCACCTCAGGCCACAGTGACGGAAAACCAGGGAAGTCTCTCCCAATTATCAGTTCATAGGGTAGCTTTGTGGAGATCGCCACTTCACAAGTCCAGGTGCCGGCCGCCGTGGACAGAGACATTACAGCAGTGGGATAGTCCTTTAAGTCTCCGTGAATGCACACCACACCAACTTTCCGGCCCGTATACTGGGTGGGCTGTACCAGGGCAGCACTTACCAGGGTTACCAGGCTCCCTGAGTCCAACAGCGCCACTGCCAGGTTATCCCCGACTTGCACCTGGCACAGATGACGGTTGTCTATTGTCTCGGGGGTGCCGGTCGCACACAGTCTCCGGGCGTACAAGGAGTGGCGACCCCCGTAGTTCACCTCCATCGGCTCACCCCGATGCCGACAGTCGGCCCTGCTGTGGCCTGGCTCCTGACACCTCCAGCATACCACGGGAGGCGGACTCGCAGGGGGTATATTCCGTGCAGGCCGCTCTGTCGCCGGACGTCGGAACTGGGGCAGAGGCCTCCGGGGTTTGACTGACCCCTTCCCAGCAAGACTCCCCTGCAGGTTTCTGGTGGCCTCGTAACGCTCCACCAGGTCGACCATCTCCAGGGCATTGGTGGGCGATACCTGGCCGATCCAGTGCTGGAGGGGATAAGGCAGGGCCCTCCAAAAGATGTCCGCCAACAGTCGATCCAGCATGGCAGTGGGACTTAGTAGATCGGGCTGCAGCCACTTTTGCAGCCTGTGCAGCAGATCGTAGTACTGCGGCCTAGCGGGTTCAGTCGCTTTAAAGTCCCACTGGTGGACTCTTTGAGCGCGGACCAGCACGTTCACCCCCAGTCTGGCTAGGATCTCTCCTTTCACGGTGTCATAATCTGCCGCTTGGTCGTCCGACAAGTCAAAAACACCTGCTGGGGTCCGGAAGCCAGGAACGGAGCGACCACCTCAGCCCACTGGTCACGGGGTAACTTTTCCCTCACGGCGACCTTCTCAAAGACCGCCAGATATGTCTCAACGTCATCTGCGGGGGTCATTTTTGGGATCGCCGCACGGACCGCTTCCGGGCATCATGGACGTGGTGGGACGCTCCTGCCGCCTGTAACGCCATCACATGTTGTAGCAGTAGCTGGTTGGTCTCCCGCTGCTGCACGTTAGCCTCTATGAGAGCCTTCACAGCAGCCTCCATGTCGCCAGAAATTCCTGCTTGCAACTTTGCTGGCTTAATATATTCCATGCACTTTAGCAAAAAAACTTCGGCGTTCACGCCAGCCTCACTGCGCATGCCCGCATCCGACACCAAATGTGGGGAGTCGCTCTGGTAGACAGCGGTGCGGGTGCAGTACCGAGGCAAAACAAAGAGTCCAGGATGTGCAATAAACAGTGTTTTATTCACACTGACACAAAAATAAACAGCAAACAGTCTTTTGGTGGTAATTCACACATGTCAGAAACAAGGAGGCAAAACAAAACAGGCCAACACAGGTTCAGTCACCTGGGAGGTGTAGGTGCAGGTTCGCACCAGGCTGTCGGCCCAGCCGCAGGAGAATCCACCTTCAGGTAGCCAGGAACAAAAGCCACCTCCTTGCTGAGCTCTTTCCTCCAGGACAGAGAACTCCACCGCCCTGTTAGCAGGCTCCAGGATAATCACCACCACCAGCTGCTAAGGAGGCTGCCTTTTAAAGGCCCGGATAAAGTCCGGCCTGGACCGTGGGGAGTAGGCACCCACCCAACTCTTTGCCTACTCCCAGTAAGAGCCGGCCCAGATTAGCTTTGCAGCCAAACTAAGTAACAGAGTCCACCAGCACTAGCTGCTGCAGACAAAAAAAACTCGGCTCTTACCTCACCGAGGCCAGCAACCTCGGTGACACGTACCTGCCATCGAATATGACACCTTGCACCCTCTTACAATATATATATATATATATATATATATATATATATATATATATATATATATATATATATATATATATATATAACACAAAATAGCATTGAGCTTCATAGCTCAGTGGCTAGGGTTTTTGCCTCTGATGTGAAAGGTTGTGAGTTCGAGTCCTGGTGGAAACCTTTTAGAAATAGAGGCTAAAATATGCATTCATAAATATCAGAAGTATGATAATACTTGACACTGATGGGGGGATGTGTGGAGGACACTGATGGAGGGATGTGTGCAGGACACTGATGGGGGTTGTGTGGAGGACACTGATGGGGGATGTGTGGAGGACACTGATGGGGGGATGTGTGGAGGACACTGATGGGGGATGTGTGGAGGACACTGATGGGGGATGTGTGGAGGACACTGATGAGGGGATGTGTGGAGGACACTGATGGGGGGATGTGTGGAGGACACTGATGAGGGATGTGTGGAGGAAACTGATGGGGGATGTGTCAGGACACTGATGAGGGATGCGTGGAGGACACTGATGGGGATGTGTGGAGGACACTGATGGCGGGATGTGTGCGGGACACTGATGGGGGTTGTGAGGAGGACACTGATGGGGGGATGTGTGGAGGACACTGATGGGGGATGTGTGGAGGACACTGATGGGGGATGTGTGGAGGACACTGATGGGGATGTGTGGGGACACTGATGGGGATGTGAAGGACACTGATGAGGGGATGTGTGGAGGACACTGATGGGGGATGTGTAGAGGACACTGATGAGGGATGTGTGGAGGACACTGATGGGGGATGTGTGCAGGACACTGATGAGGGGATGTGTGGAGGACACTGATGGGGGATGTGTGGAGGACACTGATGGCGGGATGTGTGGAGGACACTGATGGGGGATGTGTGGAGGACACTGATGGAGGTATGTGTGGAGGACACTGAGGGGATGTGTGGAGGACACTGATGGGGGGATGTGTGGATGACACTGATGAGGGATGTGTGGAGGACACTGATGGGGGGATGTGTGCAGGACACTGATGAGGGGATGTGTGGAGGACACTGATGGGGGATGTGTGGAGGACACTGATGGCGGGATGTGTGCAGGACACTGATGGGGGTTGTGTGGAGGACACTGATGGGGGATGTGTGAGGACACTGATGGGGGATGTGTGAGGACACTGATGGGGGGATGTGTGAAGGACACTGATGAGGGGATGTGTGGAGGACACTGATGGGGGATGTGTAGAGGACACTGATGAGGGATGTGTGGAGGACACTGATGGGGGATGTGTGCAGGACACTGATGAGGGATGTGTGGAGGACACTGATGGGGATGTGTGGAGGACACTGATGGCGGGATGTGTGGAGGACACTGATGGGGGATGTGTGGAGGACACTGATGGGGGGATGTGTGGATGACACTGATGAGGGATGTGTGCTGGACACTGATTGGGGTGTGTGTGGAGGACACTAATGGGGGATGTGTGGATGACACTTAGGGGGGGATGTGTGAAGGACACTGATGGCGGGATGTGTGGAGGACACTGATGGGGGATGTGTGGAGGACACTGATGGGGGGGATGTGTGGAGGACACTGAGGGGATGTGTGGAGGACACTGATGGGGGGATGTGTGGATGACACTGATGAGGGATGTGTGCTGGACACTGATTGGGGTGTGTGTGGAGGACACTAATGGGGGATGTGTGGATGACACTTAGGGGGGGATGTGTGGATGACACTGATGGGGGGGATGTGTGGATGACACTGATGGGGGGTGTGTGGAGGACACTGATGGGAGGATGTGTGGAGAACATTGATGGGGGATGTGTGGAGGACGCTGATGGGGGATGTGTGGAGGACACTGATCAGGGGATGTGTGGAGTAGAGATGGCACAAACTATCCGCCGGTGAACAGTTCCCGGCGAACATAGCTTGTTCGCGTTCTCCGCGGCGGGCGAACACATGCGATGTTCGGTCCGCCCCCTATACATCATCATTGAGCAAACTTTGACCCTGTACCTCACAGTCAGCAGACACATTCCAGCCAATCAGCAGCATACCCTCCCTTCCAGACCCTCCCATCTCCTGAACAGCATTCATTTTAGATTCATTCGGAAGCTGCAGTCTTAGTGAGAGGAGGGACAGTGTAGCTGCTGCTGATTTAATTGGGAAATCGATAGCTAGGCTAGTGAATTCAGTGTCCACTCCAGTCCTGAAAGACTCATCTGATCTCTGCTGTAAGGACAGCGTCCTGACAGCACCCCAAAAAACCCTTTTTAGGGCTGCAACATTAGTCTGCTTTTTTTTTTTTTTTTCTCCATATATATATTGCAGTTGCCTGGCCTGCCCGTGTGTGAGGAGCTGCAGGCCCACTGACTGTAGTGTGCCCACTGCCAGTGCCCACCCCTGTCATCCCGTATGGTACAGGACTTTACATCAAAAAAGGCATTTAATTTTTACTCTTTAGTGTAATTTCAGTTGCTTGCCTGCTGCCAGTGTGTGTCAGGCCCACTTCCACTGACTGTAGTGTGCCCACTGCCAGTGCCCACCACTGATACCGGGTGGCACAGTAGCTTGCCGATAAATAAGGCATTTAATTTTTAGACAGTAGTCTATTTTCAGTTGCTTGCCTGCTGCCAATGTGTGTCAGGCCCACTTCCACTGACTGTAGTGTGCCCACTGCTAGTGCCCAACACTTATACCGGGTGGCACAGTAGCTTGCCGATAAATAAGGCATTTAATTTTTACACTTTAGTGTAATTTCAGTTGCTTGCCTGCTGCCAGTGTGTGTCAGGCCGACTTCCATAGACTGTAGTGTGCCCACTGCCAGTGTCCACCACTCATACCGGTTGGCACAGTACCTATCACGCGTAAGCACTTATCTAAAAAAAGAATGACAGGCAGAGGCAGGCCACCCCGCAGGGGCCGTCGTGGTCGTGGTGCTGTGATTTCCACTGTCCCTGGAATAATGCCCAGTGTTCAGAGGCCACGTGCCCTGAACCCGAAAAATTCAGAGGACGTAGTTGACTGGCTTAGACAGGACACCCAATCTTCAACAGCTTCCGCTCAGAACCCTGACGCACCATCCTCCTCCAGCTCAGCTTGGTCACCTGCTCTCAAGTTACCACGCTCCGGCCCTCCGCCACCACCACCACTACCACCACAGCCAATTCACTTGATCCGTCAGAGGAGTTATTTACACATCAGTTGGATGCAATTAGTGATGCACAACCATTATTGCCAGATGATGTAGATAACAGTGATATGTCTCAGTCAGGCAGGATTACACACATGGACGTACAGTGTGATGATGATGATGATGATGATGTACACGCTGCTGCTTCCTTTGCTGAGGTGTCAGATACAAGTAAAGCGGTTGATGATGACGACGTGTCCACGGATGCCACGTGGGTGCCTGCTCGAAGAGAAGAAGAGGGGGAAAGTTCAGATGGGGAGACAGAGAGAATGAGGAGACGAGTTGGAAGCAGGGGGAGGTCGTCGCAAGGAGTTAGTGGCACAGTCAGACAGCATGTATCGGCACCCGGGGTCAGCCAGACAGCACGCCAGTCAACGCATGCTGTTGCCACCACCAGAATGCCGTCATTGCAAAGCTCAGCAGTGTGGCATTTTTTTTTGTGTGTCTGCCTCTGATAACAGCAATGCCATTTGCAACCTGTGCCAAAAGAAACTGAGTCGTGGGAAGTCCAACACCCACCTCGGTACAACTGCTTTGCGAAGGCACATGATCTCACATCACAAACGCCTATGGGACCAACACATGAGTACAAGCAGCACACAAACTCAAAGCCACCATGCTCCTCCTGGTCCAGCATCTTCAGCCACGTCAACCACTGCTGTCCTCCCTGCCCCCTCTCAACCACCCGCCACTCCGCCTCTCACCTTCAGCAGTTCCTGATCATCTGCCCACAGTCAGGTGTCTGTCAAGGACATGTTTGAGCGTAAGAAGCCAATGTCACAGAGTCACCCCCTTGCCCGGCGACTGACAGCTGGCTTGACGGAACTCTTAGCCCGCCAGCTTTTACCATACCAGCTGGTGGAGTCTGAGGCCTTCAAAAAATTTGGCGCTATTGGGACACCACAATGGAAGGTACCCGGACGAAATTTTTTTACAAAAAAGGCAATCCCAAACCTCTACAATGTCATTGAAATGGAAGTCATGGGATCTCTGGCATACAGTTTGGGGCAAGGGTCCATCTGACCACTGATACCTGGTATGCAAAGCACGGTCAGGGCAGGTATATCACGTACACTGCGCATTGGGTCAACCTGCTGACGGCTGACAAGCATGGAATGCGTGGCTCCGCAGCGGAGGTGGTGACACCGCCACGACTTGCAGGCAGACCTACTGCCACCTCCTCTACTCCTACTCCATCCTCTTCGATATCCTCCTCGGCTGAGTCCTCTTCTGCTGCGGCGTCTGGCTGCACATCAACTGAATCCCCTCAGCTCCCCAGGGGTTATTCCACATCCCGGATACGACAGTGTCACGCTGTCTTGGGGTTGACTTGCCTGAAAGCAGAGAGCCACACAGGACCAGCACTCCTGTCTGCCCTGAACACACAGGTGGATCAGTGGCTGACCCCGCACCAACTGGAGATCGGCAAAGTGGTGTGTGACAACGGAAGCAATCTGTTGGCGGCATTGAATTTGGGCAAGTTGTCACATGTGCCGTGCATGGCACATGTATTGAATCTCATCGTACAACGCTTTGTGTCTAAGTACCCAGGCTTACAGGACGTCCACAAGCAGGCCAGGAAGGTGTGTGGCCATTTCAGGCGTTCCTACACGGCCATGGCGCACTTTTCCGATATTCAGCAGCGAAACAACATGCCAGTGAGGCGCTTGATTTGCGACAGCCCGACACGTTGGAATTCAACACTCCTAATGTTCGACCGCCTGCTCCAACAAGAAAAAGCCGTCAACGAGTATTTGTATGACCGGGGTGCTAGGACAGCCTCTGCGGAGCTGGGAATTTTTTAGCCACGTTACTGGACGCTCTTGAGCAATGCCTGTAGGCTCATGCGTCCTTTTGAGGAGGTGACAAACCTAGTCAGTCGCACCGAAGACACCATCAGCGACCTCATCCCATTTGTTTTCTTCCTGGAGCGTGCCCTGCGAAGAGTGCTGGATCAGGCTGTAGATGAGCGTGAACAGGAAGAGGAAGAGTTGTGGTCACCATCACCACCAGAAACAGCCTTGTCATCATCGCCTGCCGGACCTGCGGCAACGCTGGAAGAGGAGTATGAGGAAGAGGAGTCAGAGGAGGAATGTGGCGGCTTTGAGGAGGAGGAAGACCAACCACAGCAGGCATCCCAGTGTGCTCGTTGTTGTCACCTATCTGGGACCCATGGTGTTGTACGTGGCTGGGGGGAAGAACAAACCGTCAATGACATCAGTGAGGATGAGGAACGGGAAATGAGTAGCTCTGCATCCAACCTTGTGCAAATGGGGTCTTTCATGCTGTCATGTCTGTTGAGGGACCCTCGTATAAAAAGGATGAAGGAGAACGACCTGTACTGGGTGGCCACGCTACTAGACCCCCGGTATAAGCAGAAAGGGGCAGAAATGTTACGAAATTACCGAAAGTCATAAAGGATGCAGCAGTTCAAAACCAAACTAAAAAATATGCTTTACACAGCTTATAAGGGGGATGTCACAGCACAGCGGGAATCTAACAGGGGAAGAGGTGAGTGTAATCCTCCTCCTACCACGTCGGCAAGGACAGGACGCTTTACAGATGTGTTGTTGATGGAGGACATGCGGAGCTTTTTCAGTCCTACTCATCGCCACAGCCCTTCGTGGATCCAGCCTTAGAGAACGACTTGACCGACAGGTAGCAGACTACCTCGCCTTAACAGCAGATATCGACACTCTGAGGAGCGATGAACCCCTTCACTACTGGGTGTGCAGGCTTGACCTGTGGCCTGAGCTATCCAAGTTCGCCATAGAACTTCTGGCCTGCCCTGCTTCAAGTGTCCTGTCAGAAAGGACCTTCAGTGCAGCAGGAGGCATTGTCACTGACAAGAGAAGTCGCCTCGGTCAAAAAATGGGGACTATGCCAACTAATCTGTTTAGGGTGTTGTTCTGGCGGTTCACTTGTATGCACCCTTTAACCTGTGTAGAGGGATCTGGACTTCACCACAAGGAACCAACAAGGCCACTACCTTCTGGATTAGTCCAAGTGTAGTTGGCTGCTGATCCACGGGGGCCAGAGATATTGGTTTGAAGCACCAAGGGAACCAGGCAAAAGCATAGTCTGAACACAGTCCAATGGTCAGGGCAGGCCGAATAGCAGTTCCAAGGTCAGAGGGTGAGCTGTGTACAAGCATAATACAGTTCACAGTTCCAAGGTCGGAGCAGGCAGCAAGGAACATAATGGGAGGACAAAAAAGGTTCAGTACCTTCATCACCTTCACTGGCTTCTAGCAAGCAATAACATCAAAGCTCAGATGAGGAGGTGGAACCACAGCCCAGCTAAATGGGGAGACTAATCAGCAACCTAACCAGTACCAGGACAGGGGCAGAGGGAAAGCATTAACTCTCTCAGTGCTGTTCACAATGCTCTAATCCAGGCATAGCCAACCTGCCCCTCTCTAGCTGTTGTAAAACTATACCTCCAACCATGGCCTGCTGTAGGCTGATACCTGTCGGCAGTCTGGGTATGCTGGGAGTTGTAGTTTTGCAACAGCTGGAAAGCCTCAGGTTAGCCATCCCTGCTCCAATCCCAATTCACACAGGGAGAGCAAAGCGACCTCCATGCCTGCCCAGGACAGCAAGACCGCGGCGAGCAAGAACCGCTAGCATGACAGTAACTGTAGAGTCCTGGAGTAGGGGTACTTTGATGTTTGGAAATTTGTGGACATTTGTCTATTTCCCCAATGCAAACTTATAAATGTCTTACTTGATTTCACTTGAAAAGGTTAACTTATACTGTTTAATACTGTGTGATTGCATTTTATATGTTGGGATATATATATATCCTGTTCATTATCACTGTATTTACAACCCTCTGTGGAAAGGGTTGATGAACACTGAGAGACTGTTAGGACTTTGAATAAGAAGCTGATAATTTTCCACAGATGCCATAGAGCGTGTTTTGTAGGGGAATTCCCAGATGTTGTTTACCACTGAAACCAAACAGACTGACCATTTGAATGTCTGGCTTTAGCTCTGTTGTTATGTCTGGAAACTTGTTTTTGTCTGGAAAAACTGCTGTGTCATTGCCATTGAGTATCATTGAAGCTCTAATGTTAGTCTATGAGAGACGGAAAGCGTAACAATGTATCTGTTTGTGCTGGATTCTCCACTCCACCCGTCCCACTAGAAGGTTCTAAGTTTTCCTTAGCATCAAACCATTACTCTGCCAGGGAGGAGACTGGAGAAGATAGCCCTATGCCGCGCCTGTTTGGTTTTGCACCTGCATCCTTCCAGTAAAGAAGCTCGCTGGTTACTACAGACCCTGACTCTCTGGACTTATTCCCCATTGGGGTGCACCATGATTTACCATCCCTTCCGAAGAGTAGCAACACATTGAGACAAATCAACGGTTTGCAAAGGCTCAGCATAGCTTTGGGGCCACCCCAAAATCAGCCACTGCACGTGACATGATTGTACTAGGGGGCACAGTGTATGCCGCTATTATCTTCAGGGTACAGCATGTGGCACTAAGAGGAGTTTGTGTCAGGATTCATCATGTCGATGTATTGGTAAGGTGAGAAGCTATAGACAACTTGGCGGCAAACTCTGCAGAGACGAGCGTTGACCCGGAGAAGTCATCATAGTGTCTGAACCGGGTGGAAAGAAAAGGAAAACGAAGAACTCCGGAGGAAACGTCACCTGTACGTAACTAAATACAATTGTTTATTCTCTTCTGTGACACTACTACTCCCAGCATACCTTTACAGCTGTTCCAGATATCCTGGGAGCTGCAGTTTCACCTTTACATACTTATATGTCAGGGGCGAATCTGAATATGGAATTAATATCTGTACTGAGCTGTTTTTGAGCCGGTGCTGCATATATGCACCATATTGGTTCTGGTGCTGTATTTATGTGAGGAGCTTGGTATGGGGCCACCACTACTGTGCATGCACGGTGTCCTCTCTGTTCATTTGGAACTTCTGATAATCCCCAGTGCATAGCTATTTTAAAAAAAATCTCATAGTGGAGAATAGAGGGGTGGTTGCAAAGGTTTATGTGTTGAGGGAATGCACCAAAAAGACTTTCATATGCAAACAGCTTTGTGCACAGCACAGACAGTATTATAGGGGCACTCTGTAAGCATTGTTGCAGGCAGTATTATAGGGGCACTCTGTAGGCATGGTTGCAGGCAGTATTATAGGGGCACTCTGTAGGCATTGTTGCAGGTGGTATTATAGGGGCACTCAGTTGCATTGTTGCAGGCAGTATTATAGGGGCACTCAGTTGCATTGTTGCAGGCAGTATTATAGGGGCATTCTGTTTACATTAAATGGGTCTCCCCTTTACACAATCCCTACTTGACAGTCAGCTGATCACAAATTGTCCTCCTGCAGGGACCCCCAGCGATCAGCTTTAATTTGTAGAGAAACTTGGTTGCAGGAGTTCAGTTTCCCTGCAGCGCCACCACTGGGGAAATGAATTATTACACAGTGCCCGTTCATACCAGTGGGTGGTCTGTGTGATGTAGGACAGGAGAGGTCCTCCAGAGTGAGAGACGCTCTTTGTAACCCATACATGGGGTCCACATATCCAGCAGTTGGTGGTCTGTGCTTTATTCCCCATCTGACAAGTTCCCCTCAGATCCTCCCAGTCCAGTATATTTTCTGGAGGACTTTTCTTGAGTCTGAGATTCTGGACGACTGAACAGGACCAAGCAGAATGGAATATATTTTGAGTATTTGGGAAAATTTATCACCAGGGCCTTACATTTATTCTCCCAATCCAGTGAGAAGGATCTGAATAATGGCAGCAGTGTCTAGAGTTCCAGTCCATCTGCCTATAGTGCACTGAAACGCGTTGACTAAACTGTGGGACATCAGGGTCCTCATACACAGGCCGATTGACAATATAAAGATTTACATGACCCGATACAAAGTGAAAGGATGATGAATAGGGATGAGTGGACCGCTGTATATTTAGGTTCGACTGGACGAGGTTATGACCCAATCCTGGAATGTAAAGGGAGGGGTTGTCTACTCCTGAAAATAATGTTGATATCTGGATACCTCTATCACCACACCTAGTAATAAGACAGAGGCTGAGGGGAATCAGAGGTCAGTGTTGGAGTCACATCGCCTCACACAAGCTACTGTATTCCCCAAAAAGGGATAAATAGTAGAGCAGGCAGACCTCATGGTGAGACATCAGACGCAGAAGAGACACTGTGGAGACAGACACAACACTGGTGTGAGCTAGGAGATGCTGCAGATTCCTGCGTGTAGCTAGCTAGTAGTGTTGGTGAGTGGCACAAGATACAAAGGTGCACCGCCTCAGGACCTAGAGGGGGCAAAAACATAGCTGAGCATTACAGATTATAGACTAAAGCTAGGGGTAGAAAGAAGCCATCAAAACAAGCCAGACTGCTGCCAAGTACACAGTGCAGAGGCCATGTTCTGTATGCTATATGTGTAAAACCCCAGAGTGGTGTTACCACTACTGCACCCTGCTACTGTCTTTATTGGGCTAACACCAATGCCATCTATGTATTTTGTCCAGGTCCTCCACGCTGTGCATTCCTCATCTTTATGCAACTGTTCTGTTCATGTAATATGCCTGGTTCACCAGCAAGTGGCAGCAAATATGGCAGAGCTGTACTTAGATAGAATGGAACTTACCAGTCTATTCTAAACCCCCTCTGGGAAAAATTGGGCCAGTTATACTTCCTGCAGGAAGAGTGGGGACCAGTTCTAGTTTACCCCCTGCAAGGGGAAGGGAGTGCTGGGGCAGGTCTCTACTAGACGTGCTCACGCCATCCAGAGCACCCTAAGTTCTGCCGACATAGAGGGCCCTGGGGGGAAGCGCCCGTTGCACATGGTGTGCTGCTAGGAGTAGGATATTGCAACTGTGGAGGAACAATGCAATGTGTGTGGTAGTTGTGGGGATACAGATACTGCAGGGAGTGCCTGTTAGGGTACGGACACATGGTTAGGTTTCTGCATGCAGTTTTGGAAGGCAAAACCGAGAGTGAATTCAAAGAAGAGGTGAAGTCGTATCGGTCCTTTATACCTTCTTTCCTTTTATGATACACTCCCATTTTTTGTTTTTAAAACTGCATCAGGAAATCTAACTGTGTGGCCGTAACCATATAGACTGTCCAGATTGTGTGGGACAGCGCCATGTGGACGAGATATCATGGCTCCGATCAGAGGATAGAAGGAGCCCACACACTTCATAGGAAGCAGGTTCATCCTTTGAGCCTCTTCTTACTTTCCTTACACAGAAATGAAAGTTATGAAGAACAGGACATTGATTCCCGGTTCAGCAGCACAAAGGAAACAAATCCGGGGTATGAGGCTCTTAGCAAGAGTCCTGGCTTACAAGGGTGAAGTGTTGGTGACCTTCAGGGGCCACAGGCAGAATTGCAAATGCTCTGTCTGTTTGCGTACAGGCTGAGGGCCCCCTCAGACCTGATGATGTGGCCAGAGGAGAGAAATCGAGAAGCCATTGATTTTACACCTTTTATTAAGTCTTAGAAGCTTATAACTTACAGAAAAGACCCCCGCTCCTAGGAGCTTACATTCTATAGAGAGGACTTCCACCCCGCACCCCACCCCCCACTCCAAGGAGCTTATAATCAACAGAAAGTAACAATCTTAATCTTGCTCTTGGCTTTTTGTTGTGTTAATGACGATGTCTCGCGATGATGATGTCTTGCGGGGATGATGTCTTGCGTTGATGGCGAGGTCTTGCGATGACGAGGTCTTGCGATGACGATGTCTTCCGACGGCGAAGTCTTGCGGAGATGACAATTTTCTGAGCTGATTGTGATGTCTTGCGGTGATGATGTCTTGCAATGAAGATGTCTTCCGATGGCGAAGTCTTGCGGTGATGATGATGTCTTGCGATGATGATGTCTTGCGATGATGATGTCTTGCGGTGATGGTGATTTCTTGCGGTGATGATGTCTTCCGACGGCGAAGTCTTGCGGTGATGACAATGTTCTGAGCTGATCGCGATGTCTTGCCATGACGATGTGTTGCAGTGATGACGATGTCTTGCGGTGATGGTGATTTCTTGCGGTGATGGTGATTTCTTGCGGTGATGATGTCTTCCGACGGCGAAGTCTTGCGGTGATGACAATGTTCTGAGCTGATCGCGATGTCTTGCGATGATGATGTCTTGCGACGATGGCTTCAGAAAAGTAAACAAAAAATAGAGACAGTAATCCCTTATTTGCTGCCTTCCTGTGACTACCTCCGCCCCGCCTTAGTACTGAGACCTGGTTTGGATAGTGCGGTGTGTAACACCAATATTTTTCTCTCCCTTTCATGTGTAGGAAAGCCATGTGATTTCTGTCCTGTGTTCTCTGCACCCACCAGTTCTGAACAAAGGCTAAGTGTTTTCTATGCAGCGCCTCCGCAGGAAACCTGAGGAATTACATCTACTGCATTATACCCCACCGCCCCCGTATTCCCCTATAGAGCGTATAGATCATACTGTAGATAACATGCTGGATATAAATCTATCATACAGATCATACTTCTACAGATATCATCCTTATTACACCTACCGGACATGTGGAGGGTTCAGGCTTATTCTTTGTGGCTGAAATGAAAGAAGACATCACACGTATCATGACAGCGTCCATACATACATATACGTACCACATACACAGAACTGGAGATGGACTTAAAGGCTTACAATCTAGTCTGACATCATTCATACATACCCTGCTCGAGGAGCGTACAATCTGCAATTACTTGTGACCATGATGATTGAAGATTACTTGCGATTACTTTCAATTACTTGTAATTACTTTTTATTACTTGGATTACTTGAAATTACTTGGATTACTTGAAATTACTTGGATTACTTGCGATGTCTTGCGATATGTGGAAAAAAAGAGATAAAAAACTCTTGATGACCATGATTGGGTAGTGCAGGAGGACATCACATGTATGAGGACACGTATGTACAGATGATGATAGACATGTGACCTCACATACACATACAGTACATACATATCCCGTCTAGGCTGCTCCCCTGGACCACGCAGATCGCCTTCCTCCCCACAAATGAGCAGCCTCAGCCAAGTGAGCTCCTTTTATACCTCTGTGATGTCATAATGAGGGTGATGCTGAGATCTGATTGGCCGATGAAATGCTGTGATGTCATAGAGTGATAACGTGGTCTCTAGACAAGTCCAGGCATGTCTCTACCATAATAATATAATGTACGCGGTGCTGTTAGAGCTGCCCAGACACATTATTACCCCATGTCGCTGTATGGGAGGCTGTACGTAGTCGTCATATCATACACTCAGACGCATATGCAGACAGAATGCGTTTCATTATTACTGAGAAAGCGCCAGCAGCTGTTATTAAATTAATAGAAGAGATTCTTATGATGTTAAGAAACCGCTTTCTGTACGTTGTTTATCTGCTCAATAAACTTTTTAAAACTCAGCGTTTTTGTTTGTGCTCAGTTTGTATCCTGACATTAGGGGTATGGTGAACTGCTGTCTAGACATGTCCTGCATGCATTATTCAGATTGGGGAGGGGGGCGAAGGTGGGGGGGGACCTGTCAAGAGGAAGAAAGGGGCGTGTTGACGAGTGGGGTTTTGGCAGTTGGGGGCGGCGTCTAAATGGGGGCGGGGCACCTGTCACTTTTGATGACTTATATGTACGCTACACTACTCAGAAGTCTGATCAGACTTTGTAAAGTAAAAAATACAGTACAGTACACTATATAGTCTACCGTACTGTATTATGTAGACATCAGACCCACTGGATCTTCAAGAACTAAGTGGGTCTGGGTCAAAAAAAAATATAAAAAAGTAATAAAAATAATAAAAACACATCACTGAATAAAAATTAAAAAAATAAAATACACTACACATATTGGGTATCGCCGCATCCGTAATGACCTGCTCTATAAAAATATCACATGATCTAACCCCTCAGGTAAAAACCATAAAAAAAACTAAAAAAATTGTGTAAAAAAGCCATTTTTTGTCACCTTCCATCACAAAAAGTGTAATACCAAGCGATCAAAGAGGCTTATGCCTCCCAAAATAGTACCAATCAAACCACCATCTCACCCCGCACAAAATGAGCCCCTACATAGCACAATCGCCCAAAAAATAAAAAAATATGACTCTCAGACTATGGAGACACAAAAACATGATTTTTTTTTTCTAATTTGCTGTTATTGTGTTAAAGTAAAAATAAAAAAAAAAAAAGTATACATATTGGGTATAGCTGCATCCGTAAATACCTGCTATATAAAAATATTACATGATCTAACCTCTCAGGTAAATACCATAAAAAAAATATAAAATATTTTTGTGTCACCTCACATCACAAAAAGTGTAATAGCAAGCGATCAAAAATGATATGCCTCCCAAAATAGTGCCAATCAGACCGTCTTCTCATACCACAAAAAATGATACCCTACATAGGACAATCGCTCAAAAAAAAAAAAAAAAAAAAATATGGCTCTCAGACTATGGAGACATTAAGACATGATTTTTTATGTTTCAAAAATGATATCATTGTATAAAACATAAATAAATAAATAGTATACATATTATGTATCGCCACGTCCGTAACAAACTGCTCTATAAAATTAACACATCACCTTACCCCTCAGGTGAACACAGCAAAAAATAATATATAAATACGTTGTCAAAAGCCATTTTTGTCACCTTACATCACAAAAAGTGTAATAGCAAGCGACCAAAATGTCATATGCACCCCAAAATAGTGAAAATCAAACCAACATCTCATCCCGCAAAAAATGAGCCCCTATATAAGACAGTCTCCCAAAAAAGAAAAAAAAAACTATGGCTTTCCATTTTAATCCATTTTTCCAGTAACAAAGCAAGGGTTAACAGCCAAACAAGACTCAATATTTATTGTTCTGATTCTGTAGTTTGCAGAAACACCCCATATGTGGTCGTAAACTGCTGTATGGCCAAACGGCAGGGCGTAGAAGGAAGGGAACGTCATATGGTTTTTGGAAGGCAGATTTTGCTGGACTGGTTTTTAGACACTATGTCCCATTCGAAGCCCCCCTGCTGCCCCCCTACAGGAGAAACTCCAAAAAAGTGACTATGTCTAAGAAACTACACCCCTCAAGGTATTCAAAACTGATTTTACAAACTTTGTTAACCCTTTAGGTGTTCCACAAGAGTTAGGCCTCATGCACACGACCGTTGCCTGCCTCCGCGTCCGCTCCTCCTTGAAATTTCGCGTCCGTCAAAAAAAACGGATGACGGACCATTTTTTTTGACGGATCCGATTTTTATGGCAGATCCATTGTAAAAATGCCTATCCTTGTCCGCGACCGTGAAAAAAATAGGACATGCACTATTTTTTTGATGGAATGAAAACACGGATCACGGAAGCGGAACGAAAACGGTTGACCATCCGCATTTTTTGACGGACCCATTGAAATGAATAGGGAAGCATCCTATCCGTGAAAAAAAACGGAACGGACGCGGAAATAAACAACGGTCGTGTGCATGGGGCCTTATTGGCAAATCGAGAAGAATTTTCAGAATTTCTATTTTTTGTTACCTTACCTCAAAAAAGTGTAATATAGAGCAACCAAAAATCATATTTACCCTAAAATAGTACCAACAAAACTGCCACCTTATCCTGTATTTTCCAAAATGGGGTCACTTTTTTGAGTTTCTATTCTAGGGGTGCATCAGGGGGGCTTCAAATGGAACATGGTGTCTAAAAAACAGTCCAGTAAAATCTGCTTTCCAAAAAACCATATGGCGTTCCCTTCATTTTGTGTCCTGCCGTTTGGCCACAGAGCAGTTTACGACCACATATGGGGTGTTTCTGCAAACTACAAAATCAGGGCAATAAATATTGAGTTTTGTTTGGCTGTTAACCCTTGCTTTGTTACTGGAAAAATGGATTAAAATTGAAAATTTGCGAAAAAAATCTAAATTCTGAAATTTTATCTGCATTTGCCATTAACTCTTGTGGAACACCTAAAGGTTGAACAACGTTTGTAAAATCAGTTTTGAATACCTTGAGGGGTGTAATTTCTTAGATGGAGTCAGTTTTTTGGAGTTTCTACTCTAGGGGTGCATTGGGGGGGCTTCAAATGGGACATAGTGTCTTAAAATCAGTCCGGCAAAATCTGCCTTCCAAAAACCACATGGCGCTCTTTTCCCTCTACGCCCTGCCGTGTGTCCCTACAGTAGTTTACGACCACACATGGGGTGTAGTGATGTCGCGAACACAAAATTTTCCGTTCGCGAGTAGCGAACGTGAACTTCCACAAATGTTCGCGAATCGGGCAAACCGCCATAGACTTTAATTGGCAGGCGAATTTTAAAACCCACAGGGACTCTTTCTGGCCACAATAGTGATGGGAAAGTTGTTTCAAGGGGACTAACACCTGGACTGTGGCATGCCGGAGGGGGATCTATGGCAAAACTCCCATGGAAAATTACGTAGTGGACGCAGAGTTGGGTTTTAATCCATAAAGGGCATAAATCAACTAACATTCCTAAATTGTTTGGAATAACGTGCTTTAAAACATCCAGTGTGTGTATACGATCAGGTATGATGTTGTATCGATCAGGTAGTGTAAGGGTTACGCCCGCTTCACAGACATTGACAGACCAAACTCCCCTTTTAATGCACCGCAAACAACCGCAAACAGTCCATTTGCACAAGGTTGGATACCAAGCTAGCCACGTCCCGCTGATGTCATTGAAGGTTTCTTCCTCCACCCAGCCACGTACAACACCAAGGGTCCCCGAAAGGTGAATTGAATAGATTTTTCGAAAGGGGAGATGGAAAAAGCAGCTCGGTCGGTCCTCTTACTCCCAAATTGGGGCACTGCGCGTGCACAGAGCAATGTGCTGTGACACCCTATATGAGTGGTGTCTTAACTAGTACTATTCCTATCAGCGGCGGGCGGGTGCGTGGTAACTTGAGAGCAGGTGACCGAAGCTGAGCTGGAGGAAGATGGTGCGTCAGGGTTCTTAGCGGAAGCTGTAGAAGATTGGGTGTCCTGTCTAAGCCAGTCAACTATGTCCTCAGAATTTTCGGGTTCAGGGTACGTGGCCTCTGAACACTGGGCATTATTCCAGGGACAGTGGAAATCACAGCACCACGACCACGACGGCCCCTGCGGGGTGGCCTGCCTCTGCCTGTCATTTTTTTTTAGATAAGTGGTACTACGCGTGCTAGGTACTGTGCCACCCGGTATCAGTGGTTGGCACTGGCAGTGGGCACACTACAGTCAGTTGAAGTCGGCCTGACACACACTGGCAGCAGGCAAGCAACTGAAATTACACTAATGTGTAAAAATGAAATGCCTTATTTATCGGCAAGCTACTGTGCCACCCGGTATCAGTGGTTGGCATTGGCAGTGGGCACACTACAGTCTGTGGAAGTGGGCCTGACACACACTAGCAGGCAAGCAACTGAAATTACACTAAAGTTTAAAAATGAAATGCCTTTTTTTGATGCAAAGTCCTGTGCCACATGGGATGACAGGGGTGGGCACTGGCAGTGGGCACACTACAGTCAGTGGAAGTCGGCCTGACACACACTAGCAGGCAAGCAACTGAAATTACACTAAAGTTTAAAAATGAAATGCCTTTTTTGATGCAAAGTCCTGTGCCACACGGGATGACAGGGGTGGGCACTGGCAGTGGGCACACTACAGTCTGTGGGCCTGCAGCTCCTCACACACGGGCAGGCCAGGCAACTGCAATATGTATATGAGAAGAAAAAAAGCAGACTAATGTTGCAGCCCTAAAAGGGCTTTTTGGGGTGCTGTCAGGACGCTGTCCTTACAGCAGAGATCAGATGAGTCTTTCAGGACTGGAGTGGACACTGAATACACTAGCCTAGCTATCGATTTCCCTATTAAATCAGCAGCAGCTACACTCTCCCTCCTCTCACTAAGACTGCAGCTTCCGAATGAATCTAAAATGGATGCTGTTCAGGAGATGGGAGGGTCTGGGAGGGAGGGTATGCTGCTGATTGGCTGGAATGTGTCTGCTGACTGTGAGGTACAGGGTCAAAGTTTGCTCAATGATGATGTATAGAGGGCGGACCGAACATCGCATGTGTTCGCCCGCTGTGGCGAACGCTAACAAGCTATGTTCACCGGGAACTGTTCGCCGGCGGATAGTTCGGGCCATTTCTAATGGGGTGTTTCTATAAACTACAGAATCAGGGCAATAAATATTGAGTTTTGTTTGGCTGTTAACCCTTGCCTGGTGACTTGAAAAAATGGATTAAAATGGAAAATTTTCCAAAAAATCAAAATACGGAAATGTCTCCATTTTCAATTAACTCTTGTGGAACACCTAAAGGGTTAACAACGTTTGTAAAATCAGTTTTCAATGGGGTCATTTTTGGGTGGTTTCTATTATGTAAGCCTCAAAAACTGATTTTAAACCTGAACTGGTCCCTAAAAAGTGAGTTTTTTTAAATTTCTGAAAATTTTCAAGATTTACTTCTAAATTTCTAAGCCTTTTAACATCCCCCAAAAAATACAATGGCATCCCCAAAATGATCCATACAGCTCAAAGAGGGTGTTCTTTGCGATGTACGAGTGGCTGAAGTGCATGCAAAGTTTCCTGGCCATTTTTAGGATGTCTTGCACATGGGTGGGAGACTTCATGTGCAAGACATATTTAACACGTGTGCCATGCAGGGCACATAGCTCAGCCCTCTGTGACGCAGTGCCGACATCAGGTTCTTCCAATTGTTGGTCACCATGGTTCCGATTTTGAGTTGTCGCGGAGAAAGCCAGTATTTGATTTCTTGATGGAGGACACGGAGCACTTACTCCCCTGTGTGACTCCGTTCATTCAGGCAAACCAGGTGCAGAACAGTGTGACACTGCCATGCCCTGCACATGTGGTATGCTGGAGGAGCGCTGTGAATTGTCCCTGCAAGGGAGGCTGAGGACACAGTGGAGGATGAGGAGGCAGAGGCGGACAATGTCGCAGGACCAACGGCTTGAGAATGTGGTGGCAGAAGCGGTGTCACCTGGTAACGTTGCTGGTGTGGCTGGGCAGGAACCACATTTACCCAGTGGGCCATAAAGGACATATATTGTCCTTGACCATAGTTACAGCTACCGACCAATTTTTCCAAAAAAGGCTGTATTACAAAAAAATGTCACCAATGAACGGTTAATCGAATTCGGTTCATACAGAAGAAAGTCTACAATCACCCATCAATTTTCCCAAAAAAGGCCGTGTCACAGAAAAATTTCACCAATGAAAGGCTAATCGGTTTCGATTCATACAGAATATATTCTACAATCACCCATTAATTTTCCCAAAAAAGGCTGTTTCTCAAAAAATGTCACCAATGAAAGGCTAATCGGTTTCGATTCATACAGAATATATTCTACAATCACCCATTAATTTTCCCAAAAAAGGCCGTGTTTCACCACTGAATGGCTAATCGACGTAATTCGGTTCATACAGAAGAAAGTGTACCGCCATCAATTTTTCCCAAAAAAAGTCAATGTCACAAATACGCTTCACCACAATGTAAATTTACCGCAGAGTGGCTAATGACATGTACTTATTTTTCCCGTTAATACACCTCATCAATGGCTGTATAACAATGTCGGTTCACTGCAGACCGGCTAATAAGATGTATTCTTTTTCCTATTAATACACCCCAAAAAAATAAATATAACAATCACAATTCACCGCAGAATGGCGAACAGGATGTACGTATCTATCCTATTAATACACCCTGTAAATGGCTGTAGTACAATGGAACGTCACCGCTGAACAGTAAATACATTTTTTTTCCACTAATACACGACAAAAAGGGCTTTAGAACTTATAACTGCACCGCTGAACGGCAAATAGGCCCTTATTTTATTCAACTTATATACGCCACAAAAGGCTTTAGAACATATAACTGCACCACTGGACGGCAAATATAGTTTTCTTTTGCCACTTATACACACCAAAAAGGGCTGTATTCACTTCACCACAATACTGCTAATAAGCCCTTTTTTCCCACCTTTACAAGCCCAAAAAAATGCTTTAGAACATATAACTGCACCGCTGAACAGCAAATAAGACGTAGAAATATTTCCTTGTAATAAACACTGTTAATGGCGGTATCAAACCGCACTTGCACCCCAATAACAAGAATGGTTTGCTGGAATTACCGAGCTGTATAATGGCAACTTGGATCCGCAGTCGGTGCAGCAAGGTGTAATAGGATTGTTCCTATTCCCCAGGCTGTAACCTCCCCGACTGAACCCTGTTCTACATAAATGTTGTAGAATGATTCCTCCCTATCCTTTCCCTACACCTTGAATAATCTTTCCCTGAACTTGTAAATCGTTTTTTCAGCACAGTGAACTCTTTCCTAGCACTGTCCCTAGCGCCTGCTGATGTCTCTCCCTGCACTAAGTGCACTGGAAAAATAGCAGAATCCAAGATGGCTGAGGCTATTTATAGGGCTGTGACATCCCAGGGCTGGGTGGCTGCTGATTGGCTGCATGCATGGCATTATGGGTGATCCCATGTTCCCACATTTCCTTGCTCCTTGTCCTTACACATGCAGCAGTTATTTTAGGAAAACATGTGATTCGTTACCACGAAGCGTGAGGAAATTCGGATATGGTGTGAATCGAATAATTCCTGAAATTCGGATGGAATTCCACTTTCTCAGCTTCGATTCGCTCATCTCTAGTCATAATGATTAGTGTTGAGCGTAAATATTCGAATTGCGAATTTTTATTGTGAATATCGCAACTTCGATAATTCGCGAATATTGTGAATATAGTGCTGTATATTCGCAATTTCGAATAT
>CM065591.1:508920938-508998011 GCA_033119425.1 Bufotes viridis
TATAAGTTTGCATTGGGGAAATAGACAAATGTTGACAAATTTCCAAACATCAAAGTACCCCTTACTCCAGGGCTCTACAGTTATTGTCATGCTAGCGGTCCGTGCTCGCCATGGTCTTGCTGTCCTGGGCAGGCATGGAGGTTGCTCTGCTCTCCCTGTGTGAATTGGGATTGAAGCAGGGATGGCTAACCTGAGGCTCTCCAGCTGTTGCTAAACTACAACTCCCAGCATGCCCAGACTGCCTACATCTATCAGCCTACAGTAGGGCATGGTGGGAGTTATAGTTTTACCACAACTAGAGAGGGGCAGGTTGGCCATGCCTGGATTAGAGCATTGTGAACAGCACTGACAGAGTTAATGCTTTCCCTCTGCCCCTGTCCTGGTACTGGTTCAGTTGCTGATTAGTCTCCCCATTTAGCTGGGCTGTGGTTCCATCTCCTCATCTGAGCCTTGATGTTATTGCTTGCTAGAAGCCAGTGAAGGTGATCTCATCTGGATATCTCTGTACCGAACCATTTTTTCCTACCATTTCGTTCTTTGCTGCCTGCTCCAACCTTGGAGCTGTGACCTGTATTATGCTTGTACTCAGCTCGTCCTGAGGTAGCGGCTTGGTTGGTTCCTTGTGGTGCCTCTACACGGGTTAAAGGATGCATACAAGTGAACCGCCAGAATAACACCATAAACTGATTAGTTGGCACATTTCCTATAACAGAGAATTAACTTTTTCCTCATAGGAGTCAGGTCTGTAGGAACAGATATGATGTGACCCAGCTTAGCTCTTCTAGATGGACAGAAGTGCCCACAGAGATGGGGGAACATTCTGTGCCCTTTTTTTTAAACACACCTTTTCTCATTATGGCCAAAGAGTTGTATTGTTACCACATTGGCCCACAAGAATTGTTTCCAAAATGCATCAGGCTTGTTTATATTTTCTATTGCAAACTTCTGATGCTAAAGCAGGAGAGGTTTTCTTCTGAACACTCTTCAATAAAGGCCATAATTGTGTTGCTGAACAGTAAACAATTTAACAGATTCTACTAAATCTTCCTGAAGGTCTTTTGGCAATCAAGCAGGAGTCCTGTTTTGCCTTTGCCTAGCAATCCTACGAACAGCATTTCTCTGAAATTTTTCTTGGTCTTCTAGAATTTCTCTTGAGCTCAATGTTGGTACCAGGAGGTGCACAGCCCCAGACTGCCCTCTGAAGCCTATCTGCCACTACCTCCGCAGCGAGACTTTCTCGATTCCTCTGCTCTGACCACATCATCTGGACTGAAGGGGCCCTCAGCCTGTGATGCCCACATTGTGCCCCCTCACAGTAGCGATTCCCAGATATGTGCCCCCTCACAGTAGTTATGGCCAGATATGTGCCCCCTCACAATAGTTACAGCCAGTTATGTGCCCACTCACAGTAGTGATACCCAGATTTGTGCCCCCTCACAATAGTTACAGCCAGTTATGTGCCCACTCACAGTAGCGATTCCCAGATATGTGCTCCCTCACAGTAGTTATGGCCAGTAAAGTGCCCCTTCGATAGTAATATGCCCCGTAAAGTGCCCCTGACAGTAATATGCCCAGAAAAGTGCGCTTTTAAAGGCAGTAAAAAAAATATATAAACTCCACATACTCATCTCATTCCCCAGCAGCAGCAGCAGTAGCAGGATACACATGTAGCTTCTGGCCGACACCGCGGCCCCGGGGGGAGGAATAATGGAGCAGGGAGCCGACGGACGGCTCTTGCTTCATGATTACAAGCAGCTGTCTCTGCATCCTATGGAAGAAGGGACAGGTGGCCGAGGGCAGGACATACCTCCCCCATTCTGGGACCGCGGGACAGCTACTGAAATTCTGGACTCCAGATCTGGGACGGTTGGGAGGTAGTATGAAATGATATGACTGGAGAGTCAGGAAGTGTTGCATTGGGGGTATAGGATTTGTGAGCGGAATGGGACCAGTTTTTTATCATTAGTGATGAGCAGGAGGTTCCATAATCGATTTCACGATATTTCGCGAATATTCGAATGAATATTCGTCATATATTCGTCATGTCGAATATTCGTCATTATTCTATATATTGCGAATGTTACGCGAATTTATAGTCGCATCGCGAATTAAACTTAGAGCTGAGCTCCTAATGGTTGTAAGTAACTGGTATTGCTAGAATTGACGAAGATAACGAATATCACGAATATAGCGCTATATTCTCAATCTTCGTTATATTCTAGCAACGACCATTAGGAACTCAGCTCTAAGTTTAATTCGCAATACGATTAATATAACCTGTATTGCTCGCATTGCGAATTCAACATAAAGCTGGGTTCCTAATGGTTGTATTGCTAGAATATAACGAATATCGCAATGCGAATACTTCAGGTTATATTAACATTGCGATTACAACTTAGTCAAATTTGTGAGATCATAATTCTCACATCCGACAGTACGTTTTAGCATGGAGGCATTCCCATTGGGATGGGGACGCTCCATGCAGACAGGGAGTCGGCAGAAGCGGCAACGGCATTAACCGGAGCGGGCAGGGAACCAGGAATCCTCCGGACAGGTAAGAACAGCTTTTGGGAAGTGAGAAACCAGAGAGCAACAAGGATTAACAAAAAAAAAACAAAAAACGAATATTCGAAATTGCGAATATACAGCGCTATATTCGCAATATTCGCGAATTATCGAAGTTGCGATATTCACAATAAAAGTTCGCTATTCGAATATTCACGCTCAACACTAATCATTATGACTAGAGATGAGCGAATCTAAGCTGAGAAAGTGGAATTCCATCCGAATTTCAGGAATTATTCGATTCACACCATATCCGAATTTTTCTCATGCTTCGTGGTAACGAATCACATGTTTTCCTAAAATAACTGCTGCATGTGTAAGGACAAGGAGCAAGGAAATGTGGGAAAAGGGGATCACCCATAAGGCCATGCATGCAGCCAATCAGCAGCCATCTAGGCCTGGGATGTCACAGCCCTATAAATAGCCTCAGCCATCTTGGATTCTGCTATTTTTCCAGTGTACTTAGTGTAGGAAGAGACATCAGCAGGCGCTAGGGACAGTGCTAGAAAAGAGTTCATTGTGCTGAAAAACAATTTACAAGTTCAGGGAAAGATTACTCAAGGTGTAGGGAAAGGATCGGGAGGAATCATTCTACAGCATTTATGTAAAACAGGGTTCAGTCGGGGAGGTTACAGCCTGGGTAATAGGAACAATCCTATTACACCTTGCTGCACTGACTGCGGATCCAAGTTGTCATTATACAGCTCGGTAATTCCAGCAAACCGTTCTTGTTATTGGGGTGCAACTGCTGTGTGATACCGCCATTAACAGGGCTTATTACAAGGAAATATTTCTACGTCTTATTTGCTGTTCAGCGGTGCAGTTATATGTTCTAAAGCATTTTTTGTTGTGTATTAGTGGAAAAAAAATGTATTTACTGTTCAGCAGTGACGTTCCATTGTACTACAGCTATTTACAGGGTGTATTAATAGGATAGATACGTACATCCTGTTCGCCATTCTGCGGTGAATTGTGATTGTTATATTTATTTTTTTGGGGTGTATTAATAGGAAAAAGAATACATCTTATTAGCCGGTCTGCGGTGAACAGACATTGTTATACCGCCATTGATGAGGTGTATTAACGGGAAAAATAAGTGCATGTCATCAGCCGTTCTGCGGTGAATTTACATTGTCATACATGTATTGTTGTGCTGTATTAATAGCAAAAAATAGGTATGTGTTATTAGCCACTCTGCGGTAAATTTACATTGTGGTGAAACGTATTTGTGACATTGCCTTTTTTTGGAAAAATTAATGGCGGTACACTTTCTTCTGTATGAACCGAAATACGTCGATTAGCCATTCAGTGGTGAAACACGGCCTTTTTTGGAAAAATTGATGGCTGATTGTAGAATTTCTTCTGTATGAACCGGATCCGATTAGCCTTTCATTGGTGACATTTTTTGAGAAACGGCCTTTTTTGGGAAAATTAATGGGTGATTGTAGAATATATTCTGTATGAATCGAAACCGATTAGCCTTTCATTGGTGAAATTTTTCTGTGACACGGCCTTTTTTGGGAAAATTGATGGGTGATTATAGACTTTCTTCTGTATGAACCGAATTCGATTAACCGTTCATTGGTGACATTTTTTTGTAATACAGCCTTTTTTGGAAAAATTGGTCGGTAGCTGTAACTATGGTCAAGTACAATATATGTCCTTTATGGCCCACTGGGTAATTGTGGTTCCTGCCCAGCCACACCAGCAACGTGGCCAGGTGACACCGTTTCTGCCACCACATTCTCAAGCCGTTGGTCCTGTGACAATGTCCGCCTCTGCCTCCTCATCCTCCACTGTGTCCTCAGCCTCCCTTGCAGAGACAATTCACAGCGCTCCTCCAGCATACCACATGTGCAGGGCATGGCAATGTCACGCTGTTCTGCACCTGGTTTTCCTGAATGAACAGAGTCACACAGGGGAGAAAGTGCTCCGTGTCCTCCATCAAGAAATCAAATACTGGCTTTCTATGCGACAACTCAAAATTGTAACCATGGTGACCAACAACAGGAAGAACATGGTGTCGGCACTGCGTCACAGAGGGCTGAGCTATGTGCCCTGCATGGCACACGTGTTAAATATGTCTTGCACATGAAGTCTCCCACCCATGTGCAAGACATCCTAAAAATGGCCAGGAAACTTTGCATGCACTTCAGCCACTCGTACATCGCAAAGAACACCCTCTTTGAGCTGTATGGATCATTTTGGGGATGCCATTGTATTTTTTGGGGACGTTAAAAGGCTTAGAAATTTAGAAGTAAATCTTGAAAATTTTCAGAAATTTAAAAAAACTCACTTTTTAGGGACCAGTTCAGGTTTAAAATCAGTTTTTGAGGCTTACATAATAGAAACCACCCAAAAATGACCCCATTGAAAACTGATTTTACAAACGTTGTTAACCCTTTAGGTGTTCCACAAGAGTTAATTGAAAATGGAGACATTTCCGTATTTTGATTTTTTGGAAAATTTTCCATTTTAATCCATTTTTTCAAGTCACCAGGCAAGGGTTAACAGCCAAACAAAACTCAATATTTATTGCCCTGATTCTGTAGTTTATAGAAACACCCCATTAGAGATGGCCCGAACTATCCGCTGGCGAACAGTTCCCGGCGAACATAGCTTGTTCGCGTTCGCCGCAGCGGGCGAACACATGCGATGTTCGGTCCGCCCCCTATACATCATCATTGAGCAAACTTTGACCCTGTACCTCACAGTCAGCAGACACATTCCAGCCAATCAGCAGCATACCCTCCCTCCCAGACCCTCCCACCTCCTGAACAGCATCCATTTTAGATTCATTCGGAATTTGCAGTCTTAGTGAGAGGAGGGAGAGTGTAGCTGCTGCTGATTTAATAGGGAAATCGATAGCTAGGCTAGTGTATTCAGTGTCCACTCCAGTCCTGAAAGACTCATCTGATCTCTGCTGTAAGGACAGCGTCCTGACAGCACCCCAAAAAGCCCTTTTTAGGGCTGCAACATTAGTCTGCTTTTTTTTTTCCTTTATATACATATTGCAGTTGCCTGGCCTGCCTGTGTGTGAGGAGCTGCAGACCCACAGACTGTAGTGTGCCCACTGCCAGTGCCCACCCCTGTCATCACAACGTAGCACAGGACTTTGCATCAAAAAAAGGCATTTAATTTTTACACTTTAATCTAAGGTTAGTTGCCTGCCAGTGTGTGTCAGGCCGACTTCCACAGACTGTAGTGTGCCGACTGCCAGTGCCACCACTCATACCGGCTGGCACAGGACTTTGCATCAAAAAAAGGCATTTAATTTTTACACTTTAGTGTAATTTCAGTTGCTTGCCTGCTAGTGTGTGTTAGGCCGACTTCCACTGACTGTAGTGTGCCCACTGCCAGTGCCAACCACTCATACCGGGTGGCACAGTACCTAGCATGCGTAGTACCACTTATCTAAAAAAAAATGACAGGCAGAGGCAGGCCACCCCGCAGGGGCCGTCGTGGTCGTGGTGCTGTGATTTCCACTGTCCCTGGAATAATGCCCAGTGTTCAGAGGCCACGTACCCTGAACCCGAAAATTCTGAGGACATAGTTGACTGGCTTAGACAGGACACCCAATCTTCAACAGCTTCCGCTAAGAACCCTGACGCACCATCCTCCTCCAGCTCAGCTTCGTTCACCTGCTCTCAAGTTACCACGCACCCGCCCGCCGCTGATAGGAATAGTACTAGTTAGGACACCACTCATATAGGGTGTCACAGCACATTGCTCTGTGCACGCGCAGTGCCCCAATTTGGGAGTAAGAGGACCGACCAAGCTGCTTTTTCCATCTCCCCTTTCGAAAAATCTATTCAATTCACGTTTTGGGGACCCTTGGTGTTGTACGTGGCTGGGTGGAGGAAGAAACCTTCAATGACATCAGCGGGACATGGCTAGCTTGGTATCCAACCTTGTGCAAATGGACTGTTTGCGGTTGTTTGCGGTGCGTTAAACGGGGAGTTTGGTCTGTCAATGTCTGTAAAGTGGGCGTAACCCTTACACTACCTGATCGATACAACATCATACCTGATCGTTTACACACACTGGATGTTTTAAAGCACATTATTCCAAACAATTTAGGAATGTTAGTTGATTTATGCCCTTTATGGATTAAAACCCGACTCTGCGTCCACTACGTAATTTTCCATGGGAGTTTTTCCATAGATCCCCCTCCGGCATGCCACAGTCCAGGTGTTAGACCCCTTGAAACAACTTTCCCATCACTATTGTGGCCAGAAAGAGTCCCTGTGGGTTTTAAAATTCGCCTGCCAATTAAAGTCTATGGCGGTTTGCCCGGTTCACGAACATTTGTGGAAGTTCACGTTCGCTATTCGCGAACGGAAAATTTTGTGTTCGCGACATCACTACACCCCATGTGTGGTCGTAAACTACTGTAGGGACACACGGCAGGGCGTAGAGGGAAAAGAGCGCCATGTGGTTTTTGGAAGGCAGATTTTGCCGGACTGATTTTAAGACACTATGTCCCATTTGAAGCCCCCCCCAATGCACCCCTAGAGTAGAAACTCCAAAAAACTGACTCCATCTAAGAAATTACACCCCTCAAGGTATTCAAAACTGATTTTACGAACGTTGTTCAACCTTTAGGTGTTCCACAAGAGTTAATGGCAAATGCAGATACAATTTCAGAATTTAGATTTTTTTCACAAATTTTCAATTTTAATCCATTTTTCCAGTAACAAAGCAAGGGTTAACAGCCAAACAAAACTCAATATTTATTGCCCTGATTTTGTAGTTTGCAGAAACACCCCATATGTGGTCGTAAACTGCTCTATGGCCAAACGGCAGGGCACAAAATGAAGGGAACACTATATGGTTTTTTGGAAAGCAGATTTTACTGGACTGTTTTTTAGACACCATGTTCCATTTGAAGCCCCCCTGATGCAACCCTAGAATAGAAACTCAAAAAAGTGACCCCATTTTGGAAAATACAGGATAAGGTGGCAGTTTTGTTGGTACTATATTAGGGTAAATATGATTTTTGGTTGCTCTATATTACACTTTTTTGAGGTAAGGTAACAAAAAATAGAAATTCTGAAAATTCTTCTCGATTTGCCAATAAGGCCCCATGCACACGACCGTTGTTTGTTTCCGCGTCCGTTCCGTTTTTTTTCACGGATAGGATGCTTCCCCATTCATTTCAATGGGTCCGTCAAAAAATGCGGATGGTCAACCGTTTTCGTTCCGCTTCCGTGATCCGTGTTTTCATTCCGTCAAAAAAATAGTGCATGTCCTATTTTTTTCACGGTCGCGGACAAGGATAGGCATTTTTACAATGGATCTGTCATAAAATCGGATCCGTCAAAAAACGGTCCGTCATCCGTTTTTTTTGACGGACGCGAAATTTCAAGGAGGAGCGGACGCGGAGGCAGGCAACGGTCGTGTGCATGAGGCCTAACTCTTGTGGAACACCTAAAGGGTTAACAAAGTTTGTAAAATCAGTTTTGAATACCTTGAGGGGTGTAGTTTCTTAGACATAGTCACTTTTTTGGAGTTTCTCCTGTAGGGGGGCAGCAGGGGGGCTTCGAATGGGACATAGTGTCTAAAAACCAGTCCAGCAAAATCTGCCTTCCACAAACCATATGGCGTTCCCTTCCTTCTACACCCTGCCGTTTGGCCATACAGCAGTTTACGACCACATATGGGGTGTTTCTGCAAACTCCAGAATCAGAACAATAAATATTGAGTCTTGTTTGGCTGTTAACCCTTGCTTTGTTACTGGAAAAATGGATTAAAATGGAAAGCCATAGTTTTTTTTTTCTTTTTTGGGAGACTGTCTTATATAGGGGCTCATTTTGTGCGGGATGAGATGTTGGTTTGATTGGTACTATTTTGGGAGGCATAAGCCTCTTTGATCGCTTGGTATTACACTTTTTGTGATGTAAGGTGACAAAAAATGGCTTTTTTACACTATTTTTTTAGTTTTTTTTTATGGTTTTTACCTGAGGGGTTAGGTCATGTGATATTTTTATAGAGCAGGTCATTACGGATGCGGCGATACATAATATGTGTAGTGTATTTTATTTTTTTAATTTTTATTCAGTGATAAATGGGTTTTTTAATTTTTACTTTTTTTTTTGACCCAGACCCACTTAGTTCTTGAAGATCCAGTGGGTCTGGTGTCTGTATAATACAGTACAGTACACTATATAGTGTACTGTACTGTATTTTTTACTTTACGAAGTCTGATCAGATTTCTGAGTAGTGTAGCGTACATATAAGTCATCAAAAGTGACAGGTGCCCCGCCCCATTTAGACTCCGCCCCAGCTGCCAAAACCCCACTCGTCAACACGCCCTTTCTTCCTCTTGACAGGTCCACCCCCACCTTCGCCCCCTCCCCAATCTGAATAATGCATGCAGGACATGTCTAGACAGCAGTCCACCATACCCCTTAATGTCAGGATACAAACTGAGCACAAACAAAAACGCAGAGTTTTAAAAAAGTTTATTGAGCAGATAAACAACGTACAGAAAGCGGTTTCTTAACATCATAAGAATCTCTTTTATTAATTTAATAACAGCTGCTGGCGCTTTCTCAGTAATAATGAAACGCATTCTGTCTGCATATGCGTCTGAGTGTATGATATGACTACTACGTACAGCCGCCCATACAGCGACATGGGGTAATAATGTGTCTGGGCAGCTCTAACAGCACCGCGTACATTATATTATTATGGTAGAGACATGCCTGGACTTGTCTAGAGACCACGTTATCACTCTATGACATCACAGCATTTCATCGGCCAATCAGATCTCAGCATCACCCCCATTATGACATCACAGAGGTATAAAAGGGGCTCACTTGGCTGAGGCTGCTCATTTGTGGGGAGGAAGGCGATCTGCGTGGTCCAGGGAGCAGCCTAGACGGGACATGTATGTACTGTATGTGTATGTGAGGTCACATGTCTATCATCATCTGTACATACGTGTCGTGATACATGTGATGTCCTCCTGCACTACCCAATCATGGTCATCATGAGTTTTTATCTCTTTTTTTCCACATATCGCAAGACATCGCAAGTAATCCAAGTAATTTCAAGTAATCCAAGTAATTTCAAGTAATCCAAGTAATCAAAAGAAATTACAAGTAATTGAAAGTAATCGCAAGTAATCTTCAATCATCATGGTCACAAGTAATTGCAGATTGTCCGCTCCTCGAGCAGGGTATGTATGAATGATGTCAGACTAGATTGTAAGCCTTTAAGTCCATCTCCAGTTCTGTGTATGTGGTACGTATATGTATGTATGGACGCTGTCATGATACATGTGATGTCTTCTTTCATTTCAGCCACAAAGAATAAGCCTGAACCCTCCACATGTCCGGTAGGTGTAATAAGGATGATATATGTAGAAGTATGATCTGTATGATAGATATATCCAGCATGTTATCTACAGTATGATCGATACGCTCTATAGGGGAATACGGGGCGGTGGGGTATAATGCAGTAGATGTAATTCCTCAGGTGTCCTGCGGAGGCGCTGCATAGAAAACACTTAGCCTTTGTTCAGAACTGGTGGGTGCAGAGAACACAGGACAGAAATCACATGGCTTTCCTACACATGAAAGGGAGAGAAAAATATTGGCGTTACATACCGCTCTATCCAAACCAGGTCTCAATACTAAGGCGGGGCGGAGGTAGTCACAGGATGGCAGCAAATAAGGGATTACTTTCTCAATTTTTTGTTTACTTTTCTGAAGTCATCGTCGCAAGACACCGTCATCACTGCAAGACATCGTCATCACTGCAAGACATCGTCATCGCAAGACATCGTCATGGCAAGACATCGCGATCAGCTCAGAACATTGTCATCACCGCAAGACCTCGCCATCAACGCAAGACATCATCACCGCAAGAAATCACCATCACCGCAAGACATCATCATCGCAAGACATCATCACCGCAAGACTTCGCCATCGGAAGACATCTTCATTGCAAGACATCGCAATCAGCTCAGAAAATTGTCATCTCCGCAAGACTTCGCCGCCGGAAGACATCGTCATCGCAAGACCTCGTCATCGCAAGACCTCGCCATCAACGCAAGACATCATCATCGCGAGACATCGTCATTAACACAACAAAAGCCAAGAGCAAGATTAAGATTGTTACTTTCTGTTGATTATAAGCTCCTTGGAGCGGGGGTGGGTGCGGGTGGAAGTCCTCTCTATAGAATGTAAGCTCCTAGGAGCGGGGTCTTTTCTGTAAGTTATAAGCTTCTAAGACTTAATAAAAGGTGTAAAATCAATGGCTTCTCGATTTCTCTGCTCTGGCCACATCATCTGGTCTGAGGGGGCCCTCAGCCTGTACGCAAGCAGCCAGAGCATTTGCAATTCTGCCTGTGGCCCCTGAAGATCACCAACACTTCACCCTTGTAAGCCAGGACTCTTGCCAAAAGCCTCATACCCCGGATTTGTTTCCTTTGTGCTGCTGAACCGGGAATCAATGTCCTGTTCTTCATAACTTTCATTTCTGTGTAAGGAAAGTAAGAAGAGGCTCAAAGGATGAACCTGCTTCCTATGAAGTGTGTGGGCTCCTTCTATCCTCTGATCGGAGCCATGATATCTCGTCCACATGGCGCTGTCCCACACAATCTGGACAGTCCATATGGTTACGGCCACACAGTTAGATTTCCTGATGCAGTTTTGAAAACAAAAAATGGGAGTGTATCATAAAAGGAAAGAAGGTATAAAGGACCGATACGACTTCACCTCTTCTTTGAATTCTCTCTCGGTTTTGGCTTCCAAAACTGCATGCAGAAAAACCTAACCATGTGGCCGTACCCTAACAGGCATTCTCTGCAGTATCTGTATCCCTACAACTACCACAAACATTGCATTGTTCCTCCACAGTGCAATATCTCACTTCTAGCAGCACACCATGTGCAACGGGCACTTCCCCCAGGGCCCTCTATGTCAGCAGAGCTTAGGGTGCTCTGGCTGGTGTGGGCACGTCTAGTAGAGACCTGCCCCAGCACTCCCTTCCCCTTGCAGGGGGTAAACTAGAACTGGTCCCCACTCTTCCTGCAGGAAGTATAACTGGCCCAATTTTTCCCAGAGGGGGTTTAGAATAGACTGGTAAGTTCCATTCTATCTAAGTACAGCTCTGCCATATTTGCTGCCACTTGCTGGTGAACCAGGCATATTACATGAACAGAACAGTTGCATAAAGATGAGGAATGCACAGCGTGGAGGACCTGGACAAAATACATAGATGGCATTGGTGTTAGCCCAATAAAGACAGTAGCAGGGTGCAGTAGTGGTAACATCACTCTGGGGTTTTACACATATAGCATACAGAAAATGGCCTCTGCAATGTGTACTTGGCAGCAGTCTGGCTTGTTTTGATGGCTTCTTTCTACCCCTAGCTTTAGTATATAGTCTTCAATGCTCAGCTATGTGTTTGCCCCCTCTAGGTCCTGAGGCGGTGCACCTTTGTATCTTGTGCCACTCACCAACACTACTAGCTAGCTACACGCAGGAATCTGCAGCATCTCCCAGCTCACACCAGTGTTGTGTCTGTCTCCACAGTGTCTCTTCTGCGTCTGATGTCTCACCATGAGGTCTGCCTGCTCTACTATTTATCCCTTTTTGGGAAATACAGTAGCTTGTGTGAGGCGATGTGACTCCAACACTTTAAAATCCGACTCCAAAAAGCCTCTGTCTTATTACTAGGTGTGGTGATAGAGGTATCCAGATATCAACATTATTTTCAGGAGTAGACAACCCCTCCCTTTACATTCCAGGATTGGGTCATAACCTCGTCCAGTCGAACCTAAATATACAGCGGTCCGCTCATCCCTATTCATCATCCTTTCACTTTGCATTGGGCCATGTAAATCTGTATATTGTCAATCAGCCTGTGTATGAGGACCCTGATGTCCCACAGTTTACACAACGCGTTTCAGTGCACTATAGGCAGATGGACTGGAACTCTAGACTCTGCTGCCATTATTCAGATCCTTCTCCTGGATTGGGAGAATAAATGTAAGGCCCTGGTGACTAATGTTCCCAAATACTCAAAATATATTCCCTTCTGCTTGGTCCTGTTCGGTCGTCCAGAATCTCAGACTCAAGAAAAGGCCTCCAGAAAATATACTGGACTGGGAGGATCTGAGGGGAACTTGTCAGATGGGGAATAAAGCACAGACCACCAACTGCTGGATATGTGGACCCCATGTATGGGTTACAAAGAGCGTCTCTCACTCTGGAGGACCTCTCCTGTCCTGCATCACACAGACCACCCACTGGCATGAACGGGCACTGTGTAATAAATCATTTCCCCAGTGGTGGCGCTGCAGGGAAACTGAACTCCTACAACCAAGTTTCTCTGCAAATTAAAGCTGATCGCTGGGGGTCCATGCAGGAGGACAATTTGTGATCAGCTGACTGTCAAGTAGGGATTCTGTAAATGGGAGACCCATATAATGTAAACAGAGTGCCCCTATAATACAGCCTAAAGCAATGCCAACAGAGTGCCCCTATAATACTGCCGGCAAAAATGCAACGGAGTGCCCCTATAATACCGCCTGCAACAATGCCTACAGAGTGCACCTATAATACTGTCTGTGCTGTGCACAAAGCTGTTTGCATATGAATGTCTTTTGGTGCATTCCCCAACACATAAACCTTTGCAACCACTCCTCAATTCTCCACTATGGGACTTTTCAAAAATTGCTATGCACTGGGGATTATCAGAAGTTCCAAACGAACAGAGAGGACACCGTGCATGCACAGTAGTGGTGGCCCCATACCAAGCTCCTCACATAAATACAGCACCAGAACAAATATGGTGCATATATGCAGCACCGGCTCAAAAACAGCTCAGTACAGATATTATTTCCATATTCAGATTAGCCCCTGACATATAAGTATGTAAAGGTGAAACTGCATCTCCCAGGATATCTGGAACAGCTGTAAAGGTATGCTGGGAGTGGTAGTGTCACAGAAGAGAATAAACAATTGTATTTAGTGATGTACAGGTGACGTTTCCTCCGGAGTTCTTCGTTTTCCTTTTCTTTCCACCCGGTTCAGACACCATGATGACTTCTCCGGGCCAACGCTCGTCTCTGCAGAGTTTGCCACCAAGATGTCTTTAGCTTCTCACTTTACCAATACATCGACATGATGAATACTGACACAAACTCCTCTTAGTGCCACATGCTGTACCCTGAAGATAATAGCGGCATACACTGTGCCCTCTAGTACAGTCATGTCCCGTGCAGTTTCTGAATTTGGGATTGCCCCAACGCTATGCTGAGCACTTGGACACCGTTGAGTTGTCACCATGTGTTGCTACTCTTCGGAAGGGATGGTAAAGCATGGTGTACCCCAATGGGAAATAAGTCCAAAGAGTCAGGGTCTGTAGTAACCAGCGTGCTTCTTTACTGGAAGGATTCAGGTGCAAAACCAAACAGGCGTGGCATAGGGCTGTCTTCTCCAGTCTCCTCCCTGGCAGAGGAATGGTTTGATGCTAAGGAAACCTTAGAACCTTTTAGTGGGAGGGGTGGAGTGGAGAAGCTCAGCACAAACAGATACAATGTTGCACTTTCCGTCTCTCATAGACTGACATTAGAGCTTCAATGATACTCAATGGCAATGACACAGCAGTTTTTCCAGACAAAAACAAATTTCCAGACATAACAACAGAGCTAAAGGTGGTTTTGGTGGTAAACAACATCTGGCAATTCCCCTACAAAACACGCTCTATGGCATCTGTGGAAAATTATCAGCTTCTTATTCAAAGTCCTAACAGTCTCTCAGTGTTCATTAACCCTTTCCACAGAGGGTTGTAAATACAGCGATAATGAACAGGATATATATATATAGTTAAGGCTGCTCGCAGCCTGTAATTGTGGGCGGGCCGAGGTCCCCCTTATTAACCCCTCACCTGAGTCCTCGGTCTCGCACGCCGAGTCTACTTCCGGTCCTGCAGGCAGCCCGTCGGCTGAACGCCTCTGCAGCTCTACCCCCACATCGCTGTGCGACAGCCTCAGGTAAGGCAGGTTAGCACGCCGAGGGTGCGGGGTCCGTTCTCCTCGCCATCGCATGCCCTCCCACCCGGCATCTGCGTGCTGGGTGCTCAGGAGGCCGAACACGCACAGGGGGCGGGATGCTGGCACCAGGCTGTCAGTCCGCTCCTCATGCCCGCCGGGGCTCGGAGTCTCGCTCCCCTGCCCCCGACAAGCCCTCTCCCTCACCAGGATCCGGCGTTCGCACGCCTCGCATGGCGACCTGCTACCACGCTCCTGCGGTCAGTGGTGTGCCGCCTGTCCTGCGCAGGCGACTTCCTTCTTCCGGCCGGGACCCCGTCCACCTGCCTGTATCCAGCGTTAAGAGGGGGGGGGGTCCGGTTCCCCATGGGTCGCAGTCAGGCCCTGGCCATTGGGGCTTGGATATTAATTTAAAATATATATATATGAGTTAAGTGTCTGCTTTTCCTCTTCCTTCAGGTACACCCTGTCTACATTGGTGCGGTTGCATTATCCGCCCGATTCCCTCGTCTTACTTGTGTGAAAAAAAAAAAAAAAAAAACCCAGGTCCTTTAGTCCCTTCTCGTGCCTCCGTGGGTCAACAGGTGGACCCCCTTGTGTCCGCACAGGTGGGTATTTTAGGTTCTTTTTCCTAGTCCTCCCGTGCTGCGCCTCCCCACCGCTGCGCCCGCTCTAGCCTGCAGTCTCTCTCAGCTGAGAGATTTTACTTAGGCACCCTTCATCGCGCTCAGGCCTATAGGGAGAAGGAAATATATATATATATATATCCCCCATTCATCCTTTCAGCTTCTAAGGTTCAGGCGGGTATCTACTCCCTTCCCAAGCACGGCGACCTGCCACCACGCTCCCGTCAGCCGGGAGCATTTAGGGTCACTCCTTCCACCAGGGACCCGAGGCGTTCAGGTCACTCCGTTCCCCACTGCCTGAAGCGTTCAGGTCACTCCGTTCTCCACTACCTGCAACGTTCAGGTCACTCCGTTCTCCACGGCCGGGCGCTCCAGGTCACTCCGTCTCACCTCGGCCGGGCGTTCAGGTCACTCCGCTCACCTCGGCCTGAAGCGCTCAGGTCACTCCGCTCACCTCGGCCGAAGCTGCTCAGGTCACTCCGCTCACCTCGGCCTGAAGCGCTCAGGTCACTCCGTTCTCCACGGCCTGAAGCGTTCAGGTCACTCCGTTCACCTCGGCCTGAAGCGTTCAGGTCACTCCGTTCTCCACGGCCGAGCGCTCAGGTCACTCCGTTCACCTCGGCCTGAAGCGCTCAGCTCTCTCCGTTCTCCACGGCCTGAAGCGCTCAGGTCACTCCGTCCACCACGGCCTGAAGCGTTCAGGTCACTCCGTTCTTCATGGCCTGGAGCGCTCAGGTCACTCCGTTCCCCACTGCCTGAAACGTTCAGGTCACTCCGTCCACTTCGGCCGAAGCGCTCAGGTCACTCCGTTCACCACGGCCTGTAGCGGTCAGGTTCCTTCTCTCGCCTTTCATTACCGTCGTGGCTTTCCCTCTTCTCCGCCGCACGTCCATGCATTTCCCACTAGGGTGGGCCGCTGAGTGTGTTCAGGCTAGTTCCTTCCTGGCGCTCCCAGGCACTTCATCTCGCACCTTCGCTCCCAACGCCGTTCGGCAACACTGCGTGGCCAGCAGCTGGGGCGTCATACCAGTCTCGTGCTCACTGGGTTCATTATTTTAGTCCTCAGATCCAAGCTGAGTTTTCGGCCCGGCTAGCCGTGCGGCCAGGACGCCAGGTCTGTAATCCCAGGTACGTCCGATTTAGTTTGCTTCATCCGTTCTGGTGTTTCGGTCCACACGACCACATCAACCTCCAATTGCTTTCGGCTTCCGTATTACAGGTTCGTTGGAGACGGCCGCTAGGATCATCAAGCCATGTCCCAGGCTTCGGATATGGATGACGCGTTGTCTCTCCCGGGTTCAGCGGTGTCTGGCCAAGGCGGGCCAGAATCTCTCAGAAGATGGACCGTGCCAAAGCTCATTGCCGAGTTAAATAGAAGGGGCATCGGGTACCCGGCCTCCGCCAGGAAAGCGGAACTATATAGGCTGCTTGTGTCGGACCCCGGTTCGTCCATAGGGAGGCCCCGTCCCCATCAATTCAGCAGTCATTGGCTCAGTTACAGGCCACCATGGATTCTCTCGCCTCGTCGGTTGCAGACATCCGGTCCAGGGTGGTGGAGTTGGAATCCGGGATTCCCTCTGTTCCCCAGGTGCCGGATATCGGTGGGCTAATTCTAGCGTTATGTTTGTAACAGACAGCCAGGATGTGGTGGACATCATCTCCAAGGGTCGTGCCAAGTCTGCCAGAATCATGTCACTAATGCGCAGACTTGTCTGGCTGTCCTTGCGGGACAACTTCCATTTCTCGTGTTCCCACATAACAGGGGCCAGTAACTCAGCGGCCGATGCCTTGTCCCGCTTCAACTTTCCTGCTTTTTTCCAGGCATGTCCAGAAGCCGACCAGTCCGGAGCCCAGATTCCCAGTTTCGGCGATCTGACGATGGACTGAAATCCCTCTTGGCAGCTGCCAAGGTGCTCATGCATGGATCCCTATCAGCCAACACTGCCCGCAACTATCAAACCGGTTGGAATCTCTTTTCGAAATTTTCCAGGGAATATCCTCAAGGGGATACCGCATTCACATCATATGTGTTGGCGTTCATGGCACATTGCCATTCCAAGCTTCGATTGGCTCCAAACTCCATACGCTTATACCTTGCCGGCATCCAACACCACCTGTCTTTACGGAAATCCTGAGCGTCGCTCAGTTTTTACGTCTCAGGCAGTCAAAGCCACGCTCAGGGGCATTGAAAGAAGCAGCAGGGACTCAACCCGGTCGCGCCGTCTGGTATCAGGCGAGCTGTTTAGGCAGCTGTCGTCGATCCTAGACGGTAGTCCTTTGGCCCTTCCATCAGCTTGGTTATTAAGGCGGCAATGTATTTAAGCTTTTATGGGTTCCTGCGCCCGGGGAATTTTCGGTTGGCTCCGCAAGAGGAACTTTCTTGAGGAAAGGACAATTGTCGTGGCACCAGGACCACTTCGTGTTGAGCCTTCCATCCACGAAGACGTCACAGACCGGTCCCCCGACAGAGATTCGATATTTTAAGACACAAAATACTTGGTGCCCCGTCAGTGTGCTTCAGCAGCTCCTCGCCATGGGTCAAACCTCAGGTCCCGATACTCCACTACTGCCGCTCCAGGGCAGACCGTTGTCCACTCTGCAGTTCGTGTCCCACATCAGGTCATTGGTCACAGGGCTGGGTCAGGACCCTGCCTCGATAACCGGCCACTCCTTCCGTATTGGGCAGCCTCCGCGGCCTCCAGACACAAGACCCCAGCTCATGTCATTCGCTTCATGGGTCGGTGGCGATCTGCCTGTTTTTCTAGATACATTCCTGATCCTCAATCCGAAACCCGCGAGGTGTTTCGCTCACTAGCTTTGTAACACTATTAAACTACTTATTCACCTACCATGTGTCTTTTTGCCCTCTTTTAGGCCTGCCCACGGTACGTGGCTCCAGGCACACCTCGGCCACAGTTAGGGTCTTATCGGCCGCACCACGGGCCGTGGCGACGTCACACAAATAGTTAAGGCTGCTCGCAGCCTGTAATTGTGGCGAGGCCGAGGTCCCCCTATTAACCCCCTCACCTGAGTCCTCGGTCTCGCACGCCGAGTCTACCCTCCCGCCCTCCCTCTGCTTGACTCTTCTAGCTAGGGTGGGCCCTCTTTAGGCCTGCCCACGGTGCATGTGGCTCCAGGCACACCTCGGCCACAGTTAGGGTCTTATCGGCCGCACCACGGGCCGTGGCGACGCACACAAATATATATATATATATATATATATATATATATATATATCACAACATATAAAATGCAATCACACAGTATTAAACAGTATAAGTGAACATTTTCAAGTGAAATAAAGTAAGACATTTATAAGTTTGCATTGGGGAAATAGACAAATGTCCACAAATTTCCAAACATCAAAGTACCCCTTACTCCAGGGCTCTACAGTTACTGTCATGGTAGCGGTCTGTGCTCACCGCGGTCTTGCTGTCCTGGGCAGGCATAAGGTCGCTCTGCTCTGCTCTCCCTGTGTGAATTGGAATTGGAGCAGGGATGGCTAACCTGATGCTCTCCAGCTGTTGCAAAACTACAACTCCCAGCATGCCCAGACTGCCTACATCTATCAGCCTACAGCAGGGAATGGTTGGAGGTATAGTTTTAACTCAACAGCTAGAGAGGGGCAGGTTGGCCATGCCTGGATTGGAGCATTGTGAACAGCACTGACAGAGTTAATGCTTTCCCTCTGCCCCTGTCCTGGTACTGGTTAAGTTGCTGATTAGTCTCCCCATTTAGCTGGGCTGTGGTTCCACCTCCTCATCTGAGCCTTGATGTTATTGCTTACTAGAAGCCAGTGAAGGTGATCTCATCTGGATATCTCTGTACTGAACCTTTTTTGTCCTCCCATTATGTTCCTTGCTGCCTGCTCCGACCTTGGAGCTGTGACCTGTATTATGCTTTTACGCAGCTCGCCCCATGATCTTGGAACTGCTATTCGGCCTGCCCTGACCATTGGACTGTGTTCAGACTATGCTTTTGCCTGGTTCCCTTGGTGCTTAAATCTCTGGCCCCCGTGGATCAGCAGCCAACTACACTTGGACTACTCCAGAAGGTAGCGTTCTGGTTTGTTCCTTGTGGTGAAGTCCAGATCCCTCTACACGGGTTAGAGGGTCCATACAAGTGAACCGCCAGAACATCACCCTAAACTGATTAGTTGGCACAGTCCCCATAACAGAGATTTAACTTTTTACTCATAGAAGTCATGAGTGTAGGAACAGATATGATGTGACCCAGCTTAGCTCTTCTAGCTGGACAGAAGTGCCCAGAGAGATAGGTGCACATTCTGTGCCCTTTTTTTCCAAACATACCTTTTCTCATTGTGGCCAAAGAGTTGTATTGTTACCACATTAGTCCACAGGAATTGCTTCCAAAATGCATAACGGCATCCCCACACATAGACTGATATGCAACGTTTCCACTCATCGGAATTCCACACTCCATATTTTGGACCGAGTATACGAAAAGAGAATGGCCATAAACGATTTATTGATGATCCGAAAGGACAGGAGAACTCCCTGTGTAACTTTGATGTCATCCAGTGGCAGCTCATGCGTGACAACTGCCGTTTGCTCAGGCCTTTTGACGAGGCCATGTTATTTGTCAGTCGCCAGGACTACGGGATGAACAGTGTCATTCCATTCATGTCCTGGAACAGATGCTGGTATTAAATCTGACTGGTCAGGGGACTGGAGACGTGGCGCCTAGATCTCACGGCTACATGAGCCCTATGGGGGCTGAACTTGAGGAGGAGGACATTGAAGCACAAGCAATGTGTAGTGAAATTATTGCTTTTTTTACAAGTGACAGGAGAGGAGGAGCAGGAGCAGCAAGAGGAGCTACAGGGCGATGAGGAAGACGAGGCAGAGGACCCAGACACACAGTGGCAGTATGCAGTGGAGATGGAGGCAGGGAGTCCCGACGAGTCATTTGCACAAATGGTCCAATGCATGCTCGCTTGCTTGTGTAGTGACAGCCGAATTGTCACCATTCGTCAGATGGATGACTACTGGCTCTCCACCATGTGAAAACATCGCTATCGGTCCAAAATGGCACTATGCCGCGGCCGAGCTTGTCTCTGGTGCCTATTGCGGATTCTATTCCAGTGTCCGTGTCGACGCTGCTAGCATACCCCCGCAGAGCCTGTTGTGCGCCTGCGTGTACGCTCAAAAGCGGGTTCGCAAGGGGATACGCGATCGTGCGTACGTGCTTCTTATGTGCTTCACCGACCAGCAAAGGGAATAGCACCTGGCCTCAAGTACAAAGTAGATTAGGGGGCCAGCATTGGTCTAATTGACCGACTGACCAAGCCTTGTACACAGGTGTAGGCAGGATTATGACCTATGGGGAGTGGACACTTGGCACCCTGGGATTTGTAAGCAGGCACATAAAAGGTGGCCTCCCAGGTCGGTGAGTGCCCACTGTTATTCTTCTTATCTAGGTGCAGGTCAGTACTGCTCACTTCTAAGAGAAGATTGCTTGGACTCCGTCTGCTCCAGTGGGACCCAGGACCCGGGATTTTCAGTGAAGCATTCCTTCACCTGGCAACCATACTTTTTTGGGGGGTAATTGTTCTGATGGATCAGAGGAAAGGCAAAATAATCAGTGACGTCAACACAAAATTACTGCTGACCCCCTCTCCACTCTGTCGGGGGCTCTACTTGTATAAGTTTAATAGAACAGGTTCTTCTGTAAACATCTATGTGGAATCAGCTGACGACGGTGTAAAAGGAGTGCGCTTCTTCTTGACGCTAACATCGACCTGTAAGGCTGAGTTCACACTTGAGCTATTTGGTCAGTTTTGGCCCCGTGACTGCCTAAATAAGTTAAGTGTGCAGTGCTTCTAAGAGCGACCCCTGTCATCTGCATGTCATACGGATTCACAGTATTATTTCACTACCACAGCAGACTCCTTATGCATGTTACTGCAGGGCACAGTGTTATACACCACTATAGAGGCTCTCTGTAGCCAGGAAATAGTCGTATTTTGAACGCTATTCACCGCAAATAAATTTGGATCAAAACAAATCTTTTCGAAAAATTTGGTGAATCGGCCGAATCGAATTTTTGAGAAATTAGCTCATCCCTAATTATGACCTTTCTTTACAACCCCTTTATGGCCCGGAAATCATATAGAAATATGTGAAAGTCTTTCCCACCATATCGACCCATCACCAATCTCCAGGACAGGTGATATGTTATAGGCAAATTATTATTTCCCGCATTTGTGTGAGGGGATACAGGGCATGCTGCTTATAAGCCGCAGCCTTCTCCTTACCTTGCCAGCGGCTCGTTTCTGCGTCATATACGGGCGCAGCGGCACTCATGTGAGTAATAGGCTCTGGTCGGCATCGGCATCCCCATCGGCAACGGCGTCGGCATTTGGCATCAGGCAGCGGCAAGATCGGGGCCTTGATGTCTCATCCCAGGGCAGTGGGAGGGATCGCACTCCACAAGTTTCTACCTGCTATTTTTCATTGTAGCGGGCGGCAGATCCGGCTTCCACGTGATCAGAGCCGTGCTCTGCCGCCTCAAGTTGTCCCAGCACGCCATGTTGGTCGGCAGTGTCATTACGACACTTAGTCCTTCTGTTAGATGTTCATTATAACTCTGATTATGCTTGGGAAGTAATCTTAGCCATCTTATGTTAGTATTGGTATGAAAAATAAAAATAAAAAAAGGGAAGAAAAAAAGGGCCGGAATTTAAAAAAAAAAAAAAGACGAAAAGAGAAAAAAATGGGTTATGCGTATATCCAGTATTATGCTACAGCAGAAGACGGGCGGAAAAAATGTGTTTATACTCAGGTTGCAGGGGTGCCGTTGGTTTGGCATTGTATTATCTTGGTCACGGCACCTCCCCTTTGGCGGTCTCTCATTGACTGGTGGGGGCATCTCAAACTATAACGTTAGTTACCAGTTACTGGTTCGATTTTCTATAGGTCTGTCAAGCCAAAAATTTTTAGCAGGTTGCTATGCTTTCCATAGGTTTGTGGGTCATTTTATCTACCGGCGCACGGGTTCCTACTAGCAGACGCTAAATGCATAGTGTGACACGTTGGCATCAGGGTCAAGTAAGCTGCTATACATCACAGAGGGGGATTATTGAGGTTAGGTGGTTTTGAGCAGTTGCTAATACTCTTGTTTCAAATGTTCAGCTACGCTTACTAGGTGCAGTAGCGTTGTGGTTGGCGTACTCACATTCCACATACGGGTAGTGGTGGAAAAACAAACAACGCACACTTTTAAGGCAGGTAGTGGCAAGTCTGTCCGACTGGCAGGAATCTGATGTGTCTATTACATCCTCAGTTACACTCAAGCCTTTCACAACTACAGGCTTACATCTCAATACGTCTGTCACGCCTACAGACACGTAAGTCCTGTCACGCCTACAGACGACAATCCTACCTTGCATGCCTTGTTTTACTGTCATGTTTCAGCCGGACACGTTCGGGCACTTACAAAACAACTTAAGTCACAATAAGTCCTGCGGTGTACACATCTTCCCGTATTCAGTCACTACGGGAAGAGGTGCTTTGCATGCTATGTACCGTATCACGTGTGCTGGTACGGTGGTTCTTGGCACATCGCTGGTCCATGTGACACTGGTGAGTGGCACAAGCCTGGGGTTGGGCATTCACCTTCTGCATTAAATATAATATTTTTTTAGTAAGATGTCTCAAGAATCATTTGTGGGTGATACCTCATTCTCCCGTGGGAGCGTGGCGTCGCACTCCTCAGGAGACTCCAGACCATCATTAAGGTCATGGACTGTGCCCAAGTTGATGGCAGAGTTGACCAAGAGAGGCATTCCATTTCCAGCTTCTGCAAGGAAAGCGGAACTGTTTCGTCTTCTGTCTTCAGATCCGGTGGGCCAAAACCAGGAGGCGATGTCCATGGATACCATTCAGACCTCGCTTACTCAACTGCACGTGGCCATCAACTCTATGGCATTATCGATGTCAAACTGGTGGGTCAGGTCCTTCACCTTCTATTGCACCATCCAACTTCATTCCAGCCAACATACGGCAGGACATAATTGACGGCAACTTAGTATCCTTACTCATAACAGCCCACGAGGCGCCAGACAACAAGACCATAGTCTGTGGGGAGGTCTCGGTTGTCCTCAAATCTAAGGATGTGAGGTTAAATAGAAAACTCAGCATACCGGAGTTTGTGCTTAGCCTCTTAGTCTATTCAGAGATGTCATCTGTACTGTTAACCCTCAGCGTAGGGAGGAGTTAGACCTTTATATGTACAAGGTGGTGGATCTAGCCTATAAATATGGTGGGTCCGCCTTTATGACTATAACCGTTCCTTCTCAGCAAGTTTGCAGCGGTGTTGGCTCAATTCCAACACACGGTGGATTGGTCCAATATTGATACAGAACTGTTCTGTAGACACTTTGCGGGCCTCAAAGCTCCTACCTGTTCCAAATGCAACTCTTACTCCCACATGACAGACTGGTGCTCATATGTCAGGCTAGTAATGTTCCTGGCCCATCAGTCAGCAAAGGTGCCCCTGGGTTGGACAAGTTGGGGCATTCCATCAAGTATTTGGGGAAGTCTAAAATTTTCTAATTACTTTAATTACTCACTGTGTCATTACAGCCAGTGTAGACTCCTGCATTTATTTGCTATATGTTTCAGAGCCCACCCCCGAGTGTCTTGTCCACAAAAAAAATCAGGATCCAGCATGACTAAGCGTGGAGAACATCGGTCTCCTTCATACTCTGTTAGGGTCCCATCCAGATGCCGACTGGGTACAGTTTCTCATCAATGGTTTGTCCACCGGATTCCATACAGGTCTATTGGCTCTACCACAGACCCCTTACAAATGCAAGAACCTGTTGTCAGCCTCGAGAGACCCCGTCGCCATTTCTCAGCTCATTCAGGCTGAATTGAACAAGGGGTACCTCATCGGGCCTTTCGAACAACCCCCCTTTGATTTTTGGAGGGTTAACCCTGCTGGTGTAATGTCTTGGAAATTCAGCAATAAAAAAAGATTAATATACGACCTGTCAGGCCCACATTCTTTACCCATACCTGGCCTTAATTCTCTGATCCCTTCAGAAGAATTCTCAATGAAATATACTTCTTTCGATGCAGCCATTAAGGTGATACTGAGGTTGGGTAAGGGGGCTTGGTTGTCTAAAGCAGACATCACAAACGCTTTTAAGCTGCTCCCAATTCAACCTGAGCTGTGGCAATGGCATGGGCTTAAGTGGTTAAACAAATACTACTTTGCCAATAAATTGACCTTTGGCTCTAAATCCAGCCCATGGATACTTGATCAGTTTGCCAGATCCCTACATTGGATCCTTCAAGACTTATTTTGTGTCAATCATGTCATTCATTACTTGGATGATTTCCTCTTGATAGAACCCCAGAGCATACACCCCAGGACCTTCAGGTATTACAGTCGGTGTTTGCAGACCTCAGGGTGCCTGTAGCCCCACACAAGGTCGAAGGGCCCAGTACTGCCATTACATTTCTTGGTATTCATCTGGACACTGACAGCATGGAAGCTAGCCTTCCTCAAGACAAACTGCTCAGGGTCAAAGAGGCGGTACACAAGCTAGCCCGAGTTAGGGTCACTACCAAATCGGATCTTCAGTCCCTGCTTGGTATGCTCAACTTTGCTATGTGTATCATACCCCAAGGCAGGTCATTTATTTCCAGACTGTTGAAATTGCTGCCACTTGCTCGCAATCAGCATAGTCCAGTAGTCGTGGATCAGGAAGCTATGGACGATTTGGTCATGTGGGATAAGTTTTTGACACTCTCCAATAGTTCACGGCTCTCATTGGTTTGCCGACCAATGGTCACCGGAGGTTGTGAGCTTGGAGGGTTTCTCCAGGTGTTCCCCATTATTCGAGATTTACCCCCTCGTGGGGGCCGCTTGGGTATGGGGACCACTATGGAAGGATCAGACAGTTCTTTTTCTAACTGACAATGAGGCTTTAGTCAAGATCCTCACAAAGGGTAGGTCAGGCTCCACACAGATCATGTCGTTCGTCAGGAGACTGGTTTGGCTTTCGCTTCAATATAATTTTCACATAAAGTGTAAACACATAAGGGACAAGTTAATGTGGCTGCGGATGCGTTATCTAGGGGTAACTTGTCACTCTTTTTTCAGGTCTCCACAGGCAGACCGCATACCGTCACCCGCTCCCAGGCTCGACCAGTTAGTGATGGACTAGCAGTTCACCTCACCACCGCCAGGTCTCTCATGACTAAAGCCCTGTCCTGTAACACCTTGAGGACGTATAAGAAGGCATGGGCCTCGTTCGGTAATTTTAAAAGAACCCATTCTGCGGCAGAAGTAGGCAACATTTCTTACCTACTGGCCTTTGCCGCATTTTGCCACTCTCACCTGAAGCTGTCATTTAGCACCATTAAGTTATACCTGGCTGGGATTCAACAGCATATGTATCTACGGCATCCTAATCAACCCTCCTTCTTTTCAGCACATCCTATTAGAATGTTACTGAAAGGTATCCAGAAGGGGTCCACTGTGGCACGCCCTACACGACAGCCATTTACGGGGTCAATGTTCAGATTGCTAGCGGATAAACTACAGGAAAACCCCTTTGGTAAGCACACTAGCTTATTGATCAAGACAGCCATGTACCTAGCCTTCTACGGCTTTCTCAGACCAGGCGAGTTCACCTGCGCCACAACGTGCAAAAAATATCTGAGGAAGAATCAGCTGTCATGGGACGGGTCATGTTACATTCTTACCTTAACATCTACAAAGACGGCGCGAGCAGGTCAGCTGACGGAGGTTAGATACTGCCCCACTGGTAATAAATGGTGCCTAGTTATAGCATTACAGGAGGGGTTGCACTTTATTGAAACAACCTCGGGGGATGCTCCTCTGCTAAGGCTAGGTACCGCACCTTTGAGTTGTCAGAACTTTCTCAAATTTATCCGCATATTATTGGGGAATGTTGGTATCAACCCCAGTTCCATCACGGGGCATTCATTTCGCATTGGTGCGGCTTCCGCCGCCTCCAAACACAACGTCCCGGTGCATGTTATTAAGAAATTAGGCAAATGGAAGTCGGCTTGCTATGCACGGTACATACCAAATCCGCAGTGTGAAATGTCTATGCTTTCAGGAATCTGGTTTTGTAATTCTTGTCAATAAACACAATTTCCTTAAGCTATGTTTGTGGTTTTTGGCCCCTTTAGCCTACCCTCCGTACATCAGTCTCGGCATACCCCTACTGCTTAAGGAGAAGTAGGCAGGTAGGTAGGTAGGTATACTACCCATAGCCGACCGGAATACAAGTATGTGATTGGTGGTGGTCCGACTATGATGAGAATGGGGGTCTCTGTGTCCCTTAGTGACGGTCATGGTCAGGCATGTACTGTGCTGCTCCATTCATATCTATGAGACTGACAATCAGAACCGAATGCGGCGATCTGCCATACAGTGTTACCATCACCACATTCACTCGGGGGCTCAGAAACCCCTGTACTTGTGACTGAACCCCCACCAGTCAGACACTTATCACCATCCTGCGGAACAGCCCTTTAAGTGGCCACCCAATCTCTGAGGCGCTATGGTTCTGATCCGTATTGCCCAGTGTTTCGCTTCCTATAGGCGACTAACACATAATAATTCATATTATACAGATATGGACTTATTGTTAGAATTTAAAGGGATGCAAATATATAAAAATGGCTGTTGTGTGTGCAAATGGGAGCATATGACATGGCAAGTCCATGTGACATCACCACATTTCATCATATCCGAGACAGCAACTGTAAACCATTTCTGTAGAGGAAACGGGATCATAGAAAGAAGGGCGCGGTCTAGAACAGGTATCCATGGATACTATACATCTGTGATCAAACTGCACATTGGATTTATCACTAGGGACGACTCCTTTATTGTATGGCAGGGAATTTCCAGGGTTTAATATTAGCATCAGATCCCAGCATTACATCAGCCAATCAGATCACTGCATTACATCGGCCAATCAGATCACAGCATTGCATCAGCCAATCAGATCCTAGCATTACATCAGCCAATCAGATCCTAGCATTACATCGGCCAATCAGATCCTAGCATTACATCGGCCAATCAAATCACTGCATTATCACTCTATGACATCACAGCATTTCATCGGCCAATCAGATCACTGCATTACATCGGCCAATCAGATCACAGCATTGCATCAGCCAATCAGATCCTAGCATTACATCAGCCAATCAGATCCTAGCATTACATCGGCCTATCAGATCCTAGCATTACATCAGCCAATCAAATCACTGCATTATCACTCTATGACATCACAGCATTTCATCGGCCAATCAGATCTCAGCATCACCCCCATTATGACATCACAGAGGTATAAAAGGAGCTCACTTGGCTGAGGCTGCTCATTTGTGGGGAGGAAGGCTATCTGCGTGGTCCAGGGAGCAGCCTAGACGGGATATGTATGTACTGTATGTGTATGTGAGGTCACATGTCTATCATCATCTGTACATACGTGTCGTGATACATGTGATGTCCTCCTGCACTACCCAATCATGGTCATCATGAGTTTTTATCTCTTTTTTTCCACATATCGCAAGACATCGTAAGTAATCCAAGTAATTTCAAGTAATCCAAGTAATTTCCAAGTAATCAAAAGAAATTACAAGTAATTGAAAGTAATCGCAAGTAATCTTCAATCATCATGGTCACAAGTAATTGCAGATTGTCCGCTCCTCGAGCAGGGTATGTATGAATGATGTCAGACTAGATTGTAAGCCTTTAAGTCCATCTCCAGTTCTGTGTATGTGGTACGTATATGTATGTATGGACGCTGTCATGATACATGTGATGTCTTCTTTCATTTCAGCCACAAAGAATAAGCCTGAACCCTCCACATGTCCGGTAGGTGTAATAAGGATGATATATGTAGAAGTATGATCTGTATGATAGATATATAACCAGCCTGTTATCTACAGTATGATCTATACGCTCTATAGGGGAATACGGGGGCGGTGGGGTATAATGCAGTAGATGTAATTCCTCAGGTTTTCTGCGGAGGCGCTGCATAGAAAACACTTAGCCTTTGTTCAGAACTGGTGGGTGCAGAGAACACAGGACAGAAATCACATGGCTTTCCTACACATGAAAGGGAGAGAAAAATATTGGCGTTACACACCGCACTATCCAAACCAGGTCTCAATACTAAGGCGGGGCGGAGGTAGTCACAGGATGGCAGCAAATAAGGGATTACTTTCTCAATTTTTTGTTTACTTTTCTGAAGCCATCGTCATAAGACACCGTCATCACTGCAAGACATCGTCATCACTGCAAGACATCATCATCGCAAGACATCGTCATGGCAAGACATCGCGATCAGCTCAGAACATTGTCATCACCGCAAGACTTCACCATCGGAAGGCATCTTCATCGCAAGACATCGTAATCAGCTCAGAACATTGTCATCTCCGCAAGACTTCGCCGTCGGAAGACATCGTCATCGCAAGTCCTCGCCATCAACGCAAGACATCATCATCGCAAGACATCATCACCACAAGACATCATCATCGCAAGAAATCACCATCACCGCAAGACATCATCATCGCAAGACCTCGCCATCAACGCAAGACATCATCATCGCAAGACATCATCATCGCAAGACATCATCATCACCGCAAGACTTCGCCATCGGAAGACATCTTCATTGCAAGACATCATCACCGCAAGACATCGCAATCAGCTCAGAAAATTGTCATCTCCGCAAGACTTCGCCGTCGGAAGACATCGTCATCGCAAGACTTCGTCATCGCAAGACCTCGCCATCAACGCAAGACATCATCCCCGTAAGACATCATCATCGCGAGACATCGCTATTAACACAACAAAAAAGCCAAGAGCAAGATTAAGATTGTTACTTTCTGTTGATTATAAGCTCCTTGGAGCGGGGGTGGGATGCGGGTGGAAGTCCACTTTTATAGAATGTAAGCTTCTAGGAGCGGGGTCTTTTCTGTAAGTTATAAGCTTCTAAGACTTAATAAAGGTGTAAAATCAATGGCTTCTCGATTTCTCTGCTCTCTGCAGGGACTTGGTGAGAGTGGCCTGGCCTGCGCCCTGAGGCTTCAGCGCCCTGAGGCTGGAGCCTCCTCAGCCTCTGTGTCGGCCCGGCCCTGGTAGAATATATTCTGTATGAATCGAAACCGATTAGCCTTTCATTGGTGAAATTTTTCTGTGACACGGCCTTTTTGGGAAAATTGATGGGTGATTGTAGACTTTCTTCTGTATGAACCGAATTCGATTAGCCGCTCATTGGTGACATTTTTTTGTAATACAGCCTTTTTGGAAAAAATTGGTCGGTAGCTGTAACTATGGTCAAGGACAATATATGTCCTTTATGGCCCACTGGGTAAATGTGGTTCCTGCCCAGCCACACCAGCAACGTTACCAGGTGACACCGCTTCTGACTCCACATTCTCAAGCCGTTGGTCCTGAGACAATGTCCGCCTCTGCCTCCTCATCCTCCACTGTGTCCTCAGCCTCCCTTGCAGGGACAATTCACAGCGCTCCTCCAGCATACCACATGTGCAGGGCATGGCAGTGTCACGCTGTTCTGCACCTGGTTTGCCTGAATGAACAGAGTCACACAGAGGAGTAAGTGCTCCGTGTCCTCCATCAAGAAATCAAATACTGGCTTTCTCCGCGACAACTCAAAATCGGAACCATTGTGACCAACAATGGGAAGAACATGGTGTCGGCACTGTGTCACAGAGGGCTGAGCTATGTGCCCTGCATGGCACACGTGTTAAATATGTCTTGCACATGAAGTCTCCCACCCATGTGCAAGACATCCTAAAAATGGCCAGGAAACTTTGCATGCACTTCAGCCACTCGTACATCACAAAGAACACCATCTTTGAGCTGCAGCGGCAGAACGACATCCCCCACCATAGACTGATATCCGACGTTTCCACCCATTGGAATTCCACCCTCCATATGTTGGACCGACTTTACGAATAGAGAAAGGCCATAAATGATTTCTTGATGATCCAAGCAGACAGTAGAACTCCCCTGTGTAAGTTTGATGTCAGCCAGTGGCATCTCATGCTTGATACCTGCCGCTTGCTCAGGCCCTTGAGGAGGCCATGTTATTTGTCAGTTGCCAGGACATTGGGATGTATGGATCATTTTGGGGATGCCATTGTATTTTTGGGGGATGTTACAAGGCTTAGAAATTTAGAAGCAAATCTTGAAAATTTTCAGAAATGTTAAAAACCCACTTTTTAGGGACCAATTCAGGTTTAAAATCAGTTTTTGAGGCTTACATAATAGAAACCACCCAAAAATGACCCCATTCTAGAAACTACACCCCTCAAGGTATTCAAAACTGATTTTACAAACGTTGTTAACCCTTTAGGTGTTCCACAAGAGTTAATTGATAATGGAGACAACATTTCCGTATTTTGATTTTTTGGAAAATTTTCCATTTTAATCCATTTTTCAAGTCACCAGGCAAGGGTTAACAGCCAAACAAAACTCAATATTTATTGCCCTGATTCTGTAGTTTATAGAAACACCCCATGTGTGGTCGTAAACTACTGTAGGGGCACACGGCAGGGCGTAGAAGGAAAAGAGCGCCATGTGGTTTTTGGAAGGCAGATTTTGCCGGACTGATTTTAAGACACTATGTCCCATTTGAAGCCCCCCAATGCACCCCTAGAGTAGAAACTCCAAAAAACTGACTCCATGTAAGAAATTACACACCTCAAGGTATTCAAAACTGATTTTACAAACGTTGTTCAACCTTTAGGTGTTCCACAAGAGTTAATGGCAAATGCAGATAAAATGTCAGAATTTAGATTTTTTTCGCAAATTTTCAATTTTAATCCATTTTTCCAGTAACAAAGCAAGGGTTAACAGCCAAACAAAACTCAATATTTATTGCCCTGATTTTGTAGTTTGCAGAAACACCCCATATGTGGTCGTAAACTGCTCTATGGCCAAACGGCAGGGCACAAAATAAAGGGAACGCCATATGGTTTTTTGGAAGGCAGATTTTACTGGACTGTTTTTTAGACACCATGTTCCATTTGAAGCCCCCCTGATGCAACCCTAGAATAGAAACTCAAAAAAGTGACCCCATTTTGGAAAATACAGGATAAGGTGGCAGTTTTGTTGGTACTATTTTAGGGTAAATATGATTTTTGGTTGCTCCATATTGCACTTTTTTTTAGTAAGGTAACAAAAAATAGAAATTCTGAAATTTCTTCTCCATTTGCCAATAACTCTTGTAGAACACCTAAAGGGTTAATGACATTTGTAAAATCAGTTTTGAATACCTTGAGGGGTGTAGTTTCTTAGACATAGTCACTTTTTTGGAGTTTCTACTCTAGGGGTGGATCAGGGGGGCTTCGAATGGGACATAGTGTCTAAAAACCAGTCCAGCAAAATCTGCCTTCCAAAAACCATATGGCGTTCCCTTCCTTCTACACCCTGCCATTTGGCCATACAGCAGTTTACGACCACGTATGGGGTGTTTCTGCAAACTACAGAATCAGAACAATAAATATTGAGTCTTGTTTGGCTGTTAACCCTGCTTTGTTACTGGAAAAATGGATTAAAATGGAAAGCCATAGTTTTTTTTTTTCTTTTGGGAGACTGTCTTATATAGGGGCTCATTTTTTTGTGGGATGAGATGTTGGTTTGATTTTCACTATTTTGGGGTGCATATGACATTTTGGTCGCTTGCTATTACACTTTTTGTGATGTAAGGTGACAAAAATGGCTTTTGACAAAGTATTTATATATTATTTTTGCTGTGTTCACCTGAGGGGTAAGTTCATGTGTTAGTTTTATAGAGCAGGTTGTTACGGACGCGGCGATACCTAATGTGTATACTTTTTATTTATTTATTTATGTTTTATACAATGATATCATTTTTGAAACATAAAAATCATGTCTTAATGTCTCCATAGTCTGAGAGCCATATTTTTTTATTTTTTGGGGCACTTGTCCTATGTAGGGTATCATTTTTGTGGTATGAGAAGACGGTCTGATTGCCACTATTTTGGGAGGCATACAACTTTTTGATCGCTTGCTATTACACTTTTTGTGATATAAGGTGACAAAAAATATTTTATTGACACTGTTTTTATTTAATTTTTTTTTACAGTATTTACCTGAGAGGTTAGATCATGTAATATTTTTATATAGCAGGTATTTACGGATGCAGCGATACCCAATATGTATACTTTTTTTATTTATTTATTTTACTTTAACACAATAACAGCATTTTAGAAAAAAAAATCATGTTTTTGTGTCTCCATAGTCTGAGAGTCATATTTTTTTATTTTTTCGGCGATTGTGCTATGTAGGGGCTCATTTTGTGCGGGGTGAGATGATGGTTTGATTGGTACTATTTTGGGAGGCATAAGCCTCTTTGATCGCTTGGTATTACACTTTTTGTGATGTAAGGTGACAAAAATGGCTTTTTACACAATTTTTTAGTTTTTTTATGGTTTTCACCTGAGGGGTTAGATCATGTGATATTTTTATAGAGCAGGTCATTACGGATGCGGCGATACCTAATATGTGTAGTGTATTTTATTTTTAATTTTTATTCAGTGATAAATGGTTTTTTAATTTTTACTTTTTTTTTTGACCCAGACCCACTTAGTTCTTGAAGATCCAGTGGGTCTGGTGTCTGTATAATACAGTACAGTAGACTATATAGTGTACTGTACTGTATTTTTTACTTTACGAAGTCTGATCAGACTTCTGACTAGTGTAGCGTACATATAAGTCATCAAAAGTGACAGGTGCCCCGCCCCATTTAGACGCCGCCCCAGCTGCCAAAACCCCACTCGTCAACACGCCCCTTTCTTCCTCTTGACAGGTCCCCCCCCCCACCTTCGCCCCCCTCCCCAATCTGAATAATGCATGCAGGACATGTCTAGACAGCAGTTCACCATACCCCTAATGTCAGGATACAAACTGAGCACAAACAAAAACGCAGAGTTTTAAAAAGTTTATTGAGGAGATAAAAAACGTACAGAAAGCGGTTTCTTAACATCATAAGAATCTCTTTTATTAATTTAATAACAGCTGCTGGCGCTTTCTCAGTAATAATGAAACGCATTCTGTCTGCATATGTGTCTGAGTGTATGATATGACTACTACGTACAGCCTCCCATACAGCGCCATGGGGTAATAATGTGTCTGGGCAGGTGTAACAGCACCGCGTACATTATATTATTCTGGTAGAGACATGCCTGGACTTGTCTAGAGACCGCGTTATCACTCTATGACATCACAGCATTTCATCGGCCAATCAGATCCTAGCATTACATCGGCCAATCAAATCACTGCATTATCACTCTATGATATCACAGCATTTCATCAGCCAATCAGATCCTAGCATTTCATCGGCCAATCAGATCCTAGCATTACATCGGCCAATCAAATCACTGCATTATCACTCTATGACATCACAGCATTTCATCGGCCAATCAGATCTCAGCATCACCCCCATTGTGACATCACAGAGGTATAAAAGGGGCTCACTTGGCTGAGGCTGCTCATTTGTGGGGAGGAAGGCGATCTGCGTGGTCCAGGGAGCAGCCTAGACGGGATATGTATGTACTGTATGTGTATGTGAGGTCACATGTCTATCATCATCTGTACATACGTGTCGTGATACATGTGATGTCCTCCTGCACTACCCAATCATGGTCATCATGAGTTTTTATCTCTTTTTTTCCACATATCGCAAGACATCGTAAGTAATCCAAGTAATTTCAAGTAATCCAAGTAATTTCAAGTAATCCAAGTAATAAAAAGAAATTACAAGTAATTGAAAGTAATCGCAAGTAATCTTCAATCATCATCGTCACAAGTAATTGCAGATTGTCCGCTCCTCGAGCAGGGTATGTATGAATGATGTCAGACTAGATTGTAAGCCTTTAAGTCCATCTCCAGTTCTGTGTATGTGGTACGTATATGTATGTATGGACGCTGTCATGATACATGTGATGTCTTCTTTCATTTCAGCCACAAAGAATAAGCCTGAACCCTCCACATGTCCGGTAGGTGTAATAAGGATGATATATGTAGAAGTATGATCTGTATGATAGATATATATCCAGCATGTTATCTACAGTATGATCTATACGCTCTATAGGGGAATACGGGGCGGTGGGGTATAATGCAGTAGATGTAATTCCTCAGGTTTCCTGCGGAGGCGCTGCATAGAAAACACTTAGCCTTTGTTCAGAACTGGTGGGTGCAGAGAACACAGGACAGAAATCACATGGCTTTCCTATACATCAAAGGAGAGAAAAATATTGGTGTTACACACCGCACTATCCAAACCAGGTCTCACTACTAAGGCGGGGCGGAGGTAGTCACAGGATGGCAGCAAATAAGGGATTACTTTCTCTATTTTTTGTTTACTTTTCTGAAGCCATCGTCATAAGACATCGTCATCACTGCAAGACATCGTCATCACTGCAAGACATCATCATCGCAAGACATCGTCATGGCAAGACATCGCGATCAGCTCAGAACATTGTCATCACCGCAAGACTTCGCCGTTGGAAGACATCATCATCGCAAGACATCACCATCAACGCAAGACATCATCATCACCGCAAGACTTCGCCATCGGAAGACATCGTCATCACAAGACCTCGCCATCGTAAGACTATCGTCATCAACGCAAGACATCATCCTCGCAAGACATCATCATCGCGAGACATCATCACCGCAAGACCTCGCCATCAACACAAGACATCGCCATCATCATAAGACATTCATCATCACCGCAAGACATCGTCATCAACACAACAAAAAGCCAAGAGCAAGATTAAGATTGTTACTTTCTGTTGATTATAAGCTCCTTGGAGCGGGGAATGGGGTGCGGGGTGGAAGTCCTCTCTATAGAATGTAAGCTCCTTGGAGCAGGGGTGAGGTGCGGGAGGAAGTCCTCTCTATAGAATGTAAGCTCCTTGGAGCGGGGGTGGGGTGCGGGGTGGAAGTCCTCTCTATAGAATGTAAGCTCCTTGGAGCGGGGGTGGGGTGCGGGTGGAAGTCCTCTCTATAGAATGTAAGCTCCTAGGAGCGGGGGTGGGGTGCGGGGTGGAAGTCCTCTCTATAGAATGTAAGCTCCTAGGAGCGGGGGTGGGGTGCGGGTGGAAGTCCTCTCTATAGAATGTAAGCTCCTTGGAGCGGGGTCTTTTCTGTAAGTTATAAGCTTCTAAGACTTAATAAAAGGTGTAAAATCAATGGCTTCTCGATTTCTCTGCTCTGGCCACATCATCTGGTCTGATGGGGCCCTCAGCCTGTACGCAAGCAGCCAGAGCATTTGCATTTCTGCCTGTGGCCCCTGGAGATCACCAACACTTCACCCTTGTAAGCCAGGACTCTTGCCAAGAGCCTCATACCCCGGATTTGTTTCCTTTGTGCTGCTGAACCGGGAATCAATGTCCTGTTCTTCATAACTTTCATTTCTGTGTAAGGAAAGTAAGAAGAGGCTCAAAGGATGAACCTGCTTCCTATGAAGTGTGTGGGCTCCTTCTATCCTCTGATCGGAGCCATGATATCTCGTCCACATGGTGCTGTCCCACACAATCTGGACAGTCTTTATGGTTACGGCCACACAGTCAGATTTCCTGATGCAGTTTTGAAAACAAAAAATGGGAGTGTATCATAAAAGGACAGAAGGTATAAAGGACCGATACAACTTCCCATCTTCTTTGAATTCTCTCTCGGTTTTGGCTTCCAAAACTGCATGCATAAACCTAACCATGTGGCCGTACCCTAACAGGCACTCCCTGCAGTATCTGTATCCCCACAACTACCACACACATTGCATTGTTCCTCCACAGTTGCAATATCTCACTTCTAGCAGCACACCATGTGCAACGGGCGCTTCCCCCCAGGGCCCTCTATGTCAGCAGAGCTTAGGGTGCTCTTGCTGGCGTGGGCACGTCTAGTAGAGACCTGCCCCAGCACACCCTTCCCCTTGCAGGGGTTAAACTAGAACTGTTCCCCACCCTTCCTGCAGGAAGTAGGACTAGCCCAATTCTCCCCAGAGGGGGTTTAGAATAGACTGGTAAGTTCCATTCTATCTAAGTACAGCTCTGCCATATTTGCTGTCACTTGCTGGTGAACCAGGCATATTACATGAACAGAACAGTTGCATAAAGATGAGGAATGCACAGCGTGGAGGACCTGGACAAAATACATAGATGGCATTGGTGTTAGTCCAATAAAGACAGTAGCAGGGTGCAGTAGTGGTAACACCACTCTGGGGTTTTACACATATAGCATACAGATACATGGCCTCTGCACTGTGTACTTGGCAGCAGTCTGTCTAGATTTGATGGCTTCTTTCTACCCCTAGCTTTAGTCTATAATCTGCAATGCTCAGCTATGTTTTTGCCCCCTCTAGGTCCTGAGGTGGTGCACCTTTGTATCTAGTGCCACTCACCAACACTACTAGCTAGCTACACGCAGGAATCTGCAGCATCTCCTAGCTCAAACCAGTGTTGTGTCTGTCTCCACAGTGTCTCTTCTGCGTCTGATGTCTCACCATGAGGTCTGCCTGCTCTACTATTTATCCCTTTTTTGGGAATACAGTAGCTTGTGTGAGGCGATGTGACTCCAACACTGAACTCCGACTCTCCTCAGCCTCTGTCTTATTACTAGGTGTGGTGATAGAGGTATCCAGATATCAACATTATTTTCAGGAGTAGACAACCCCTCCTTTACATTCCAGGATTGGGTCATAACGCTCCCCACGACCAAGTCCTGGTTTTTGGGCTGGGTTTAAAAACACAGCCAGCACCAGCAGCTGGGAGAGTGATTGTCCTGGAGCTGCTGGTAGTGCTGTGGAGTTCTCTGGGCTGGAAGCAGAAGCCCAGCAAAGAGGCATGCAGTCGGCCTGGAAGCCTGAGGGTGGATTGTCCTGCGGCTGGGCTGACAGCCAGGTGCGAACACGCACCTAAACCTCCCAGGTGATTGGAACCTGTATTGACTTTTTTGTTTTGCCTCCACGTTTTCTGCTGTGTGTGAATTAACACTAAGTGACTGTTTAGAGTTTATTTTATGCAAGTAAAGTGAATTAAAAACACGGTTAGTTGATTTATGCCCTTTATGGATTAAAACCTGACTCTGCGTCCACTACGTAATTTTCCATGGGAGTTTTGCCATAGATCCCCTCCGGCATGCCACAGTCCAGGTGTTAGACCCCTTGAAACAACTTTCCCATCACTATTGTGGCCAGAAAGAGTCCCTGTGGGTTTTAAAATTCGCCTGCCAATTAAAGTCTATGGCGGTTTGCCCGGTTCACGAACATTTGTGGAAGTTCACGTTCGCTATTCGCGAACGGAAAATTTTGTGTTCGCGACATCACTACACCCCATGTGTGGTCGTAAACTACTGTAGGGACACACGGCAGGGCGTAGAGGAAAAGAGCGCCATGTGGTTTTTGGAAGGCAGATTTTGCCGGACTGATTTTAAGACACTATGTCCCATTTGAAGCCCCCCAATGCACCCCTAGAGTAGAAACTCCAAAAAACTGACTCCATCTAAGAAATTACACCCTCAAGGTATTCAAAACTGATTTTACAAATGTTGTTCAACCTTTAGGTGTTCCACAAGAGTTAATGGCAAATGCAGATAAAATTTCAGAATTTAGATTTTTTCGCAAATTTTCAATTTTAATCCATTTTTCCAGTAACAAAGCAAGGGTTAACAGCCAAACAAAACTCAATATTTATTGCCCTGATTTTGTAGTTTGCAGAAACACCCCATATGTGGTCGTAAACTGCTCTGTGGCCAAACGGCAGGGCACAAAATGAAGGGAACACTATATGGTTTTTTGGAAAGCAGATTTTACTGGACTGTTTTTTAGACACCATGTTCCATTTGAAGCCCCCCTGATGCACCCCTAGAATAGAAACTCAAAAAAGTGACCCCATTTTGGAAAATACAGGATAAGGTGGCAGTTTTGTTGGTACTATTTTAGGGTAAATATGATTTTTGGTTGCTCTATATTACACTTTTTTGAGGTAAGGTAACAAAAAATAGAAATTCTGAAAATTCTTCTCGATTTGCCAATAAGGCCCCATGCACACGACCGTTGTTTGTTTCCGCGTCCGTTCCGTTTTTTTTCACGGATAGGATGCTTCCCCATTCATTTCAATGGGTCCGTCAAAAAATGCGGATGGTCAACCGTTTTCGCTCCGCTTCCGTGATCCGTGTTTTCATTCCGTCAAAAAAATAGTGCATGTCCTATTTTTTTCACGGTCGCGGACAAGGATAGGCATTTTTACAATGGATCTGTCATAAAAATCGGATCCGTCAAAAAAAACGGTCCGTCATCCGCTTTTTTGACGGACGCGAAATTTCAAGGAGGAGCGGACGCGGAGGCAGGCAACGGTCGTGTGCATGAGGCCTAACTCTTGTGGAACACCTAAAGGGTTAACAAAGTTTGTAAAATCAGTTTTGAATACCTTGAGGGGTGTAGTTTCTTAGACATAGTCACTTTTTGGAGTTTCTCCTGTAGGGGGCAGCAGGGGGCTTCGAATGGGACATAGTGTCTAAAAACCAGTCCAGCAAAATCTGCCTTCCACAAACCATATGGCGTTCCCTTCCTTCTACACCCTGCCGTTTGGCCATACAGCAGTTTACTGACCACATATGGGTGTTTCTGCAAACTCAGAATCAGAACAATAAATATTGAGTCTTGTTTGGCTGTTAACCCTTGCTTTGTTACTGGAAAAATGGATTAAAATGGAAAGCCATAGTTTTTTTTTTCTTTTGGGAGACTGTCTTATATAGGGGCTCATTTTGTGCGGGATGAGATGTTGGTTTGATTGGTACTATTTTGGGAGGCATAAGCCTCTTTGATCGCTTGGTATTACACTTTTTGTGATGTAAGGTGACAAAAATGGCTTTTTTACACTATTTTTTAGTTTTTTTTATGGTTTTTACCTGAGGGGTTAGGTCATGTGATATTTTTATAGAGCAGGTCATTACGGATGCGGCGATACATAATATGTGTAGTGTATTTTATTTTTTTAATTTTTATTCAGTGATAAATGGGTTTTTTAATTTTTACTTTTTTTTTTGACCCAGACCCACTTAGTTCTTGAAGATCCAGTGGGTCTGGTGTCTGTATAATACAGTACAGTACACTATATAGTGTACTGTACTGTATTTTTTACTTTACGAAGTCTGATCAGATTTCTGAGTAGTGTAGCGTACATATAAGTCATCAAAAGTGACAGGTGCCCCGCCCCCATTTAGACTCCGCCCCAGCTGCCAAAACCCCACTCGTCAACACGCCCCTTTCTTCCTCTTGACAGGTCCACCCCCCACCTTCGCCCCCCTCCCCAATCTGAATAATGCATGCAGGACATGTCTAGACAGCAGTCCACCATACCCCTTAATGTCAGGATACAAACTGAGCACAAACAAAAACGCAGAGTTTTAAAAAGTTTATTGAGCAGATAAACAACGTACAGAAAGCGGTTTCTTAACATCATAAGAATCTCTTTAATTAATTTAATAACAGCTGCTGGCGCTTTCTCAGTAATAATAAAACGCATTCTGTCTGCATATGCGTCTGAGTGTATGATATGACTACTACGTACAGCCGCCCATACAGCGACATGGGGTAATAATGTGTCTGGGCAGCTCTAACAGCACCGCGTACATTATATTATTATGGTAGAGACATGCCTGGACTTGTCTAGAGACCACGTTATCACTCTATGACATCACAGCATTTCATCGGCCAATCAGATCTCAGCATCACCCCCATTATGACATCACAGAGGTATAAAAGGGGCTCACTTGGCTGAGGCTGCTCATTTGTGGGGAGGAAGGCGATCTGCGTGGTCCAGGGAGCAGCCTAGACGGGACATGTATGTACTGTATGTGTATGTGAGGTCACATGTCTATCATCATCTGTACATACGTGTCGTGATACATGTGATGTCCTCCTGCACTACCCAATCATGGTCATCATGAGTTTTTATCTCTTTTTTTCCACATATCGCAAGACATCGCAAGTAATCCAAGTAATTTCAAGTAATCCAAGTAATTTCAAGTAATCCAAGTAATCAAAAGAAATTACAAGTAATTGAAAGTAATCGCAAGTAATCTTCAATCATCATGGTCACAAGTAATTGCAGATTGTCCGCTCCTCGAGCAGGGTATGTATGAATGATGTCAGACTAGATTGTAAGCCTTTAAGTCCATCTCCAGTTCTGTGTATGTGGTACGTATATGTATGTATGGACGCTCTCATGATACATGTGATGTCTTCTTTCATTTCAGCCACAAAGAATAAGCCTGAACCCTCCACATGTCCGGTAGGTGTAATAAGGATGATATATGTAGAAGTATGATCTGTATGATAGATATATCCAGCATGTTATCTACAGTATGATCGATACGCTCTATAGGGGAATACGGGGGCGGTGGGGTATAATGCAGTAGATGTAATTCCTCAGGTGTCCTGCGGAGGCGCTGCATAGAAAACACTTAGCCTTTGTTCAGAACTGGTGGGTGCAGAGAACACAGGACAGAAATCACATGGCTTTCCTATACATGAAAGGGAGAGAAAAATATTGGCGTTACACACCGCACTATCCAAACCAGGTCTCAATACTAAGGCGGGGCGGAGGTAGTCACAGGATGGCAGCAAATAAGGGATTACTTTCTCAATTTTTTGTTTACTTTTCTGAAGTCATCGTCGCAAGACACCGTCATCACTGCAAGACATCGTCATCACTGCAAGACATCACCATCGCAAGACATCGTCATGGCAAGACATCGCGATCAGCTCAGAACATTGTCATCACCGCAAGACCTCGCCATCAACGCAAGACATCATCACCGCAAGAAATCACCATCACCGCAAGACATCATCATCGCAAGACATCATCACCGCAAGACTTCGCCATCGGAAGACATCTTCATTGCAAGACATCGCAATCAGCTCAGAAAATTGTCATCTCCGCAAGACTTCGCCGTCGGAAGACATCGTCATCGCAAGACCTCGTCATCGCAAGACCTCGCCATCAACGCAAGACATCACTATCGCGAGACATCGTCATTAACACAACAAAAAGCCAAGAGCAAGATTAAGATTGTTACTTTCTGTTGATTATAAGCTCCTTGGAGTGGGGGTGGGTGCGGGGTGGAAGTCCTCTCTATAGAATGTAAGCTCCTAGGAGCAGGGGTCTTTTCTGTAAGTTATAAGCTTCTAAGACTTAATAAAAGGTGTAAAATCAATGGCTTCTCGATTTCTCTGCTCTGGCCACATCATCTGGTCTGAGGGGGCCCTCAGCCTGTACGCAAGCAGCCAGAGCATTTGCAATTCTGCCTGTGGCCCCTGAAGATCACCAACACTTCACCCTTGTAAGCCAGGACTCTTGCCAAGAGCCTCATACCCCGGATTTGTTTCCTTTGTGCTGCTGAATCGGGAATCAATGTCCTGTTCTTCATTACTTTCATTTCTGTGTAAGGAAAGTAAGAAGAGGCTCAAAGGATGAACCTGCTTCCTATGAAGTGTGTGGGCTCCTTCTATCCTCTGATCGGAGCCATGATATCTCGTCCACATGGCGCTGTCCCACACAATCTGGACAGTCCATATGGTTACGGCCACACAGTTAGATTTCCTGATGCAGTTTTGAAAACAAAAATGGGAGTGTATCATAAAAGGAAAGAAGGTATAAAGGACCGATACGACTTCACCTCTTCTTTGAATTCTCTCTCGGTTTTGGCTTCCAAAACTGCATGCAGAAAACCTAACCATGTGGCCGTACCCTAACAGGCATTCTCTGCAGTATCTGTATCCCTACAACTACCACAAACATTGCATTGTTCCTCCACAGTGCAATATCTCACTTCTAGCAGCACACCATGTGCAACGGGCACTTCCCCCCAGGGCCCTCTATGTCAGCAGAGCTTAGGGTGCTCTGGCTGGTGTGGGCACGTCTAGTAGAGACCTGCCCCAGCACACCCTTCCCCTTGCAGGGGGTAAACTAGAACTGGTCCCCACTCTTCCTGCAGGAAGTATAACTAGCCCAATTTTCCCCAGAGGGGGTTTAGAATAGACTGGTAAGTTCCATTCTATCTAAGTACAGCTCTGCCATATTTGCTGCCACTTGCTGGTGAACCAGGCATATTACATGAACATAACAGTTGCATAAAGATGAAGAATGCACAGCGTGGAGGACCTGGACAAAATACATAAATGGCATTGGTGTTAGCCAAATAAAGACAGTAGCAGGGTGCAGTAGTGGTAACACCACTCTGGGGTTTTACACATATAGCATACAGAAAATGGCCTCTGCACTGTGTACTTGGCAGCAGTCTGGCTGGTTTTGATGGCTTTTTTCTACCCCTAGCTTTAGTATATAGTCTTCAATGCTCAGCTATGTGTTTGCCCCCTCTAGGTCCTGAGGTGGTGCACCTTTGTATCTTGTGCCACTCACCAACACTACTAGCTAGCTACACGCAGGAATCTGCAGCATCTCCTAGCTCAAATCAGTGTTGTGTCTGTCTCCACAGTGTCTCTTCTGCGTCTGATGTCTCACCATGAGGTCTGCCTGCTCTACTATTTATCCCTTTTTAGGGAATACAGTAGCTTGTGTGAGGCGATGTGACTCCAACACTTTAAAATCCGACTCCAAAAAGCCTCTGTCTTATTACTAGGTGTGGTGATAGAGGTATCCAGATATCAACATTATTTTCAGGAGTAGACAACCCCTCCCTTTACATTCCAGGATTGGGTCATAACCTCGTCCAGTCGAACCTAAATATACAGCGGTCCGCTCATCCCTATTCATCATCCTTTCACTTTGTATTGGGCCATGTAAATCTGTATATTGTCAATCAGCCTGTGTATGAGGACCCTGATGTCCCACAGTTTACACAACGCGTTTCAGTGCACTATAGGCAGATGGACTGGAACTCTAGACTCTGCTGCCATTATTCAGATCCTTCTCCTGGATTGGGAGAATAAATGTAAGGCCCTGGTGACTAATGTTCCCAAATACTCAAAATATATTCCCTTCTGCTTGGTCCTGTTCGGTCGTCCAGAATCTCAGACTCAAGAAAAGGCCTCCAGAAAATATACTGGACTGGGAGGATCTGAGGGAACTTGTCAGATGGGGAATAAAGCACAGACCACCAACTGCTGGATATGTGGACCCCATGTATGGGTTACAAAGAGCGTCTCTCACTCTGGAGGACCTCTCCTGTCCTGCATCACACAGACCACCCACTGGTATAAACGGGCACTGTGTAATAAATCATTTCCCCAGTGGTGGCGCTGCAGGGAAACTGAACTCCTACAACCAAGTTTCTCTGCAAATTAAAGCTGATCGCTGGGGGTCCATGCAGGAGGACAATTTGTGATCAGCTGACTGTCAAGTAGGGATTCTGTAAATGGGAGACCCATATAATGTAAACAGAGTGCCCCTATAATACAGCCTAAAGCAATGCCAACAGAGTGCCCCTATAATACTGCCTGCAACAATGCAACGGAGTGCCCCTATAATACCGCCTGCAACAATGCCTACAGAGTGCACCTATAATACTGTCTGTGCTGTGCACAAAGCTGTTTGCATATGAATGTCTTTTTGGTGCATTCCCTCAACACATAAACCTTTGCAGCCACCCCTCTATTCTCCACTATGGGACTTTTCAAAAATTGCTATGCACTGGGGATTATCAGAAGTTCCAAACGAACAGAGAGGACACCGTGCATGCCCAGTAGTGGTGGCCCCATACCAAGCTCCTCACATAAATACAGCACCAGAACCAATATGGTGCATATATGCAGCACCGGCTCAAATACAGCTCAGTACAGATATTATTTCCATATTCAGATTAGCCCTTGACATATAAGTATGTAAAGGTGAAACTGCATCTCCCAGGATATCTGGAACAGCTGTAAAGGTATGCTGGGAGTGGTAGTGTCACAGAAGAGAATAAACAATTGTATTTAGTGATGTACAGGTGACGTTTCCTCCGGAGTTCTTCGTTTTCCTTTTCTTTCCACCCGGTTCAGACACCATGATGACTTCTCCGGGCCAACGCTCGTCTCTGCAGAGTTTGCCACCAAGATGTCTTTAGCTTCTCACTTTACCAATACATCGACATGATGAATACTGACACAAACTCCTCTTAGTGCCACATGCTGTACCCTGAAGATAATAGCGGCATACACTGTGCCCTCTAGTACAGTCATGTCCCGTGCAGTTTCTGAATTTGGGATTGCCCCAACGCTATGCTGAGCACTTGGACACCGTTGAGTTGTCACCATGTGTTGCTACTCTTCGGAAGGGATGGTAAAGCATGGTGTACCCCAATGGGAAATAAGTCCAAAGAGTCAGGGTCTGTAGTAACCAGCGTGCTTCTTTACTGGAAGGATTCAGGTGCAAAACCAAACAGGCGTGGCATAGGGCTGTCTTCTCCAGTCTCCTCCCTGGCAGAGGAATGGTTTGATGCTAAGGAAACCTTAGAACCTTTTAGTGGGAGGGGTGGAGTGGAGAAGCTCAGCACAAACAGATACAATGTTGCACTTTCCGTCTCTCATAGACTGACATTAGAGCTTCAATGATACTCAATGGCAATGACACAGCAGTTTTTCCAGACAAAAACAAATTTCCAGACATAACAACAGAGCTAAAGGTGGTTTTGGTGGTAAACAACATCTGGCAATTCCCCTACAAAACACGCTCTATGGCATCTGTGGAAAATTATCAGCTTCTTATTCAAAGTCCTAACAGTCTCTCAGTGTTCATTAACCCTTTCCACAGAGGGTTGTAAATACAGCGATAATGAACAGGATATATATATATAGTTAAGGCTGCTCGCAGCCTGTAATTGTGGGCGGGGCCGAGGTCCCCCTTATTAACCCCCTCACCTGAGTCCTCGGTCTCGCACGCCGAGTCTACTTCCGGTCCTGCAGGCAGCCCGTCGGCTGAACGCCTCTGCAGCTCTACCCCCACATCGCTGTGCGACAGCCTCAGGTAAGGCAGGTTAGCACGCCGAGGGTGCGGGGGTCCGTTCTCCCTCGCCATCGCATGCCCTCCCACCCGGCATCTGCGTGCTGGGTGCTCAGGAGGCCGAACACGCACAGGGGGCGGGATGCTGGCACCAGGCTGTCAGTCCGCTCCTCATGCCCGCCGGGGCTCGGAGTCTCGCTCCCCTGCCCCCGACAAGCCCTCTCCCTCACCAGGATCCGGCGTTCGCACGCCTCGCATGGCGACCTGCTACCACGCTCCTGCGGTCAGTGGTGTGCCGCCTGTCCTGCGCAGGCGACTTCCCTTCTTCCGGCCGGGACCCCCGTCCACCTGCCTGTATCCAGCGTTAAGAGGGGGGGGGGTCCGGTTCCCCATGGGTCGCAGTCAGGCCCTGGCCATTGGGGCTTGGATATTAATTTAAAATATATATATATGAGTTAAGTGTCTGCTTTTCCTCTTCCTTCAGGTACACCCTGTCTACATTGGTGCGGTTGCATTATCCGCCCGATTCCCTCGTCTTACTTGTGTTAAAAAAAAAAAAAAAAACCCCAGGTCCTTTAGTCCCTTCTCGTGCCTCCGTGGGTCAACAGGTGGACCCCCTTGTGTCCGCACAGGTGGGTATTTTAGGTTCTTTTCCTAGTCCTCCCGTGCTGCGCCTCCCCACCGCTGCGCCCGCTCTAGCCTGCAGTCTCTCTCAGCTGAGAGATTTTACTTAGGCACCCTTCATCGCGCTCAGGCCTATAGGGAGAAGGAAATATATATATATATATATCCCCCATTCATCCTTTCAGCTTCTAAGGTTCAGGCGGGTATCTACTCCCTTCCCAAGCACGGCGACCTGCCACCACGCTCCCGTCAGCCGGGAGCATTTAGGGTCACTCCTTCCACCAGGGACCCGAGGCGCTCAGGTCACCCGTTCCCCACTGCCTGAAGCGCTCAGGTCACTCCGTTCTCCACTACCTGCAACGTTCAGGTCACTCCGTTCTCCACGGCCGAGCGCTCAGGTCACTCCGTTCACCTCGGCCGAGCGTTCAGGTCACTCCGTTCACCTCGGCCTGAAGCGTTCAGGTCACTCCGCTCACCTCGGCCGAAGCGTTCAGGTCACTCCGTTCACCTCGGCCTGAAGCGTTCAGGTCACTCCGTTCTCCACGGCCTGAAGCGTTCAGGTCACTCCGTTCACCTCGGCCTGAAGCGTTCAGGTCACTCCGTTCTCCACGGCCGAAGCGTTCAGGTCACTCCGTTCACCTCGGCCTGAAGCGTTCAGCTCTCTCCGTTCTCCACGGCCTGAAGCGTTCAGGTCACTCCGTCCACCACGGCCTGAAGCGTTCAGGTCACTCCGTTCTTCATGGCCTGAAGCGTTCAGGTCACTCCGTTCCCCACTGCCTGAAACGTTCAGGTCACTCCGTCCACTTCGGCCGAAGCGTTCAGGTCACTCCGTTCACCACGGCCTGTAGCGGTCAGGTTCCTTCTCTCGCCTTTCATTACCGTCGTGGCTTTCCCTCTTCTCCGCCGCACGTCCATGCATTTCCCACTAGGGTGGGCCGCTGAGTGTGTTCAGGCTAGTTCCTTCCTGGCGCTCCCAGGCACTTCATCTCGCACCTTCGCTCCCAACGTCGTTCGGCAACACTGCGTGGCCAGCAGCTGGGGGCGTCATACCAGTCTCGTGCTCACTGGGTTCATTATTTTAGTCCTCAGATCAAGCTGAGTTTTCGGCCCGGCTAGCCGTGCGGCCAGGACGCCAGGTCTGTAATCCCAGGTACGTCCGATTTAGTTTGCTTCATCCGTTCTGGTGTTTCGGTCCACACGACCACATCAACCTCCAATTGCTTTCGGTTTCCGTATTACAGGTTCGTTGGAGACGGCCGCTAGGATCATCAAGCCATGTCCCAGGCTTCGGATATGGATGACGCGTTGTCTCTCCCGGGTTCAGCGGTGTCTGGCCAAGGCGGGCCAGAATCTCTCAGAAGATGGACCGTGCCAAAGCTCATTGCCGAGTTAAATAGAAGGGGCATCGGGTACCCGGCCTCCGCCAGGAAAGCGGAACTATATAGGCTGCTTGTGTCGGACCCCGGTTCGTCCATAGGGGAGGCCCCGTCCCCATCAATTCAGCAGTCATTGGCTCAGTTACAGGCCACCATGGATTCTCTCGCCTCGTCGGTTGCAGACATCCGGTCCAGGGTGGTGGAGTTGGAATCCGGGATTCCCTCTGTTCCCCAGGTGCCGGATATCGGTGGGCTAATTCTAGCGTTATGTTTGTAACAGACAGCCAGGATGTGGTGGACATCATCTCCAAGGGTCGTGCCAAGTCTGCCAGAATCATGTCACTAATGCGCAGACTTGTCTGGCTGTCCTTGCGGGACAACTTCCATTTCTCGTGTTCCCACATAACAGGGGCCAGTAACTCAGCGGCCGATGCCTTGTCCCGCTTCAACTTTCCTGCTTTTTTCCAGGCATGTCCAGAAGCCGACCAGTCCGGAGCCCAGATTCCCAGTTTCGGCGATCTGACGATGGACTGAAATCCCTCTTGGCAGCTGCCAAGGTGCTCATGCATGGATCCCTATCAGCCAACACTGCCCGCAACTATCAAACCGGTTGGAATCTCTTTTCGAAATTTTCCAGGGAATATCCTCAAGGGGATACCGCATTCACATCATATGTGTTGGCGTTCATGGCACATTGCCATTCCAAGCTTCGATTGGCTCCAAACTCCATACGTTTATACCTTGCCGGCATCCAACACCACCTGTCTTTACGAAATCCTGAGCGTCGCTCAGTTTTTACGTCTCAGGCAGTCAAAGCCACGCTCAGGGGCATTGAAAGAAGCAGCAGGGACTCAACCCGGTCGCGCCGTCTGGTATCAGGCGAGCTGTTTAGGCAGCTGTCGTCGATCCTAGACGGTAGTCCTTTGGCCCTTCCATCAGCTTGGTTATTAAGGCGGCAATGTATTTAAGCTTTTATGGGTTCCTGCGCCCGGGAATTTTCGGTTGGCTCCGCAAGAGGAACTTTCTTGAGGAAAGGACAATTGTCGTGGCACCAGGACCACTTCGTGTTGAGCCTTCCATCCACGAAGACGTCACAGACCGGTCCCCGACAGAGATTCGATATTTTAAGACACAAAATACTTGGTGCCCCGTCAGTGTGCTTCAGCAGCTCCTCGCCATGGGTCAAACCTCAGGTCCCGATACTCCACTACTGCCGTTCCAGGGCAGACCGTTGTCCACTCTGCAGTTCGTGTCCCACATCAGGTCATTGGTCACAGGGCTGGGTCAGGACCCTGCCTCGATAACCGGCCACTCCTTCCGTATTGGGGCAGCCTCCGCGGCCTCCAGACACAAGACCCCAGCTCATGTCATTCGCTTCATGGGTCGGTGGCGATCTGCCTGTTTTTCTAGATACATTCCTGATCCTCAATCCGAAACCCGCGAGGTGTTTCGTTCACTAGCTTTGTAACACTATTAAACTACTTATTCACCTACCATGTGTCTTTTTGCCCTCTTTTAGGCCTGCCCACGGTACGTGGCTCCAGGCACACCTCGGCCACAGTTAGGGTCTTATCGGCCGCACCACGGGCCGTGGCGACGCACACAAATAGTTAAGGCTGCTCGCAGCCTGTAATTGTGGGCGGGGCCGAGGTCCCCCTTATTAACCCCCTCACCTGAGTCCTCGGTCTCGCACGCCGAGTCTACCCTCCCGCCCTCCCCTCTGCTTGACTCTTCTAGCTAGGGTGGGCCCTCTTTTAGGCCTGCCCACGGTACGTGGCTCCAGGCACACCTCGGCCACAGTTAGGGTCTTATCGGCCGCACCACGGGCCGTGGCGACGCACACAAATATATATATATATATATATATATATATATATATATATCACAACATATAAAATGCAATCACACAGTATTAAACAGTATAAGTGAACATTTTCAAGTGAAATAAAGTAAGACATTTATAAGTTTGCATTGGGGAAATAGACAAATGTCCACAAATTTCCAAACATCAAAGTACCCCTTACTCCAGGGCTCTACAGTTACTGTCATGGTAGCGGTCTGTGCTCACCGCGGTCTTGCTGTCCTGGGCAGGCATGGAGGTCGCTCTGCTCTCTCCTGTGTGAATTGGGATTGGAGCAGGGATGGCTAACCTGAGGCTCTCCAGCTGTTGCAAAACTACAACTCCCAGCATGCCCAGACTGCCTACAGCTATAAGCCTACAGCAGGGCATGGTTGGAGGTATAGTTTCTAACTCATACAGTTAGAGAGGGGCAGGTTGGCCATGCCTGGATTGGAGCATTGTGAACAGCACTGACAGAGTTAATGCTTTCCCTCTGCCCCTGTCCTGGTACTGGTTAAGTTGCTGATTAGTCTCCCCATTTAGCTGGGCTGTGGTTCCACCTCCTCATCTGAGCCTTGATGTTATTGCTTACTAGAAGCCAGTGAAGGTGATCTCATCTGGATATCTCTGTACTGAACCTTTTTTGTCCTCCCATTTTGTTCCTTGCTGCCTGCTCCAACCTTGGAGCTGTGACCTGTATTATGCTTTTACACAGCTCGCCCCCTGACCTTGTAACTGCTATTCGGCCTGCCCTGACCATTGGACTGTGTTCAGACTATGCTTTTGCCTGGTTCCCTTGGTGCTTCACACCAATATCTCTGGCCCCTGTGGATCAGCAGCCATCTATACTTGGACTACTCCAGAAGGTAGCGGCCTGGTTGGTTCCTTGTGGTGAAGTCCAGATCCCTCTACACGGGTTAAAGGGTGCATACAAGTGACCCGCCAGAACATCACCCTAAACTGATTAGTTGGCACAGTCCCCATAACAGAGATTTAACTTTTTCCTCATAGAAGTCATGAGTGTAGGAACAGATATGATGTGACCCAGCTTAGCTCTTCTAGCTGGACAGAAGTGCCCAGAGAGATAGGTGCACATTCTGTGCCCTTTTTTTCCAAACATACCTTTTTTCATTGTGACCAAAGAGTTGTATTGTTACCACATTAGTCCACAGGAATTGCTTCCAAAATGCATAACGGCATCCCCACACATAGACTGATATGCGACGTTTCCACTCATCGGAATTCCACACTCCATATTTTGGACCGAGTATACGAAAAGAGAATGGCCATAAACGATTTATTGATGATCCGAAGCGGACAGGAGAACTCCCTGTGTAACTTTGATGTCATCCAGTGGCAGCTCATGCGTGACAACTGCCGCTTGCTCAGGCCTTTTGACGAGGCCATGTTATTTGTCAGTCGCCAGGACTACGGGATGAACAGTGTCATTCCATTCATGTCCTGGAAAGATGCTGGTATTAAATCTGGCTGGTCAGGGGACTGGAGACGTGGCGCCTAGATCTCACGGCTACATGAGCCCTATGGGGGCTGAACTTGAGGAGGAGGACATTGAAGCACAAGCAATGTGTAGTGAAATTATTGTTTTTTTTACAAGTGACAGGAGAGGAGGAGCAGGAGCAGCAAGAGGAGCTACAGGGCGATGAGGAAGACAAGGCAGAGGACCCAGACACACAGTGGCAGTATGCAGTGGAGATGGAGGCAGGGAGTCCCGACGAGTCATTTGCACAAATGGTCCAATGCATGCTCGCTTGCTTGTGTAGTGACAGCCGAATTGTCACCATTCGTCAGATGGATGACTACTGGCTCTCCACCATGTGAAAACATCGCTATCGGTCCAAAATGGCACTATGCCGCGGCCGAGCTTGTCTCTGGTGCCTATTGCGGATTCTATTCCAGTGTCCGTGTCGACGCGCTTGCATACTCCCGCAGAGCCTGTTGTGCGTCTGCGTGTACGTTCAAAAGCGGGTTCGCAAGGGGATACGCGATCGTGCGTACGTGCTTCTTATGTGCTTCACCGACCAGCAAAGGGAATAGCACCTGGCCGCAAGTACAAAGTAGATTAGGGGGCCAGCATTGGTCTAATTGATTGACTGACAAAGCCTTGTACACAGGTGTAGGCAGGATTATGACCTATGGGGAGTGGACACTTGGCACCCTGGGATTTGTAAGCAGGCACATAAAAGGTGGCCTCCCAGGTCGGTGAGTGCCCACTGTTATTCTTCCTATCCAGGTGCAGGTCAGTACTGCTTACTTCTAAGAGAAGATTGCTTGGACTCCATCTGCTCCAGTGGGACCCAGGACCCGGGATTTTCAGTGAAGCATTCATTCACCTGGCAACCATACTTTTTTGGGGGGTAATTGTTCTGACGGATCAGAGGAAAGGCAAAATAATCAGTGACGTCAACACAAAATTACTGCTGACCCCCTCTCCACTCTGTCGGGGGCTCTACTTGTATAAGTTTAATAGAACAGGTTCTTCTGTAAACATCTATGTGGAATCAGCTGACGACGGTGTAAAATGAGTGCGCTTCTTCTTGACGCTAACATCGACCTGTAAGGCTGAGTTCACACTTAAGCATGACTGCCCAAATAAGTGAAGTGTGCATTGCTTCTAAGAGCGACACCTGTCATCTGCATGTCATACGGACTCACAGTATTATTTTTCTATCATGGCAGACTCCTTATGCGTGTTACTGCAAGGCACAGTGTTCTACACCACTATAGAGGCTCTCTGTAGCCAGGATATAGCCGCATTTTGAACGCTATTAGCCGCAAATAAATTTGGATCAAACCAAATCTTTTAGAAAAATTTGGTGAATTTTCGGTGAAGCCGAATCGGATTTTTGAGAAATGAGCTCATCCGTAATTATGACCTTTCTTTACAACCCCTTTATGGCCCGGAAATCATATAGAAATATGTGAAAGTCTTTCCCACCATATCGACCCATCACCAATCTCCAGGACAGGTGATATGTTATAGGCAAATTATTATTTGCCGCATTTGTGTGAGGGGATACGGAGCATGCTGCTTATAAGCCGCAGCCTTCTCCTTACCTTGCCAGTGGCTCGTTTCTGCGTCATATACGGGCGCAGCGGCACTCACGTGAGTAACAGGCTCTGGTCGGCATCGGCATCCCCATCGGCACTGGCGTCTGCATTTGGCAACAGGCATCGGTAAGATCGGGACCTTGAGGTCTCATCCCAGGGCAGTGGGGAGGGATCGGCACTCCACAAGTTTCTACCTGCTATTTTTCATTGTAGCGGGCAGCAGATCCGGCTTCCACGTGATCAGAGCCATGCTCTGCCGCTTCAAGTTGTCCCAGCACGCCATGTTGGTCGGCAGTGTCATTACGACACTTAGTCCTTCTGTTAGATGTTCATTATAACTCTGATTATGCTTGGGAAGTAATCTTAGCCATCTTATGTTAGTATTGGTATGAAAAATAAAAATAAAAAAAGGGAAGAAAAAAGGGCCGGAATTAAAAAAAAAAAAAAGACGAAAAGAGAAAAAAAATGGGTTATGCGTATATCCAGTATTATGCTACAGCAGAAGACGGGGCGGAAAAAATGTGTTTATACTCAGGTTGCAGGTGTGCCGTTGGTTTGGCATTGTATTATCTTGGTCACGGCACCTCCCCTTTTGGCGGTCTCTCATTGACTGGTGGGGGGCATCTCAAACTATACGTTAGTTACCAGTTACTGGTTCGATTTTCTATAGGTCTGTCAAGCCAAAAAAATTTTAGCAGGTTGCTATGCTTTCCATAGGTTTGTGGGTTATTTTATCTACCGGCGCACGGGTTCCTACTGGCAGACGCTAAATGCATAGTGGACACGTTGGCATCAGGGTCAAGTAAGCTGCTATACATCACAGAGGTGGATTATTGAGGTTAGGTGGTTTTGAGCAGTTGCTAATACTTTGTTTCAAATGTTCAGCTACGTTTGCTAGGTGCAGTAGCGTTGTGGTTGGCGTACTCACATTCCACATACGGGGTAGTGGTGGAAAAAACAAAACAACACACACTTTTAAGGCAGGTAGTGGCAAGTCTGTCCGACTGGCAGGAATCTGATGTGTCTATTACATCCTCAGTTACACTCAAGCCTTTCACAACTACAGGCGACATCTCAATACGTCTGTCACGTCTACAGACACGTAAGTCCTGTCACGTCTACAGACGACAATCCTACCTTGCATGCCTTGTTTTACTGTCATGTTTTAGCCGGACACGTTCGGGCACTTACAAAACAACTTAAGTCACAATAAGTCCTGCGGTGTACACATCTTCCCGTATTCAGTCACTACGGGGAAGAGGTGCTTTGCATGCTATGTACCGTATCACGTGTGCTGGTACGGTGGTTCTTGGCACATCGCTGGTCCATGTGACACTGGTGAGTGGCACAAGCCTGGGGTTGGGCATTCACCTTCTGCATTAAATATAATATTTTTTTTAGTAAGATGTCTCAAGAATCATTTGTGGGTGATACCTCATTCTCCCGTGGGAGCGTGGCGTCGCACTCCTCAGGAGACTCCAGACCATCATTAAGGTCATGGACTGTGCCCAAGTTGATGGCAGAGTTGACCAAGAGAGGCATTCCATTTCCAGCTTCTGCAAGGAAAGCGGAACTGTTTCGTCTTCTGTCTTCAGATCCGGTGGGCCAAAACCAGGAGGCGATGTCCATGGATACCATTCAGACCTCGCTTACTCAACTGCACGTGGCCATCAACTCTATGGCATTATCGATGTCAAACTGGTGGGTCAGGTCCTTCACCTTCTATTGCACCATCCAACTTCATTCCAGCCAACATACGGCAGGACATAATTGACGGCAACTTAGTATCCTTACTCATAACAGCCCACGAGGCGCCAGACAACAAGACCATAGTCTGTGGGGAGGTCTCGGTTGTCCTCAAATCTAAGGATGTGAGGTTAAATAAAAAACAGCATACCGGAGTTTGTGTTAGCCTTTAGTCTATTCAGAGATGTCATCTGTACTGTTAACCCTCAGCGTAGGGAGGAGTTAGACCTTTATATGTACAAGGTGGTGGATCTAGCCTATAAATATGGTGGGTCCGCCTTTTATGACTATAACCGTTCCTTCTCAGCAAAGTCTGCAGCGGTGTTGGCTCAATTCCAACACACGGTGGATTGGTCCAATATTGATACAGAACTGTTCTGTAGACACTTTGCGGGCCTCAAAGCTCCTACCTGTTCCAAATGCAACTCTTACTCCCACATGACAGACTGGTGCTCATATGTCAGGCTAGTAATGTTCCTGGCCCATCAGTCAGCAAAGGTGCCCCTGGGTTGGACAAGTTGGGGCATTCCATCAAGTATTTGGGGAAGTCTAAAATTTTCTAATTACTTTAATTACTCACTGTGTCATTACAGCCAGTGTAGACTCCTGCATTTATTTGCTATATGTTTCAGAGCCCATCCCGTGTGTCTTGTCCACAAAAAAATCAGGATCCAGCATGACTAAGCGTGGAGAACATCGGTCTCCTTCATACTCTGTTAGAGTCCCATCCAGATGCCGACTGGTTACAGATTCTCATCAATGGTTTGTCCACCGGATTCCATACAGGTCTATTGGCTCTACCACAGACCCCTTACAAATGCAAGAACCTGTTGTCAGCCTCGAGAGACCCCGTGGCCATTTCTCAGCTCATTCAGGCTGAATTGAACAAGGGGTACCTCATCGGGCCTTTCGAACAACCCCCCTTTGATTTTTGGAGGGTTAACCCTGCTGGTGTAATGTCTTGGAAATTCAGCAATAAAAAAAGATTAATATACGACCTGTCAGGCCCACATTCTTTACCCATACCTGGCCTTAATTCTCTGATCCCTTCAGAAGAATTCTCAATGAAATATACTTCTTTCGATGCAGCCATTAAGGTGATACTGAGGTTGGGTAAGGGGGCTTGGTTGTCTAAAGCAGACATCACAAACGCTTTTAAGCTGCTCCCAATTCAACCTGAGCTGTGGCAATGGCCTGGGCTTAAGTGGTTAAACAAATACTACTTTGCCAATAAATTGACCTTTGGCTCTAAATCCAGCCCATGGATACTTGATCAGTTTGCCAGGTCCCTACATTGGATCCTTCAAGACTTATTTTGTGTCAGTCACGTCATTCATTACTTGGATGATTTCCTCTTGATAGAACCCCCAGAGCATACACCCCAGGACCTTCAGGTATTACAGTCGGTGTTTGCAGACCTCAGGGTGCCTGAAGCCCCACACAAGGTCGAAGGGCCAAGTACTGCCATTACATTTCTTGGTATTCATCTGGACACTGACAGCATGGAAGCTAGCCTTCCTCAAGACAAACTGCTCAGGGTCAAAGAGGCGGTACACAAGCTAGCCCGAGTTAGGGTCACTACCAAATCGGATCTTCAGTCCCTGCTTGGTATGCTCAACTTTGCTATGTGTATCATACCCCAAGGCAGGTCATTGAAATTGCTGCCACTTGCTCGCAATCAGCATAGTCCAGTAGTCGTGGATCAGGAAGCTATGGAAGATTTGGTCATGTGGGATAAGTTCTTGACACTCTCCAATAGTTCACGGCTCTCATTGGTTTGCCGACCAATGGTCACCGGAGGTTGTGAGCTTGGAGGGTTTCTCCAGGTGTTCCCCATTATTCGAGATTTACCCCCTCGTGGGGGCTGCTTGGGTATGGAGACCACTATGGAAGGATCAGACAGTTCTTTTTATAACTGACAATGAGGCTTTAGTCAAGATCCTCACAAAGGGTAGGTCAGGCTCCACACAGATCATGTCGTTCGTCAGGAGACTGGTTTGGCTTTCGCTTCAATATAATTTTCACATAAAGTGTAAACACATTAGGGGACGAGTTAATGTGGCGGCAGATGCGTTATCTAGGGGTAACTTGTCACTCTTTTTTCAGGTCTCTCCACAGGCAGACCGCATACCGTCACCCGCTCCCAGGCTCGACCAGTTAGTGATGGACTAGCAGTTCACCTCACCACCGCCAGGTCTCTCATGACTAAAGCCCTGTCCTGTAACACCTTGAGGACGTATAAGAAGGCATGGGCCTCGTTCTGTAATTTTAAAAGAACCTATTCTTCGTCAGGAGTAGGCAACATTTCTTACCTACTGGCCTTTGCCGCATTTTGCCACTCTCACCTGAAGCTGTCATTTAGCACCATTAAGTTATACCTGGCTGGGATTCAACAGCATATGTATCTACGGCATCCTAATCAACCCTCCTTGTTTTCAGCACATCCTATTAGAATGTTACTGAAAGGTATCCAGAAGGGGTCCACTGTGGCCCGCCTTACACGACAGCCATTTACAGGGTCAATGTTCAGATTGCTAGCGGATAAACTACAGGAAAACCCCTTCTGTAAGCACACTAGCTTATTGATCAAGACAGCCATGTACCTAGCCTTCTACGGCTTTCTCAGACCAGGCGAGTTCACCTGCGCCACAACATGCAAAAAATATCTGAGGAAGAATCAGCTGTCATGGGACGGGTCATGTTACATTCTTACCTTAACATCTACAAAGACGGCCCGAGCAGGTCAGCTGACGGAGGTTAGATACTGCCCCACTGGTAATAAATGGTGCCCAGTTATAGCATTACAGGAGGGGTTGCACTTTATTGAAACAACCTCGGGGGATGCTCCTCTGCTAAGGCTAGGTACCGCACCTTTGAGTTGTCAGAACTTTCTCAAATTTATCCGCATATTATTGGGGAATGTTGGCATCAACCCCAGTTCCATCACGGGGCATTCACTTCGCATTGGTGCGGCTTCCGCCGCCTCCAAGCACAACGTCCCGGTGCATGTTATTAAGAAATTAGGCAGATGGAAGTCGGCTTGCTATGCACGGTACATACCAAATCCGCAGTGTGAAATGTCTAATGCTTTCAGGAATCTGGATTTGTAATTCTTGTCAATAAACACAATTTCCTTAAGCTATGTTTGTGGTTTTTGGCCCCTTTAGCCTACCCTCCGTACATCAGTCTCGGCATACCCCTACTGCTTAAGGAGAAGTAGGTAGGTAGGTAGGTATACTACCCATAGCCAACCCGAATACAAGTATGTGATAGGTGGTGGTCTGACTATGATGAGAATGGGGTCTCTGTGTCCCTTAGTGACGGTCATGGTCAGGCATGCACTGTGCTGCTCCATTCATATCTATAAGACTGACAATCAGAACCGAATGCGGCGATCTGCCATACAGTGTTACCGTCACCACATTCACTCGGGGGCTCAGAAACCCCTGTACTTGTGACTGAACCCCCACCAGTCAGACACTTATCACCACCCTGCGGAACAGCCCTTTAAGGGGCCACCCAATCTCTGAGGCGCTATGGTTCTGATCCGTATTGCCCAGTGTTTCGCTTCCTATAGGCGACTAACACATAATAATTCATATTATACAGATATGGACTTATTGTTAGAATTTACAGGGGTGCAAATATATAAAAATGGCTGTTGTGTGTGCAAATGGAAGCATATGACATCGCAAGTCCATGTGACATCACCACATTTCATCATATCCGAGACAGCAACTGTAAACAATTTCTGTAGAGGAAACGGGATCATAGAAAGAAGGGGCGCGGCCTAGAACAGGTATGCATGGATACTATACATCTGTGATCAGACTGTACATTGGATTTATCACTAGGGGACGACTCCTTTATTGTATGGCAGGGAATTTCCAGGGTTTAATATTAGCATCAGATCCCAGCATTACATCGGCCAATCAGATCACTGCATTACATCGGCCAATCAGATCACAGCATTGCATCAGCCAATCAGATCTTAGCATTACATCAGCCAATCAGATCCTAGCATTACATCGGCCAATCAGATCCTAGCATTACATCGGCCAATCAAATCACTGCATTATCACTCTATGACATCACAGCATTTCATCGGCCAATCAGATCACTGCATTACATCGGCCAATCAGATCACAGCATTGCATCAGCCAATCAGATCCTAGCATTACATCAGCCAATCAGATCCTAGCATTACATCGGCCTATCAGATCCTAGCATTACATCAGCCAATCAAATCACTGCATTATCACTCTATGACATCACAGCATTTCATCGGCCAATCAGATCTCAGCATCACCCCCATTATGACATCACAGAGGTATAAAAGGAGCTCACTTGGCTGAGGCTGCTCATTTGTGGGGAGGAAGGCTATCTGCGTGGTCCAGGGGAGCAGCCTAGACGGGATATGTATGTACTGTATGTGTATGTGAGGTCACATGTCTATCATCATCTGTACATACGTGTCGTGATACATGTGATGTCCTCCTGCACTACCCAATCATGGTCATCATGAGTTTTTATCTCTTTTTTTTCCACATATCGCAAGACATCGCAAGTAATCCAAGTAATTTCAAGTAATCCAAGTAATTTCAAGTAATCAAAAGAAATTACAAGTAATTGAAAGTAATCGCAAGTAATCTTCAATCATCATGGTCACAAGTAATTGCAGATTGTCCGCTCCTCGAGCAGGGTATGTATGAATGATGTCAGACTAGATTGTAAGCCTTTAAGTCCATCTCCAGTTCTGTGTATGTGGTACGTATATGTATGTATGGACGCTGTCATGATACATGTGATGTCTTCTTTCATTTCAGCCACAAAGAATAAGCCTGAACCCTCCACATGTCCGGTAGGTGTAATAAGGATGATATATGTAGAAGTATGATCTGTATGATAGATTTATAACCAGCATGTTATCTACAGTAGGATCTATACGCTCTATAGGGGAATGCGGGGGCGGTGGGGTATAATGCAGTAGATGTAATTCCTCAGGTTTCCTGCGGAGGCGCTGCATAGAAAACACTTAGCCTTTGTTCAGAACTGGTGGGTGCAGAGAACACAGGACAGAAATCACATGGCTTTCCTATACATCAAAGGAGAGAAAATATTGGCGTTACACACCGCACTATCCAAACCAGGTCTCAATACTAAGGCGGGGGCGGAGGTAGTCACAGGATGGCAGCAAATAAGGGATTACTTTCTCAATTTTTTGTTTACTTTTCTGAAGCCATCGTCATAAGACATCGTCATCACTGCAAGACATCGTCATCACTGCAAGACATCATCATCGCAAGACATCGTCATGGCAAGACATCGCGATCAGCTCAGAACATTGTCATCACCGCAAGACTTCACCATCGGAAGGCATCTTCATCGCAAGACATCGTAATCAGCTCAGAACATTGTCATCTCCGCAAGACTTCGCCGTCGGAAGACATCGTCATCGCAAGTCCTCGCCATCAACGCAAGACATCATCATCGCAAGACATCATCATCGCAAGAAATCACCATCACCGCAAGACATCATTATCGCAAGACCTCGCCATCAACGCAAGACATCATCATCGCAAGACATCATCATCGCAAGACATCATCATCAACCGCAAGACTTCGCCATCGGAAGACATCTTCATTGCAAGACATCATCACCGCAAGACATCGCAATCAGCTCAGAAAATTGTCATCTCCGCAAGACTTCGCCGTCGGAAGACATCGTCATCGCAAGACCTCGTCATCGCAAGACCTCGCCATCAACGCAAGACATCATCCCCGCAAGACATCATCATCGCGAGACATCGTCATTAACACAACAAAAAGCCAAGAGCAAGATTAAGATTGTTACTTTCTGTTGATTATAAGCTCCTTGGAGCGGGGGGTGGGGTGCGGGGTGGAAGTCCACTTTATAGAATGTAAGCTTCTAGGAGCGGGGGTCTTTTCTGTAAGTTATAAGCTTCTAAGACTTAATAAAAGGTGTAAAATCAATGGCTTCTCGATTTCTCTGCTCTCTGCAGGGACTTGGTGAGAGTGGCCTGGCCTGCGCCCTGAGGCTTCAGCGCCCTGAGGCTGGAGCCTCCTCAGCCTCTGTGTCGGCCCGGCCCTGGTAGAATATATTCTGTATGAATCGAAACCGATTAGCCTTTCATTGGTGAAATTTTTCTGTGACACGGCCTTTTTTGGGAAAATTGATGGGTGATTGTAGACTTTCTTCTGTATGAACCGAATTCGATTAACCGTTCATTGGTGACATTTTTTTGTAATACAGCCTTTTTTGGAAAAATTGGTCGGTAGCTGTAACTATGGTCAAGGACAATATATGTCCTTTATGGCCCACTGGGTAAATGTGGTTCCTGCCCAGCCACACCAGCAACGTGACCAGGTGACACCGCTTCTGCCTCCACATTCTCAAGCCGTTGGTCCTGAGACAATGTCCGCCTCTGCCTCCTCATCCTCCACTGTGTCCTCAGCCTCCCTTGCAGGGACAATTCACAGCGCTCCTCCAGCATACCACATGTGCAGGGCATGGCAGTGTCACGCTGTTCTGCACCTGGTTTGCCTGAATGAACAGAGTCACACAGGGGAGGAAGTGCTCCGTGTCCTCCATCAAGAAATCAAATACTGGCTTTCTCCGCGACAACTCAAAATCGGAACCATGGTGACCAACAATGGGAAGAACATGGTGTCGGCACTGTGTCACAGAGGGCTGAGCTATGTGCCCTGCATGGCACACGTGTTAAATATGTAGTCTTGCATCATGAAGTCTCCCACCCATGTGCAAGACATCCTAAAAATGGCCAGGAAACTTTGCATGCACTTCAGCCACTCGTACATCACAAAGAACACCATCTTTGAGCTGCAGCGGCAGAACGACATCCCCCACCATAGACTGATATCCGACGTTTCCACCCATTGGAATTCCACCCTCCATATGTTGGACCGACTTTACGAATAGAGAAAGGCCATAAATGATTTCTTGATGATCCAAGCAGACAGTAGAACTCCCCTGTGTAAGTTTGATGTCAGCCAGTGGCATCTCATGCTTGATACCTGCCGTTTGCTCAGGCCCTTTGAGGAGGCCATGTTATTTGTCAGTTGCCAGGACATTGGGATGTATGGATCATTTTGGGGATGCCATTGTATTTTTGGGGGATGTTAAAAGGCTTAGAATTTTAGAAGCAAATCTTGAAAATTTTCAGAAATGTTAAAAAACCCACTTTTTAGGGACCAATTCAGGTTTAAAATCAGTTTTTGAGGCTTACATAATAGAAACCACCCAAAAATGACCCCATTCTAGAAACTACACCCCTCAAGGTATTCAAAACTGATTTTACAAACGTTGTTAACCCTTTAGGTGTTCCACAATAGTTAATTGATAATGGAGACAACATTTCCGTATTTTGATTTTTTGGAAAATTTTCCATTTTAATCCATTTTTTCAAGTCACCAGGCAAGGGTTAACAGCCAAACAAAACTCAATATTTATTGCCCTGATTCTGTAGTTTATAGAAACACCCCATGTGTGGTCGTAAACTACTGTAGGGGCACACAGCAGGGCGTAGAAGGAAAAGAGCGCCATGTGGTTTTTGGAAGGCAGATTTTGCCGGACTGATTTTAAGACACTATGTCCCAATTGAGGCCCCCCAAATGCACCCCTAGAGTAGAAACTCCAAAAAACTGACTCCATGTAAGAAATTACACACCTCAAGGTATTCAAAACTGATTTTACGAACGTTGTTCAACCTTTAGGTGTTCCACAAGAGTTAATGGCAAATGCAGATAAAATGTCAGAATTTAATTTTTTTTCGCAAATTTTCAATTTTAATCCATTTTTCCAGTAATAAAGCAAGGGTTAACAGCCAAACAAGACTCAATATTTATTGCCCTGATTTTGTAGTTTGCAGAAACACCCCATATGTGGTCGTAAACTGCTCTATGGCCAAACGGCAGGGCACAAAATAAAGGGAACGCCATATGGTTTATTGGAAGGCAGATTTTACTGGACTGTTTTTTTAGACACCATGTTCCATTTGAAGCCCCCCTGATGCAACCCTAGAATAGAAACTCAAAAAAGTGACCCCATTTTGGAAAATACAGGATAAGGTGGCAGTTTTGTTGGTACTATTTTAGGGTAAATATGATTTTTGGTTGCTCCATATTGCACTTTTTTTTAGTAAGGTAACAAAAAATAGAAATTCTGAAATTTCTTCTCCATTTGCCAATAACTCTTGTGGAACACCTAAAGGGTTAACAAAGTTTGTAAAATCAGTTTTGAATACCTTGAGGGATGAAGTTTCTTAGACATAGTCACTTTTTTGGAGTTTCTACTCTAGGGGTGCATCAGGGGGGCTTTGAATGGGACATAGTGTCTAAAAACCAGTCCAGCAAAATCCGCCTTCCAAAAACCATATGGCGTTCCCTTCCTTCTACACCCTGCCGTTTGGCCATACAGCAGTTTACGACCACATATGGGGTGTTTCTGCAAACTCCAGAATCAGAACAATAAATATTGAGTCTTGTTTGGCTGTTAACCCTTGCTTTGTTACTGGAAAAATGGATTAAAATGGAAAGCCATCGTTTTTTTTTTCTTTTTTGGGAGACTGTCTTATATAGGGGCTCATTTTTTGCGGGATGAGATGTTGGTTTGATTTTCACTATTTTGGGGTGCATATGACATTTTGGTCGCTTGCTATTACACTTTTTGTGATGAAAGGTGACAAAAATGGCTTTTGACAAAGTATTTATATATTATTTTTTGCTGTGTTCACCTGAGGGGTAAGTTCATGTGTTAGTTTTATAGAGCAGGTTGTTATGGACGCGGCGATACCTAATGTGTATACTTTTTATTTATTTATTTATGTTTTATACAATGATATCATTTTTGAAACATAAAAAATCATGTCTTAATGTCTCCATAGTCTGAGAGCCATATTTTTTTTTATTTTTTGGGGCACTTGTCCTATGTAGGGTATCATTTTTTGTGGTATGAGAAGATGGTCTGATTGGCACTATTTTGGGAGGCATACAACTTTTTGATCGCTTGCTATTACACTTTTTGTGATACAAGGTGACAAAAAATATTTTATTGACACTGTTTTTATTTAATTTTTTTTTACAGTATTTACCTGAGAGGTTAGATCATGTAATATTTTTATATAGCAGGTTTTTACGGATGCGGCAATACCCAATATGTATACTTTTTTTATTTATTTATTTAACTTTAACACAATAACAGCATTTTAGAAAAAAAAATCATGTTTTTGTGTCTCCATAGTCTGAGAGTCATATTTTTTTATTTTTTGGGCGATTGTGCTATGTAGGGGCTCATTTTGTGCGGGGTGAGATGATGGTTTGATTGGTACTATTTTGGGAGGCATAAGCCTCTTTGATCGCTTGGTATTACACTTTTATGTGATGTAAGGTGACAAAAAATGGCTTTTTTGCACAATTTTTTTAGTTTTTTTATGGTTTTCACCTGAGGGGTTAGATCATGTGATATTTTTATAGAGCAGGTCATTACGGATGCGGCGATACCCAATATGTGTAGTGTATTTTATTTTTTTAATTTTTATTCAGTGATAAATGTTTTTTTTTATTTTTACTTTTTATTTTTGACCCAGACCCACTTAGTTCTTGAAGATCCAGTGGGTCTGGTGTCTACATAATACAGTACGGTAGACTATATAGTGTACTGTACTGTATTTTTTACTTTACAAAGTCTGATCAGACTTCTGAGTAGTGTAGCGTACATATAAGTCATCAAAAGTGACAGGTGCCCCGCCCCCATTTAGACGCCGCCCAAGCTGCCAAAATCTGAATAATGCATGCAGGACATGTCTAGACAGCAGTTCACCATACCCCTAATGTCAGGATACAAACTGAGTGCAAACAAAAACGCAGAGTTTTAAAAAGTTTATTGAGCAGATAAACAACGTACAGAAAGCGGTTTCTTAACATCATAAGAATCTCTTTAATTAATTTAATAACAGCTGCTGGCGCTTTCTCAGTAATAATAAAACGCATTCTGTCTGCATATGCGTCTGAGTGTATGATATGACGACTACGTACAGCCTCCCATACAGTGACATGGGGTAATAATGTGTCTGGGCAGCTCTAACAGCACCGCGTACATTATATTATTATGGTAGAGACATGCCCGGACTTGTCTAGAGACCACGTTATCACTCTATGACATCACAGCATTTCATCGGCCAATCAGATCCTAGCATTAACTCGGCCAATCAAATCACTGCATTATCACTCTATGACATCACAGCATTTCATCGGCCAATCAGATCATAGCATTTCATCGGCCAATCAGATCCTAGCATTACATCGGCCAATCAAATCACTGCATTATCACTCTATGACATCACAGCATTTCATCGGCCAATCAGATCTCAGCATCACCCCCATTATGACATCACAGAGGTATAAAAGGAGCTCACTTGGCTGAGGCTGCTCATTTGTGGGGAGGAAGGCGATCTGCGTGGTCCAGGGGAGCAGCCTAGACGGGATATGTATGTACTGTATGTGTATGTGAGGTCACATGTCTATCATCATCTGTACATACGTGTCGTGATACATGTGATGTCCTCCTGCACTACCCGATCATGGTCATCATGAGTTTTTTATCTCCTTTTTTTCCACATATCGCAAGACATCGCAAGTAATCCAAGTAATTTCAAGTAATCCAAGTAATTTCAAGTAATCCAAGTAATAAAAAGAAATTACAAGTAATTGAAAGTAATCGCAAGTAATCTTCAATCATCATCGTCACAAGTAATTGCAGATTGTCCGCTCCTCGAGCAGGGTATGTATGAATGATGTCAGACTAGATTGTAAGCCTTTAAGTCCATCTCCAGTTCTGTGTATGTGGTACGTATATGTATGTATGGACGCTGTCATGATACATGTGATGTCTTCTTTCATTTCAGCCACAAAGAATAAGCCTGAACCCTCCACATGTCCGGTAGGTGTAATAAGGATGATATATGTAGAAGTATGATCTGTATGATAGATATATAACCAGCATGTTATCTACAGTATGATCTATACACTCTATAGGGGAATACGGGGGTGGTGGGGTATAATGCAGTAGATGTAATTCCTCAGGTTTCCTGCGGAGGCGCTGCATAGAAAACACTTAGCCTTTGTTCAGAACTGGTGGGTGCAGAGAACACAGGACAGAAATCACATGGCTTTCCTATACATCAAAGGAGAGAAATATATTGGTGTTACACACCGCACTATCCAAACCAGGTCTCACTACTAAGGCGGGGGAGGAGGTAGTCACAGGATGGCAGCAAATAAGGGATTACTTTCTCTATTTTTTGTTTACTTTTCTGAAGCCATCGTCGTAAGACACCGTCATCACTGCAAGACATCGTCATCACTGCAAGACATCATCATCGCAAGACATCGTCATGGCAAGACATCGCGATAAGCTCAGAACATTGTCATCACCGCAAGACTTCGCCGTTGGAAGACATCATCATCGCAAGACATCACCATCAACGCAAGACATCATCATCACCGCAAGACTTCGCCATCGGAAGACATCGTCATCACAAGACCTCGTCATCGTAAGACTTCGCCATCAACGCAAGACATCATCCCCGCAAGACATCATCATCGCGAGACATCATCACCGCAAGACCTCGCCATCAACACAAGACATCGCCATCATCATAAGACATTCATCATCACCGCAAGACATCGTCATCAACACAACAAAAAGCCAAGAGCAAGATTAAGATTGTTACTTTCTGTTGATTATAAGCTCCTTGGAGCGGGGAATGGGGTGCGGGGTGGAAGTCCTCTCTATAGAATGTAAGCTCCTTGGAGCTGGGGGTGGGGTGCGGGGTGGAAGTCCTCTCTATAGAATGTAAGCTCCTTGGAGCGGGGGGTGGGGTGCGGGGTGGAAGTCCTCTCTATAGAATGTAAGCTCCTTGGAGCGGGGGTGGGGTGCGGGTGGAAGTCCTCTCTATAGAATGTAAGCTCCTAGGAGCGGGGGGTGGGGTGCGGGGTGGAAGTCCTCTCTATAGAATGTAAGCTCCTAGGAGCGGGGGGGGGGGTGCGGGGTGGAGGTCCTCTCTATAGAATGTAAGCTCCTTGGAGCGGGGGTCTTTTCTGTAAGTTATAAGCTTCTAAGACTTAATAAAAGGTGTAAAATCAATGGCTTCTCGATTTCTCTGCTCTGGCCACATCATCTGGTCTGATGGGGCCCTCAGCCTGTACGCAAGCAGCCAGAGCATTTGCATTTCTGCCTGTGGCCCCTGGAGATCACCAACACTTCACCCTTGTAAGCCAGGACTCTTGCCAAGAGCCTCATACCCCGGATTTGTTTCCTTTGTGCTGCTGAACCGGGAATCAATGTCCTGTTCTTCATAACTTTCATTTCTGTGTAAGGAAAGTAAGAAGAGGCTCAAAGGATGAACCTGCTTCCTATGAAGTGTGTGGGCTCCTTCTATCCTCTGATCGGAGCCATGATATCTCGTCCACATGGCGCTGTCCCACACAATCTGGACAGTCTTTATGGTTACGGCCACACAGTCAGATTTCCTGATGCAGTTTTGAAAGCAAAAAATGGGAGTGTATCATAAAAGACAGAAGGTATAAAGGACCGATACGACTTCCCATCTTCTTTGAATTCACTCTCGGTTTTGCCTTCCAAAACTGCATGCAGAAACCTAACCGTGTGGCCGTACCTTAACAGGCACTCCCTGCAGTATCTGTATCTCTACAATACCACACACATTGCATTGTTCCTCCACAGTTGCAATATCTCACTTCTAGCAGCACACCATGTGCAACGGGCGCTTCCCCCCAGGGCCCTCTATGTCAGCAGAGCTTAGGGTGCTCTTGCTGGCGTGGGCACGTCTAGTAGAGACCTGCCCCAGCACACCCTTCCCCTTGCAGGGGTTAAACTAGAACTGGTCCCCACCCTTCCTGCAGGAAGTAGGACTAGCCCAATTCTCTTCAGAGGGGGTTTAGAATAGACTGGTAAGTTCCATTCTATCTAAGTACAGCTCTGCCATATTTGCTGTCACTTGCTGGTGAACCAGGCATATTACATGAACAGAACAGTTGCATAAAGATGAGGAATGCACAGCGTAGAGGACCTGGACAAAATACATAGATGGCATTGGTGTTAGTCCAATAAAGACAGTAGCAGGGTGCAGTAGTGGTAACACCACTCTGGGGTTTTACACATATAGCATACAGAACATGGCCTCTGCACTGTGTACTTGGCAGCAGTCTGTCTAGATTTGATGGCTTCTTTCTACCCCTAGCTTTAGTCTATAATCTGTAATGCTCAGCTATGTTTTTGCCCCCTCTAGGTCCTGAGGGGGTTTACCTTTGTATCTAGTGCCACTCACCAACACTACTAGCTAGCTACACGCAGGAATCTGCAGCATCTCCTAGCTCAAATCAGTGTTGTGTCTGTCTCCACAGTGTCTCTTCTGCGTCTGATGTCTCACCATGAGGTCTGTCTGCTCTACTATTTATCCCTTTTTGGGGAATGCAGTAGCTTGTGTGAGGCGATGTGACTCCAACACTGAACTCCGACTCCCCTCAGCCTCTGTCTTATTACTAGGTGTGGTGATAGAGGTATCCAGATATCAACATTATTTTCAGGAGTAGACAACCCCTCCCTTTACATTCCAGGATTGGGTCATAACGCTCCCCACGACCAAGTCCTGGTTTTGGGCTGGGTTTAAAAACACAGCCAGCACCAGCAGCTGGGAGAGTGATTGTCCTGGAGCTGCTGGTAGTGCTGTGGAGTTCTCTGGGCTGGAAGCAGAAGCCCAGCAAAGAGGCATGCAGTCGGCCTGGAAGCCTGAGGGTGGATTGTCCTGCGGCTGGGCTGACAGCCAGGTGCGAACACGCACCTAAACCTCCCAGGTGATTGGAACCTGTATTGGACTTTTTGTTTTGCCTTACGTTTTCTGCTGTGTGTGAATTAACACTAAGTGACTGTTTAGAGTTTATTTTATGCAAGTGTGAATTAAACACTGTTTGCTGCACTTCCTGGACTCCCTTTTGCCTCTGTACTGCACCCGCACCACTATCTACCAGAGCGACTCCCCACATTCTATATATATATATATATATATATATATATATCCTGTTCATTATTACTGTATTTTCAACCCTCTGTGGAAAGTGTTAATGAACACTGAGAGACTGTTAGGACTTTGAATAAGAAGCTGATAATTTTCCACAGATGCCATAGAGCTTGTTTTGTAGGGGAATTGCCAGATGTTGTTTACCACCAAAACCAAACACACTGACCTTTTGAATTTCTGGCTTTAGCTCTGTTGTTATGTCTGGAAACTTGTTTTTGTCTGGAAAAACTGCTGTGTCATTGCCATCGAGTATCATTGAAGCTCTAATGTCAGTTTATGAGAGACGGAAAGTGTAACAATGTATCTGTTTGTGCTGAGCTTCTCCACTTCACCCGTCCCACTATAAGGTTCTAAGGTTTCCTTAGCATCAAACCATTCCTCTGCCAGGAAGGAGACTGGAGAAGACAGCCCTATGCCGCGCCTGTTTTGTTTTGCACCTGAATTCTTCCAGTAAAGAAGCACGCTGGTTACTACAGACCCTGACTCTCTGGACTTATTTCCCATTGGGGTGCACCATGCTTTACCATCCCTTCCGAGGAGCAGCAACACATCGTGACAATTCAACGGTGTCCAAGGGCTCAGCATAGCGTTGGGGCCACCCCAAATTCAGAAACTGCACGGGACATGACTGTACTAGAGGGCACAGTGTATGCCGCTATTATCTTCAGGGTACAGCATGTGGCACTAAGAGGAGTTTGTGTCAGTATTCATCATGTCGATGTATTGGTAAAGTGAGAAGCTAAAGACATCTTGGCGGCAAACTCTGAAGAGACGAGCGTTGGCCCGGAGAAGTTATCATGGAGTCTGAACCGAGTGGAAAGAAAAGGAAAAAGAAGAACTCCGGAGGAAACGTCACATGTACGTAACTAAATACAATGGTTTATTCTGCCACTGTGTGTGGTCAGAGGTGTAGTCACTTGTATGGTCTACAGCATGATGATAGGTCATAGCATTCTCTTCTGGGACATTACCACTAGAGATGAGCGAACACCTGGAAGTTCGGGTTCGGGAAGTTCGGCCGAACTTCCCGAAAATGTTCGGGTTCGGGATCCGAGCTCGATCCGAACTCAATAGGGACCCGAACTTTTAGGCACTCAAAAGGCTGTAAAATAGTCCAGGAACGGGCTAGAGGGCTGCCAAAGGCAGCAAAATGTAGGTAAATCCCCTGCAAACAAATGTGGATAGGGAAATGAATTAAAATAAAATAAATAAAATTTAACCAATATCAATTGGAGAGAGGTCCCACTGCAAGGAATCATGCGTAATATCACCCAACACTGGAGAAGGCCACTTTCAGTTATTTTGGCCCAGCACCCAGACAGAGGAGAGAGGTCCCACAGCAAGGAATCATGCGTCATATCACCCACCACTGGAGAAGGCCACTTTCAGTTATTTTGGCCCAGCACCCAGACAGATGAGAGAGGTCCCACAGCAAGAAATCATGCGTCATATCAACCAGCACCGGAGACGGCCACTCTCAGTTATTTCGGCCCAGCACCCAGACAGAGGAGAGAGGTCCCACAGCATGAAATCATGCGTCATATCACCCACCACTGGAGAAGGCCACTTTCAGTTATTTTAGCCCAGAACTCAGACCGAGGATACAGGTCCCACAGCAAGGAATCATGCGTCATATCAACCACCACCGGAGAAGGCCACTGTAAGTTATTTCGGCCCCAGCACCCAGACAGAGGAGGGGTTCATTCAACTTTGGTTTGCACCGCAAGATCATGGTAAAGTTAAAAAAATGAGGATTCAATAAAGAAGTGCCCCGGAGTACAAGAATACATGGTTTTGGGGGAGGCAGTTATAAATGTCTATTCTGCACAAGGGAGGCACAGGTCCTGTGGGATTCATGCCTGGTTCATTTTTATGAACGTCAGCTTGTCCACGTTGGCTGTGGACAGGCGGCTGCGTTTGTCAGTAATGACGCCCCCTGCCGTGCTGAATACACGTTCAGACAAAACGCTGGCCGCCGGGCAGGCCAGCACCTCCAAGGCATAAAATGCTAACTCTGGCCGCGTGGACAATTTGGAGACCCAGAAGTTGAATGGGGCCGAACCATCAGTCAGTACGTGGAGGGGTGTGCAGACGTACTGTTCAACCATGTTAGTGAAATGCTGCCTCCTGCTAACACGTTCCGTATCAGGTGGTGGTGCAGTTAGCTGTGGCGTGGAGACAAAACTTTTCCACATTTCTGCTAACCCTGCCCTCAGAGGAGCTGGTCGTGACACAGCTGTGTTGGCGACCTCTTGCTCCTCCTCTGCCTTCGCCTTGGGCTTCCACCTGTTCCCCTGTGACATTTGGGAATGCTCTCAGGAGCGCCTCTACCAGCGTGCGCTTGTACTCGCGCATCTTCCTATCACGCTCCAGTGCAGGAAGTAAGGTGGGCACATTGTCTTTGTATCGGGGATCCAGCAGGGTGGCAACCCAGTAGTCCGCACACGTTAAAATGTGGGCAACTCTGCTGTCGTTGCGTAGGCACTGCAGCATGTAGTCGCTCATGTGTGCCAGGCTCCCCAGAGGTAAGGACAAGCTGTCCTCTGTGGGAGGCGTATCGTCATTGTCCTCCGTATCCCCCCAGCCACGCACCAGTGATGGGCCTGAGCTGTGTCGGGTGCCACCCTGCTGTGAACCTGCTTCATCCTCATCCTCCTCATCCTCCTCGTCCTCCAGTAGTGGGCCCTGGCTGGCCACATTTGTACCTGGCCTCTGCTGTTGCAAAAAACCTCCCTCTGAGCCACTTCAAACAGACTGGCCTGAAAGTGCTAAAAATGACCCCTCCTCCTCCTCCTCCTCCTCCTGGGCCACCTCCTCTTCCATCATCGCCCTAAGCGTTTTCTCAAGGAGACATAGAAGTGGTATTGTAACGCTGATAACAGTGTCATCGCCACTGGCCATGTTGGTGGAGTACTCGAAACATCGCAACAGGGCACACAGGTCTCACATGGAGGCCCAATCATTGGTGGTGAAGTAGTGCTGTTCCGCAGTGCGACTGACACGTGCGTGCTGCAGCTGAAACTCCACTATGGCCTGCTGCTGCTCGCACAGTCTCTCCAGCATGTGCAAGGTGGAGTTCCACCTGGTGGGCACGTCGCATATGAGGCGGTGAGCGGGAAGGCCAAAGTTCCGCTGTAGCGCAGACAGGCGAGCAGCGGCAGGATGTGAACGCCGGAAGCGCGCACAAACGGCCCTCACTTTATGCAGCAGCTCTAAAATGTCGGGGTAGTTGTGAATGAACTTCTGCACCACTAAATTCAGCACATGCGCCAGGCAAGGGATGTGCGTCAAACCGGCTAGTCCCAGAGCTGCGACGAGATTTCGCCCATTATCGCATACCACCAGGAAGCGAAACACTGGACAATACGGATCAGAACCATAGCGCCTCAGAGATTGGGTGGCCCCTTAAAGGGCTGTTCCGCAGGATGGTGATAAGTGTCTGACTGGTGGGGGTTCAGTCACAAGTACAGGGGTTTCTGAGCCCCCGAGTGAATGTGGTGATGGTAACACTGTATGGCAGATCGCCGCATTCGGTTCTGATTGTCAGTCTTATAGATATGAATGGAGCAGCACAGTGCATGCATGACCATGACCGTCACTAAGGGACACAGAGACCCCATTCTCATCATAGTCAGACCACCACCAATTACATACTCGTATTCCGGTAGGCTACGAGTAGTATACCTACCTACCTACCTATCTACTTCTCCTTAAGCAGTGGGGGTATGCCGAGACTGCTGTACGGAGGGTAGGCTAAAGGGGCCAAAAACCGCAAACATAGCTTAAGGAAATTGTGTTTATTGACAAGAATTACAAAACCAGATTCCTGAAAGCATTAGACATTTCACACTGCGGATTTGGTATGTACCGTGCATAGCAAGCCGACTTCCATCTGCCTAATTTCTTAATAACATGCACCGGGACGTTGTGTTTGGAGGCGGCGGAAGCCGCACCGATGCGAAGTGAATGCCCCGTGATGGAACTGGGGTTGATGCCAACATTCCCCAATAATATGCGGATAAATTTGAGAAAGTTCTGACAACTCAAAGGTGCGGTACCTAGCCTTAGCAGAGGAGCATCCTCCGAGGTTGTTTCAATGAAGTACTACCACTCCTGTAATGCTATAACTGGGCCCCATTTATTACCAGTGGGGCAGTATCTAACCTCCGTCAGCTGACCTGCTCGGCCGTCTTTGTAGATGTTAAGGTAAGAATGTAACATGACCCGTCCCATGACAGCTGATTCTTCCTCAGATATTTTTTGCACGTTGTGGCGCAGGTGAACTTGCCTGGTCTGAGAAAGCCGTAGAAGGCTAGGTACATTGCTGTCTTGATCAATAAGCTAGTGTGTTTACCGAAGGGGTTTTCCCGTAGTTTATCCGCTAGCAATCTGAACATTGACCCCGTAACTGGCTTTCGTGTAGGGCGGGCCACAGTGGACCCCTTCTGGATACCTTTCAGTAACATTCTAATAGGATGTGCTGAGAACAAGGAGGGTTGATTAGGATGCCGTAGATACATATGGTGTTGAATCCCAGCCAGGTATAACTTAATGGAGCTAAATGACAGCTTCAGGTGAGAGTGGCAAAATGCGGCAAAGGCCAGTAGGTAAGAAATGTTGCCTACTCCTGACGAAGAATAGGTTCTTTTAAAATTACCGAACGAGGCCCATGCGTTCTTATACGTCCTCAAGGTGTTACAGGACAGGGCTTTAGTCATGAGAGACCTGGCAGTGGCGAGGTGAACTGCTAGTCCATCACTAACTGGTCGAGCTTGGGAGCGGGTGACGGTATGCGGTCTGCCTGTGGAGACCTGAAAAAAGAGTGACAAGTTACCCCTAGATAACGCATCCGCAGCCACATTAACTTGTCCCCTAATGTGTTCACACCTGATGTGAAAATTATATTGAAGCGACAGCCAAACCAGTCTCCTGACGAACGACATGATCTGTGTGGAGCCTGACCTACCCTTTGTGAGGATCTCGACTAAAGCCTCATTGTCAGTTAGAAAAAGAACTGTCTGATCCTTCCATAGTGGTCTCCATACCCAAGCGGCCCCCACGAGGGGGTAAATCTCGAATAATGGGGAACACCTGGAGAAACCCTCCAAGCTCACAACCTCCGGTGACCATTGGTCGGCAAACCAATGAGAGCCGTGAACTATTGGAGAGTGTCAAAAACTTATCCCACATGACCAAATCTGCCATAGCTTCCTGATCCACGACTACTGGACTATGCTGATTGCGAGCAAGTGGCAGCAATTTCAATGACCTGCCTTGGGGTATGATACACATAGCAAAGTTGAGCATACCAAGCAGGGACTGAAGATCCGATTTGGTAGTGACCCTAACTCGGGCTAGCTTGTGTACCGCCTCTTTGACCCTGAGCAGTTTGTCTTGAGGAAGGCTAGCTTCCATGCTGTCAGTGTCCAGATGAATACCAAGAAATGTAATGGCAGTACTGGGCCCTTCGACCTTGTGTGGGGCTTCAGGCACCCTGAGGTCTGCAAACACCGACTGTAATACCTGAAGGTCCTGGGGTGTATGCTCTAGGGGTTCTATCAAGAGGAAATCATCCAAGTAATGAATGACGTGATTGACACAAAATAAGTCTTGAAGGATCCAATGTAGGGACCTGGCAAACTGATCAAGTATCCATGGGCTGGATTTAGAGCCAAAGGTCAATTTATTGGCAAAGTAGTATTTGTTTAACCACTTAAGCCCATGCCATTGCCACAGCTCAGGTTGAATTGGGAGCAGCTTAAAAGCGTTTGTGATGTCTGCTTTAGACAACCAAGCCCCCTTACCCAACCTCAGTATCACCTGAATGGCTGCATCGATAGAAGTATATTTCATTGAGAATTCTTCTGAAGGGATCAGAGAATTAAGGCCAGGTATGGGTAAAGAATGTGGGCCTGACAGGTCGTATATTAATCTTTTTTTATTGCTGAATTTCCAAGACACTACACCAGCAGGGTTAACCCTCCAAAAATCAAAGGGGGGTTGTTCGAAAGGCCCGATGAGGTACCCCTTGTTCAATTCAGCCTGAATGAGCTGAGAAATGGCCACGGGGTCTCTCGGGGCTGACAACAGGTTCTTGCATTTGTAAGGGGTCTGTGGTAGAGCCAATAGACCTGTATGGAATCCGGTGGACAAACCATTGATGAGAATCTGTAACCAGTCGGCATCTGGATTGGACCCTAACAGAGTATGAAGGAGACCGATGTTCTCCACGCTTAGTCATGCTGGATCCTGATTTTTTTGTGGACAAGACACACGGGATGGGCTCTGAAACATATAGCTTGACAGACCTATAGAAAATCGAACCAGTAACTGGTAACTAACGTATAGTTTGAGATGCCCCCCACCAGTCAATGAGAGACCGCCAAAAGGGGAGGTGCCGTGACCAAGATAATACAATGCCAAACCAACGGCACCCCTGCAACCTGAGTATAAACACATTTTTGCCCCGTCTTCTGCTGTAGCATAATACTGGATATACGCATAACCCATTTTTTTTCTCTTTTCCTCTTTTTTTTTTTTTTAATTCCGGCCCTTTTTTCTTCCCTTTTTTTATTTTTATTTTTCATACCAATACTAACATAAGATGGCTAAGAATACTTCCCAAGCATAATCAGAGTTATAATGAACATCTAACAGAAGGACTAAGTGTCGTAATGACACTGCCGACCAACATGGCGTGCTGGGACAACTTGAGGCGGCAGAGCATGGCTCTGATCACGTGGAAGCCGGATCTGCCGCCCGCTACAATGAAAAATAGCAGGTAGAAACTTGTGGAGTGCCGATCCCTCCCCACTGCCCTGGGATGAGACATCAAGGCCCCGATCTTGCCGCTGCCTGATGCCAAATGCCGACGCCGTTGCCGATGGGGATGCCGATGCCGACCAGAGCCTATTACTCACATGAGTGCCGCTGCGCCCGTATATGACGCAGAAACGAGCCGCTGGCAAGGTAAGGAGAAGGCTGCGGCTTATAAGCAGCATGCCCTGTATCCCCTCACACAAATGCGGCAAATAATCATTTGCCTATAACATATCACCTGTCCTGGAGATTGGAGATGGGTTGATATGTTGGGAAAGACTTTCACATATTTCTATATGATTTCCGGGCCATAAAGGGGTTGTAAAGAAAGGTCATAATTAGGGATGAGCTAATTTCTCAAGATTTTCTCAGACTAATCAGCAACTTAACCAGTACCAGGACAGGGGCAGAGGGAAAGCATTAACACTGTCAGTGCTGTTCACAATGCTCCAATCCAGGCATGGCCAACCTGCCCCTCTCTAACTGTTGTAAAACTATACCTCCAACCATGGCCTGCTGTAGGCTGATAGCTGTAGGAAGACTGGGCATGCTGGGAGTTGTAGTTTTGCAACAGCTGGAGAGCCTCAGGTTAGCCATCCCTGCTCCAATCCCAATTCACACAGGGAGAGCAGAGCAACCTCCATGCCTGCCCAGGACAGCAAGACCGCGGCGAGCAAGAACCGCTAGCATGACAGTCACTGTAGAGTCCTGGAGTAGGGGTACTTTGATGTTTGGAAATTTGTGGACATTTGTCTATTTCCCCAATGCAAACTTATAAGTGTCTTACTTTATTTCACTTGAAAATGTTCACTTATACTGTTAATACTGTGTGATTGCATTTTATATGTTGGGATATATATATATCCTGTTCATTATCACTGTATTTACAAACCTCTGTTTGAACACTGAGAGACTGTTAGGACTTTGAATAAGAAGCTGATAATTTTCCACAGATGCCATAGAGCATGTTTTGTAGGGGAATTGCCAGATGTTGTTTGCCACCAAAACCAAACAGACTGACCATTTGAATGTCTGGCTTTAGCTCTGTTGTTATGTCTGGAAACTTGTTTTTGTCTGGAAAAACTGCTGTGTCATTGCCATTGAGTATCATTGAAGCTCTAATGTCAGTCTATGAGAGACGGAAAGCGTAACAATGTATCTGTTTGTACTGGGATTCTCCACTCCACCCGTCCCACTAGAAAGTTCTAGGGTTTCCTTAGCATCAAACCATTCCTCTGCCAGGGAGGAGACTGGAGAAGACAGCCCTATGCCTCGCCTGTTTTGTTTTGCTCCTGAATCCTTCCAGTAAAGAAGCTCGCTGGTTACTACAGACCCTGACTCTCTGGACTTATTCCCCATTAGGGTGCACCACGCTTTACCATCCCTTCCGAAGAGCAGCAACACATGGTGACAACTCAACGGTGTCTAAAGGCTCAGCATAGCATTGGGGCCACCCGAAACTCAGCCACTGCATGTGACATGATTGTACTAGGGGGCACAGTTTATGCCGCTATTATCTTCAGGGTACAGCATGTGGCACTAAGAGGAGTTTGTGTCAGTATTCATCATGTCGATGTATTGGTAAAGTGAGAAGCTAAAGACATCTTGTCGGCAAATAGAGATGGCCCGAGCTATCCGCCGGCTAACAGTTCCCGGCGAACATAGCTTGTTCGCTTTCGCCGCGGCGGGCGAACACATGCAATGTTCGGTCCGCCCCCTATACATCATCATTGAGCAAACTTTGACCCTGTACCTCACAGTCAGCAGACACATTCCAGCCAATCAGCAGCATACCCTCACTCCCAGACCCTCCCATCTCCTGAACAGCATCCATTTTAAATTCATTCTGAAGCTGCAGTCTTAGTGAGAGGAGGGAGAGTGTAGCTGCTGCTGATTTAATTGGGAAATCGATAGCTAGGCTAGTGTATTCAGTGTCCACTCCAGTCCTGAAAGACTCATCTGATCTCTGCTGTAAGGACAGCGTCCTGACAGCACCCCAAAAAGCCCTTTTTAGGGCTGCAACATTAGTCTGCTTTTTTTTTTTCTCCATATAAATATTGCAGTTGCCTGGCCTGCCTGTGTGTGAGGAGCTGCAGGCCCACAGACTGTAGTGTGCCCACTGCCAGTGCCCACCACTGTCATCCCGTGTGGCACAGGACTTTGCATCAAAAAAAGGCATTTAATTTTTACACTTTAGTGTAATTTCAGTTGCTTGCCTGCTAGTGTGTGTCAGGCCGACTTCCACTGACTGTAGT
>CM065591.1:508998511-509025691 GCA_033119425.1 Bufotes viridis
TGGTATTATGCGTGCTAGGTACTGTGCCACCCGGTATGAGTGGTTGGCACTGGCAGTGGGCACACTACAGTCAGTGGAAGTGGGCCTGACACACACTGGCAGGAGGCAAGCAACTGAAATTAGACTAATGTGTAAAAATGAAATGCCTTATTTATCGGCAAGCTACTGTGCCACCCGGTATCAGTGGTTGGCACTGGCAGTGGGCACACTACAGTCAGTGGAAGTCGGCCTAACACACACTAGCAGGCAAGCAACTGAAATTACACTAAAGTGTAAAAATGAAAAGCCTTTTTTTGATGCAAAGTCCTGTGCCACACCGTATGACAGTGGTGGGCACTGGCAGTGGGCATACTACATTTAATGGAAGTCGGCCTGACACACACTGGCAGGCAAGCAACTGAAATTAGACTAATGTGTAAGAATTAAATGCCTAATTTATCGGCAAGAACTTTGCCACCCGGTATAAGTGGTGGGCACTGGCAGTAGGCACACTACAGTCTGTGGAAGTCGGCCTGACACACACTAGCAGGCAAGCAACTGAAATTACACTAAAGTGTAAAAATTAAATGCCTTTTTTTGATGCAAAGTCCTGTGCCACACGGGATGACAGAGGTGGGCACTGGCAGTGGGCACACTACATTCAATGGAAGTCGGCCTGACACACACTGGCAGGCAAGCAACTGAAATTAGACTAATGTGTAAGAATTAAATGCCTAATTTATCGGCAAGAACTTTGCCACCCGGTATCAGTGGTGGGCACTGGCAGTGGGCACACTACATTTAATGGAAGTGGGCCTGACACACACTGGCAGCAGGCAAGCAACTGAAATTAGACTATTGTGTAAAAATGAAATGCCTTTTTTATCAGCAAGCTACTGTGCCACCCGGTATCAGTGGTGGGCACTGGCAGTGGGCACACTACAGTCAGTGGAAGTCGGCCTGACACACACTAGCAGGCAAGCAACTGAAATTACACTAAAGTGTAAAAATGAAATGCCTTTTTTTGATGCAAAGTCCTGTGCCACACGGGATGACAGGGGTGGGCACTGGCAGTGGGCACACTACAGTCTGTGGGCCTGCAGCTCCTCACACACGGGCAGGCCAGGCAACTGCAATATGTATATGGAGAAAAAAAAAAGCAGACTAATGTTGCAGCCCTAAAAAGGGCTTTTTGGGGTGCTGTCAGGACGTTGTCCTTACAGCAGAGATCAGATGAGTCTTTCAGGACTGGAGTGGACACTGAATACACTAGCCTAGCTATCGATTTCCCTATTAAATCAGCAGCAGCTACACTGTCCCTCCTCTCACTAAGACTGCAGCTTCCGAATGAATCTAAAATGGATGCTGTTCAGGAGATGGGAGGGTCTGGGAGTGAGGGTATGCTGCTGATTGGCTGGAATGTGTCTGCTGACTGTGAGGTATAGGGTCAAAGTTTGCTCAATGATGATGTATAGGGGGCGGACCGAACATTGCATGTGTTCGCCCGCCGCGGCGAAAGCGAACAAGCTATGTTCGCCGGGAACTGTTCGCCGGCGGATAGCTCGGGCCATCTCTATTTGCCGACAAGATGTCTTTAGCTTCTCACTTTACCAATACATCGACATGATGAATACTGACACAAACTCCTCTTAGTGCCACATGCTGTACCCTGAAGATAATAGCGGCATACACAGTGCCCCCTAGTACAATCATGTCACGTGCAGTGGCTTAGTTTCGGGTGGCCCCAACGCTATGCTGAGCCTTTGCAAACCGTTGAGTTGTCACCATGTGTTGCTGCTCTTCGGAAGGGATGGTAAAGCGTGGTGCACCCTAATGGGGAATAAGTCCAGAGAGTCAGGGTCTGTAGTAACCAGCGTGCTTCTTTACTGAAAAGATGCAGGTGCAAAACAAAACAGGCGCGGCATAGGGCGGTCTTCTCCAGTCTCCTCCCTGGCAGAGGAATGGTTTGATGCTAAGGAAACCTTAGAACCTTCTAGTGGGACGGGTGGAGTGGAGAATCCCAGTACAAACAGATACATTGTTACGCTTTCCGTCTCTCATAGACTGACATTAGAGCTTCAATGATACTCAATGGCAATGACACAGCAGTTTTTCCAGACAAAAACAAGTTTCCAGACATAACAACAGAGCTAAAGCCAGACATTCAAATGGTCAGTCTGTTTGGTTTTGGTGGCAAACAACATCTGGCAATTCCCCTACAAAACAAGCTCTATGGCATCTGTGGAAAATTATCAGCTTCTTATTCAAAGTCCTAACAGTCTCTCAGTGTTCAAACAGAGGGTTGTAAATACAGTGATAATGAACAGGATATATATATCCCAACATATAAAATGCAATCACACAGTATTAACAGTATAAGTTAACCTTTTCAAGTGAAATAAAGTAAGACACTTATAAGTTTGCATTGGGGAAATAGACAAATGTCCACAAATTTCCAAACATCAAAGTACCCCTACTCCAGGACTCTACAGTGACTGTCATGCTAGCGGTTCTTGCTCGCCGCGGTCTTGCTGTCCTGGGCAGGCATGGAGGTTGCTCTGCTCTCCCTGTGTGAATTGGGATTGGAGCAGGGATGGCTAACCTGAGGCTCTCCAGCTGTTGCAAAACTACAACTCCCAGCATGCCCAGTCTTCCTACAGCTATCAGCCTACAGCAGGCCATGGTTGGAGGTATAGTTTTACAACAGTTAGAGAGGGGCAGGTTGGCCATGCCTGGATTAGAGCATTGTTAACAGCACTGACAGAGTTAATGCTTTCCCTCTGCCCCTGTCCTGGTACTGGTTCAGTTGCTGATTAGTCTCCCCATTTAGCTGGGCTGTGGTTCCACCTCCTCATCTGAGCTTTGATGTTATTGCTTGCTAGAAGCCAGTGAAGGTGATCTCATCTGGATATCTCTGTACCGAACCTTTTTTGTCCTCCCATTTTGTTCCTTGCTGCCTGCTCCAACCTTGGAGCTGTGACCTGTATTATGCTTTTACACAGCTCGCCCCCTGACCTTGTAACTGCTATTCGGCCTGCCCTGACCATTGGACTGTGTTCAGACTATGCTTTTGCCTGGTTCCCTTGGTGCTTATATCTCTGGCCCCCGTGGATCAGCAGCCAACTACACTTGGACTACTCCAGAAGGTAGCGTTCTGGTTTGTTCCTTGTGGTGAAGTCCAGATCCCTCTACACGGGTTAGAGGGTCCATACAAGTGAACCGCCAGAACATCACCCTAAACTGATTAGTTGGCACAGTCCCCATAACAGAGATTTAACTTTTTCCTCATAGAAGTCATGAGTGTAGGAACAGATATGATGTGACCCAGCTTAGCTCTTCTAGCTGGACAGAAGTGCCCAGAGAGATAGGTGCACATTCTGTGCCCTTTTTTTCCAAACATACCTTTTCTCATTGTGGCCAAAGAGTTGTATTGTTACCACATTAGTCCACAGGAATTGCTTCCAAAATGCATAACGGCATCCCCACACATAGACTGATATGCGACGTTTCCACTCATCGGAATTCCACACTCCATATTTTGGACCGAGTATACGAAAAGAGAATGGCCATAAACGATTTATTGATGATCCGAGCGGACAGGAGAACTCCCCTGTGTAACTTTGATGTCATCCAGTGGCAGCTCATGCGTGACAACTGCCGTTTGCTCAGGCCTTTTGACGAGGCCATGTTATTTGTCAGTCGCCAGGACTACGGGATGAACAGTGTCATTCCATTCATGTCCTGGAACAGATGCTGGTATTAAATCTGACTGGTCAGGGGACTGGAGACGTGGCGCCTAGATCTCACGGCTACATGAGCCCTATGGGGGCTGAACTTGAGGAGGAGGACATTGAAGCACAAGCAATGTGTAGTGAAATTATTGTTTTTTTTACAAGTGACAGGAGAGGAGGAGCAGGAGCAGCAAGAGGAGCTATACACACAGTGGCAGTATGCAGTGGAGATGGAGGCAGGGAGTCCCTAAGAGTCCCTTGCACAAATGGCCCAATGCTTGCTCGCTTGCTTGTGTAGTGACAGCTGAATTGTCACCATTTGCCAGAGGGATGACTACTGGCTCTCCACCATGTGAAAACATCGCTATCGGTCCAAAATGGCACTATGCCGCGGCCGAGCTTGTCTCTGGTGCCTATTGCGGATTCTATTCCAGTGTCCGTGTCGACGCACTTGCATACTCCCGCAGAGCCTGTTGTGCGTCTGCGTGTACGTTCAAAAGCGGGTTCGCAAGGGGATACGCGATCGTGCGTACGTGCTTCTTATGTGCTTCACCGACCAGCAAAGGGAATAGCACCTGGCCGCAAGTACAAAGTAGATTAGGGGGCCAGCATTGGTCTAATTGATTGACTGACAAAGCCTTGTACACAGGTGTAGGCAGGATTATGACCTATGGGGAGTGGACACTTGGCACCCTGGGATTTGTAAGCAGGCACATAAAAGGTGGCCTCCCAGGTCGGTGAGTGCCCACTGTTATTCTTCCTATCCAGGTGCAGGTCAGTACTGCTCACTTCTGAGAGAAGATTGCTTGGACTCCGTCTGCTCCAGTGGGACCCAGGACCCGGGATTTTCAGTGAAGCATTCATTCACCTGGCAACCATACTTTTTTGGGGGGTAATTGTTCTGACGGATCAGAGGAAAGGCAAAATAATCAGTGACGTCAACACAAAATTACTGCTGACCCCCTCTCCACTCTGTCGGGGGCTCTACTTGTATAAGTTTAATAGAACAGGTTCTTCTGTAAACATCTATGTGGAATCAGCTGACGACGGTGTAAAATAAGTGCGCTTCTTCTTGACGCTAACATCGACCTGTAAGGCTGAGTTCACACTTGAGCTATTTGGTCAGTTTTGGCCCCGTGACTGCCCAAATAAGTGAAGTGTGCAGTGCTTCTAAGAGCGACACCTGTCATCTGCATGTCATACGGACTCACAGTATTATTTCACTACCACAGCAGACTCCTTATGCATGTTACTGCAGGGCACAGTGTTATACACCACTATAGAGGCTCTCTGTAGCCAGGAAATAGCCGTTTTTTTAAACGCTATTCGCCGCAAATAAATTCGGATCAAAACAAATCTTTTCGAAAAATTCGGTGAATCGGCCGAATCGAATTTTTGAGAAATTAGCTCATCCCTAATTATGACCTTTCTTTACAACCCCTTTATGGCCCGGAAATCATATAGAAATATGTGAAAGTCTTTCCCAACATATCAACCCATCTCCAATCTCCAGGACAGGTGATATGTTATAGGCAAATGATTATTTGCCGCATTTGTGTGAGGGGATACGGGGCATGCTGCTTATAAGCCGCAGCCTTCTCCTCACCTTGCCAGCGGCTCGTTTCTGCGTCACGTACGGGCTCAGCGGCACTCATGTGAGTAATAGGCTCTGGTCGGCATCGGCATCCCCATCGGCAACGGCGTCGGCATTTGGCATCAGGCAGCGGCAAGATCGGGGCCTTGATGTCTCATCCCAGGGCAGTGGGGAGGGATCGGCACTCCACAAGTTTCTACCTGCTATTTTTCATTGTAGCGGGCAGCAGATCCGGCTTCCACGTGATCAGAGCCATGCTCTGCCGCTTCAAGTTGTCCCAGCACGCCATGTTGGTCGGCAGTGTCATTACAACACTTAGTCATTCTGTTAGATGTTCATTATAACTCTGCTTATGCTTGGGAAGTATTCTTAGCCATCTTATGTTAGTATTGGTATGAAAAATAAAAATAAAAAAGGGAAGAAAAAAGGGTTATGCGTATATCCAGTATTATGCTACAGCAGAAGACGGGGCAGAAAAAATGTGTTTATACTCAGGTTGCAGGGGTGCCGTTGGTTTGGCATTGTATTATCTTGGTCACGGCACCTCCCCTTTTGGCGGTCTCTCATTGACTGGTGGGGGGCATCTCAAACTATACGTTAGTTACCAGTTACTGGTTCGATTTTCTATAGGTCTGTCAAGCTATATGTTTCAGAGCCCATCCCGTGTGTCTTGTCCACAAAAAAATCAGGATCCAGCATGACTAAGCGTGGAGAACATCGGTCTCCTTCATACTCTGTTAGAGTCCCATCCAGATGCCGACTGGTTACAGATTCTCATCAATGGTTTGTCCACCGGATTCCATACAGGTCTATTGGCTCTACCACAGACCCCTTACAAATGCAAGAACCTGTTGTCAGCCTCGAGAGACCCCGTGGCCATTTCTCAGCTCATTCAGGCTGAATTGAACAAGGGGTACCTCATCGGGCCTTTCGAACAACCTCCCTTTGATTGTTGGAGGGTTAACCCTGCTGGTGTAGTGTCTGGGAAATTCAGCAATAAAAAAAGATTAATATACGACCTGTCAGGCCCACATTCTTTACCCATACCTGGCCTTAATTCTCTGATCCCTTCAGAAGAATTCTCAATGAAATATACTTCTATCGATGCAGCCATTCAGGTGATACTGAGGTTGGGTAAGGGGCTTGGTTGTCTAAAGCAGACATCACAAACGCTTTTAAGCTGCTCCCAATTCAACCTGAGCTGTGGCAATGGCCTGGGCTTAAGTGGTTAAACAAATACTACTTTGCCAATAAATTGACCTTTGGCTCTAAATCCAGCCCATGGATACTTGATCAGTTTGCCAGGTTCTTACATTGGATCCTTCAAGACTTATTTTGTGTCAATCACGTCATTCATTACTTGGATGATTTCCTCTTGATAGAACCCCCAGAGCATACACCCCAGGACCTTCAGGTATTACAGTCGGTGTTTGCAGACCTCAGGGTGCCTGTAGCCCCACACAAGGTCGAAAGGCCCAGTATTGCCATTACATTTCTTGGTATTCATCTGGACACTGGCAGCATGGAAGCTAGCCTTCCTCAAGACAAACTGCTCAGGGTCAAAGAGGCGGTACACAAGCTAGCCCGAGTTAGGGTCACTACCAAATCGGATCTTCAGTCCCTGCTTGGTATGCTCAACTTTGCTATGCGTATCATACCCCAAGGCAGGTCATTTATTTCCAGACTGTTGAAATTGCTGCCACTTGCTCGCAATCAGCATAGTCCAGTAGTCGTGGATCAGGAAGCTATGGAAGATTTGGTCATGTGGGATAAGTTCTTGACACTCTCCAATAGTTCATGGCTCTCATTGGTTTGCCGACCAATGGCCACCGGAGGTTGTGAGCTTAGAGGGTTTCTCCAGGTGTTCCCCATTATTCGAGATTTACCCCCTCGTGGGGGCCGCTTGGGTATGGGGACCACTATGGAAGGATCAGACAGTTCTTTTTCTAACTGACAATGAGGCTTTAGTCGAGATCCTCACAAAGGGTAGGTCAGGCTCCACACAGATCATGTCGTTCGTCAGGAGACTGGTTTGGCTTTCGCTTCAATATAATTTTCACATAAAGTGTAAACACATAAGGGACAAGTTAATGTGGCTGCGGATGCGTTATCTAGGGGTAACTTGTCACTCTTTTTTCAGGTCTCTCCACAGGCAGACCGCATACCGTCACTCGCTCTCAGGCTCGACCAGTTAGTGATGGACTAGCAGTTCACCTCACCACCGCCAGGTCTCTCATGACTAAAGCCCTGTCCTGTAACACCTTGAGGACGTATAAGAAGGCATGGGCCTCGTTCGGTAATTTTAAAAGAACCCATTCTTCGGCAGAAGTAGGCAACATTTCTTACCTACTGGCCTTTGCCGCATTTTGCCACTCTCACCTGAAGCTGTCATTTAGCACCATTAAGTTATACCTGGCTGGGATTCAACTCCATATGTATCTACGGCATCCTAATCAACCCTCCTTGTCTTCAGCACATCCTATTAGAATGTTACTGAAAGGTATCCAGAAGGGGTACACTGTGGCCCGCCCTACACGGCAGCCATTTACAGGGTCAATGTTCAGATTGCTAGCGGATAAACTACGGGAAAACCCATTTGGTAAGCACACTAGCTTATTGATCAAGACAGCCATGTACCTAGCCTTCTACGGCTTTCTCAGACCAGGCGAGTTCACCTGCGCCACAACGTGCAAAAAATATCTGAGGAAGAATCAGCTGTCATGGGACGGGTCATGTTACATTCTTACCTTAACATCTACAAAGACGGCCCGAGCAGGTCAGCTGACGGAGGTTAGATACTGCCCCACTGGTAATAAATGGGGCCCAGTTATAGCATTACAGGAGGGGTTGTACTTTATTGAAACAACCTCGGGGGATGCTCCTCTGCTAAGGGTAGGTACCGCACCTTTGAGTTGTCAGAACTTTCTCAAATTTATCCGCATATTATTGGGGAATGTTGGCATCAACCCCAGTTCCATCACGGGGCATTCACTTTGCATTGGTGCGGCTTCCGCCGATCCTCCAAACACAACGTCCCGGTGCATGTTATTAAGAAATTAGGCAGATGGAAGTCGGCTTCCTATGCACGGTACATACCAAATCCGCAGTGTGAAAGGTCTATGCTTTCAGGAATCTGGTTTTGTAATTCTTGTCAATAAACACAATTTCCTTAAGCTATGTTTGTGGTTTTTGGCCCCTTTAGCCTACCCTCCGTACATCAGTCTCGGCATACCCCTACTGCTTAAGGAGAAGTAGGCAGGTAGGTAGGTAGGTATACTACCCATAGCCAACCCGAATACAAGTATGTGATTGGTGGTGGTCTGACTATGATGAGAATGGGGTCTCTGTGCCCCTTAGTGACGGTCATGGTCATGCATGCACTGTGCTGCTCCATTCATATCTATAAGACTGACAATCAGAACCGAATGCGGCGATCTGCCATACAGTGTTACCATCACCACATTCACTCGGGGGCTCAGAAACCCCTGTACTTGTGACTGAACCCCCACCAGTCCGACACTTATCACCACCCTGCGGAACAGCCCTTTAAGTGGCCACCCAATCTCTGAGGCGCTATGGTTCTGATCCGTATTGTCCAGTGTTTCGCTTCCTATAGGCGACTAACACATAATAGTTCATATTATACAGATATGGACTTATTGTTAGAATTTAAAGGGATGCAAATATATAAAAATGGCTGTTGTGTGTGCAAATGGAAGCATATGACATCGCAAGTCCATGTGACATCACCACATTTCATCATATCCGAGACAGCAACTGTAAACCATTTCTGTAGAGGAAACGGGATCATAGAAAGAAGGGGCGCGGCCTAGAACAGGTATCCATGGATACTATACATCTGTGATCAAACTGCACATTGGATTTATCACTAGGGGACGACTCCTTTATTGTATGGCAGGGAATTTCCAGGGTTTAATATTAGCATCAGATCACAGCATTGCATCAGCCAATCAGATCCTAGCATTACATCAGCCAATCAGATCCTAGCATTACATCGGCCAATCAGATCCTAGCATTACATCGGCCAATCAGATCCTAGCATTACATCGGCCAATCAGATCCTAGCATTACATCGGCCAATCAAATCACTGCATTATCACTCTATGACATCACAGCATTTCATCGGCCAATCAGATCTCAGCATCACCCCCATTATGACATCACAGAGGTATAAAAGGAGCTCACTTGGCTGAGGCTGCTCATTTGTGGGGAGGAAGGCGATCTGCGTGGTCCAGGGGAGCAGCCTAGACGGGATATGTATGTACTGTATGTGTATGTGAGGTCACATGTCTATCATCATCTGTACATACGTGTCCTCATACATGTGATGTCCTCCTGCACTACCCAATCATGGTCATCATGAGTTTTTTATCTCTTTTTTTTCCACATATCGCAAGACATCGCAAGTAATCCAAGTAATTTCAAGTAATCCAAGTAATTTCAAGTAATCCAAGTAATCAAAAGAAATCACAAGTAATTGAAAGTAATCGCAAGTAATCTTCAATCATCATGGTCACAAGTAATTGCAGATTGTCCGCTCCTCGAGCAGGGTATGTATGAATGATGTCAGACTAGATTGTAAGCCTTTAAGTCCATCTCCAGTTCTGTGTATGTGGTACGTATATGTATGTATGGACGCTGTCATGATACATGTGATGTCTTCTTTCATTTCAGCCACAAAGAATAAGCCTGAACCCTCCACATGTCCGGTAGGTGTAATAAGGATGATATATGTAGAAGTATGATCTGTATGATAGATTTATATCCAGCCTGTTATCTACAGTATGATCGATACGCTCTATAGGGGAATACGGGGGCGGTGGGGTATAATGCAGTAGATGTAATTCCTCAGGTTTCCTGCGGAGGCGCTGCATAGAAAACACTTAGCCTTTGTTCAGAACTGGTGGGTGCAGAGAAAAATATTGGCGTTACACACCGCACTATCCAAACCAGGTCTCAATACTAAGGCGGGGCGGAGGTAGTCACAGGATGGCAGCAAATAAGGGATTACTTTCTCAATTTTTTGTTTACTTTTCTGAAGCCATCGTCATAAGACATCGTCATCGCAAGACATCATTACCGCAAGACATCGTCATGGCAAGACATCGCGATCAGCTCAGAACATTGTCATCTCCGCAAGACTTCGCCGTCGGAAGACATCGTCATCGCAAGACCTCGCCATCAACGCAAGACATCATCCCCGCAAGACATCATCCCCGCAAGACATCATCATCGCAAGACATCATCACCGCAAGCCCTCGCCATCAACGCAAGACATCGCCATCATCATAAGACATTCATCATCACCGCAAGACATCGTCATCAACACAACAAAAAGCCAAGAGCAAAATAAAGATTGTTACTTTCTGTTGATTATAAGCTCCCTGGAGCGGGGGGTGGGATGCAGGGTGGAAGTCCTCTCTATAGAATGTAAGCTCCTAGGAGCGGGGGGTGGGGTGCGGAGTGGAAGTCCTCTCTATAGAATGTAAGCTCCTAGGAGCGGGGGGTGGGGTGCGGGGTGGAAGTCCTCTCTATAAAATGTAAGCTCCCAGGAGCGGGGGGTGGGGTGCAGGGTGGAAGTCCTCTTTATAGAATGTAAGCTCCTTGGAGCGGGGGTCTTTCTGTAAGTTCTAAGACTTAATAAAAGGTGTAAAATCAATGGCTTCTCGATTTCTCTGCTCTGGCCACATCATCTGGTCTGAGGGGGCCCTCAGCCTGTACGCAAGCAGCCAGAGCATCTTCAATTCTGCCTTTGGCCCCTGGAGATCACCAACACTTCACCCTTGTAAGCCAGGACTCTTGCCAAGAGCCTCATACCCCGGATTTGTTTCCTTTGTGCTGCTGAACCGGGAATCAATTTCCTGTTCTTCATAACTTTCATTTCTGTGTAAGGAAAGTAAGAAGAGGCTCAATGGATGAACCTGCTTCCTATGAAGTGTGTGGGCTCCTTCTATCCTCTGATCGGAGCCATGATATCTCGTCCACATTGCGCTGTCCCACACAATCTGGACAGTCTCTATGTAGGGTTGAGTGAACAGTTCGAGCATAGTTCGGGTTCGTACCGAATTTTGGGGTGTTCGGGACCCGGACCCGGACATTTTCAAAAAAGTTTGGGTTCGGGTCCGTTGTTCGGCAATTTCTTCCCGCTTTCTGAAGGGCTGCACAGCAGCCAATCAGCTAGCGTTTTACTTCTTGCCCTAAGAAGCCATCACAGTCATGCCTACTAATGGCATGGCTGTGATTGACCAAGTGCAGCATGTGACCCAGCCTCTATTTAAGCTGGAGTCACGTAGCGCCGCACGTCACTCTGCTCTGATTAGTCTAGGGAGAGGACGCAGCTGCTGTGAGGGCGAGATTAGGCAGGGAAAAGTCAGCAAAAGCACCTAATGAAGTGATCGATCTACAGCTGTGAATGATTCAACTTCTGCTATTTAATTGCTCACTGGTTTTTAGGCTGCACAGAGTGTTTTTCTGTCACTTTGATTGGCGGCCATTTTGTGTCTTGTGGTGCACCAGCACAAGCTGCCACCAAGTCCATCAATATTTTTATCTTTTTTTTTGCTATATCCTACCTCAGGGGCTTGGCTGTGCTAATTGTCACCCCTAGAAACTGAGGATAGAAATTTCTATATTTTATTAAGGGGTTAAATTCAATTGCCAAAATAGCAATCCCCTAAATCTGGTGTTCCAGCTGTGGCTGGCCAAGTTTAATAGTGTCCGTCATAGAATATATTATTTTGTGCGGTGAAATTAAGTTGCAAAAATAGAAGTACCGTAAATCTGGTGTTCCAGCTGTGACTGGACAAGTTTAATAGTATCCGTCAAAGGATAGATTTTGTTCTGGTGTGAAATTCACTTGCCAATATAGCAATACCCTGAATCTGGTGTTCCAGCTGTTGCAGGCCAATTGTTAATCTGTCCGTAAAAGGGTAATTTACACTAAGTGTGCATCTCCAAGTATATTTCTTTCCGTAAAAGGGTATATCACACAAAGTGTTAAAATACAATTGCTGAAGGCATAATCCTATATATTTTTTCACACGCTACTGTGCATCTTCAAGTGGAAATCTGTCCATAAAAGGATACCTTTCACCCAGGGCCTAAATACTAGGCCTACAATTGATATTCCCCTAAATCAGTGGTTACTGCTGTGCCTGGATTAGTGTAATACGCTACATAAATAAATAGGCAGATAGTGTTTGGTGCCTGTAAAAAATGGCCTGAATTTGAAATCAATACATTGGGCCAAATATTTTTGCCTTATTGTGGTGCCTGGTGAACAGTAACAATGAGGAAAACATCTAGTAAGGGACGCGGACGCGGTCGTGGTGGTGTTAGTGTACCCTCTGGTGCTGGGAGAGGCCATTCTGCCACAGCCACACGTCCTAGTGAACCAACTACCTCAGGTTCCAGTACCCGCCAGAATTTACAGCGATATTTGGTGGGGCCCAATGCCGTTCTAAGGATGGTAAGGCCTGAGCAGGTACAGGCGCTAGTCAATTGGGTGGCCGACAGTGGATCCAGCACGTTCACAACATTATCTCCCACCCAGTCTTCTGCAGAAAGCGCACAGGTGGCACCTGAAAACCAAGCCCATCAGTCTGTCACATCACCCCCATGCATATCAGGGAAACTGTCTGAGCCTCAAGTTATGCAGCAGTCTCTTATGCTGTTTGAAGACTCTGCTGGCAGGGTTTCCCAAGGGAATCCACCTAGCCCTTCCCCAGTGGTGGAAGACATAGAATGCACTGATGCACAACCACTGATGTTTCCTGATGATGAGGACATGGGAATACCACCTCATCGGAGTCCGCACGTCTCTGATGATGACGAAACACAGGTGCCAACTGCTGCGTCTTTCTGCAGTGTGCAGACCGAACAGGAGGTCAGGGAGGAAGACTGTGTGGAAGACGATGCAGGGGACGATGAGGTCCTAGACCCCACATGGAATGAAGGTCGTGCCACTGACTTTCATAGTTCAGAGGAAGAGGCAGTGGTGAGACCGAGCCAACAGCGTAGCAAAAGAGGGAGCAGGGGGCAAAAGCAGACCAGCCGCCGCTAAGAGAGTTCGCCTGCTACTGGCCACCGCCACCAGGGACCGAGCACCCCAAAGGCAGCTTCAAGGAGTTCCCTGGCATGGCACTTCTTTAAACAATGTGCTGACGACAAGACCCGAGTGGTTTGCACGCTGTGCCATCAGAGCCTGAAGCGAGGCATTAACGTTCTGAACCTTAGCACAACCTGCATGACCAGGCATCTACATGCAAAGCATGAACTGCAGTGGAGTAAACACCTTAAAAGCAAGGAACTCACTCAGGCTCCCCTGCTCCCTCTTCTGCTGCTGCCTCGGCCTCTTCCTCCGCCTCGGGAGGAATGTTGGCACCTGCCGCCCACCAAACAGAGGATGTGCCACCGACACCACCACCTGCGTCACCAAGCATCTCCACCATGTCACACGGCAGCGTTCAGCTCTCCATCTCACAAACCTTGGAGAGAAAGCGTAAATTCCCACCTAGCCACCCTCGAGCCCTGGGCCTGAATGCCAGCATTTCTAAACTACTGGCCTTTGAAATGCTGTCATTCCGGCTGGTGGACACAGACAGCTTCAAACAGCTGATGTCCATGGCTGTCCCACAGTATGTTGTCCCCAGCCGCCACTACTTCTCCAAGACAGCCGTGCCTTCCCTGCACAACCAAGTATCCGATAAAATCAAGTGTGCACTGCGCAACGCCATCTGTGGCAAGGTCCACCTAACCACAGATACGTGGACCAGTAAGCACGGCCAGGGACGCTATATGCTTGTGCTATGTGCTTATCTCCTAACTGCACACTGGGTAAATGTAGTGGCGGCTGGGCCCCAGGCGGAGAGTTCCTTGGCGCACGTCCTTCCGCCACCAAGGCTCGCAGGGCATCATTCTTTGCCTCCTGTAGCCTCCTCCTCCTTCCTACTCGGCTTCCTCCTCCTCTGCTTCCACCAGCTCATCCAGTCAGCCACACACCTTCACCACCAACTTCAGCACAGCCCGGGGTAAACGTCAGCAGGCCATTCTGAAACTCATATGTTTGGGGGACAGGCCCCACACCGTGCAGGAGTTGTGGCGGGGTATTGAACAACTGACCGACGAGTGGTTTCTGCCGGGGGGCCTCAAGCCCGGCCTGGTGGTGTGCGATAATGGGCGAAATCTCGTGGCAGCTCTGGGACTAGCCGGTTTGACGCACATCCCTTGCCTGGGGCATGTGCTGAATTTGGTGGTGCAGAAGTTCATTCACAACTACCCCGACATTTTAGAGCTGCTGCATAAAGTGAGGGCCGTCTGTGCGCGCTTCCGGCGTTCACATCCTGCCGCTGCTCGCCTGTCTGCGCTACAGCGGAACTTTGGCCTTCCCGCTCACCGCCTCATATGCGACGTGCCCACCAGGTGGAACTCCACCTTGCACATGCTGGAGAGACTGTGCGAGCAGCAGCAGGCCATAGTGGAGTTTCAGCTGCAGCACGCACGTGTCAGTCGCACTGCGGAACAGCACCACTTCACCACCAATGATTGGGCCTCCATGTGAGACCTGTGTGCCCTGTTGCGATGTTTCGAGTACTCCACCAACATGGCCAGTGGCGATGACACTGTTATCAGCGTTACAATACCACTTCTATGTCTCCTTGAGAAAACGCTTAGGGCGATGATGGAAGAGGAGGTGGCCCAGGAGGAGGAGGAGGAGGAGGGGGTCATTTTTAGCACTTTCAGGCCAGTCTGTTTGAAGTGGCTCAGAGGGAGGTTTTTTGCAACAGCAGAGGCCAGGTACAAATGTGGCCAGCCAGGGCCCACTACTGGAGGACGAGGAGGATGAGGAGGATGAGGATGAAGCAGGTTCACAGCAGGGTGGCACCCGACACAGCTCAGGCCCATCACTGGTGCGTGGCTGGGGGATACGGAGGACAATGACGATACGCCTCCCACAGAGGACAGCTTGTCCTTACCTCTGGGGAGCCTGGCACACATGAGCGACTACATGCTGCAGTGCCTGCGCAACGACAGCAGAGTTGCCCACATTTTAACGTGTGCGGACTACTGGGTTGCCACCCTGCTGGATCCCCGATACAAAGACAATGTGCCCACCTTACTTCCTGCACTGGAGCGTGATAGGAAGATGCGCGAGTACAAGCGCACGCTGGTAGAGGCGCTCCTGAGAGCATTCCCAAATGTCACAGGGGAACAGGTGGAAGCCCAAGGCGAAGGCAGAGGAGGAGCAAGAGGTCGCCAACACAGCTGTGTCACGACCAGCTCCTCTGAGGGCAGGGTTAGCATGAGAAATGTGGAAAAGTTTTGTCTCCACGCCACAGCTAACTGCACCACCACCTGATACGGAACGTGTTAGCAGGAGGCAGCATTTCACTAACATGGTTGAACAGTACGTCTGCACACCCTCCACGTACTGACTGATGGTTCGGCCCCATTCAACTTCTGGGTCTCCAAATTGTCCACGCGGCCAGAGTTAGCATTTTATGCCTTGGAGGTGCTGGCCTGCCCGGCGGCCAGCGTTTTGTCTGAACGTGTATTCAGCACGGCAGGGGCGTCATTACTGACAAACGCAGCCGCCTGTCCACAGCCAACGTGGACAAGCTGACGTTCATAAAAATGAACCAGGCATGGATCCCACAGGACCTGTGCCTCCCTTGTGCAGAATAGACATTTATAACTGCCTCCCCAAAACCATGTATTCTTGTACTCCGGGCACTTCTTTATTGAATCCTCATTTTTTTAACTTTACCATGATCTTGCGGTGCAAACCAAAGTTGAATGAACCTCTCCTCTGTCTGGGTGCTGGGGCCGAAATAACTTAGAGTGGCCTTCTCCGGTGGTGGTTGATATGACGCATGATTCCTTGCTGTGGGACCTGTATCCTCGGTCTGAGTTCTGGGCTAAAATAACTGAAAGTGGCCTTCTCCAGTGGTGGGTGATATGACGCATGATTCCTTGCTGTGGGACCTCTCTCCTCTGTCTGGGTGCTGGGCCGAAATAACTGAGAGTGGCCTTCTCCGGTGCTGGTTGATATGACGCATGATTTCTTGCTGTGGGACCTCTCTCATCTGTCTGGGTGCTGGGCCAAAATAACTGAAAGTGGCCTTCTCCAGTGGTGGGTGATATGACGCATGATTCCTTGCTGTGGGACCTCTCTCCTCTGTCTGGGTGCTGGGCCAAAATAACTGAAAGTGGCCTTCTCCAGTGTTGGGTGATATTACGCATGATTCCTTGCAGTGGGACCTCTCTCCAATTGATATTGGTTAAATTTTATTTATTTTATTTTAATTCATTTCCCTATCCACATTTGTTTGCAGGGGATTTACCTACATTTTGCTGCCTTTGGCAGCCCTCTAGCCCGTTCCTGGACTATTTTACAGCCTTTTTAGTGCCTAAAAGTTCGGGTCCCTATTGAGTTCGGATCGAGCTCGGATCCCGAACCCGAACATTTTCGGGAAGTTCGGCCGAACTTCCCGAACCCGAACTTCCAGGTGTTCGCTCATCTCTAGTGGTAATGTCCCAGAAGAGAATGCTATGACCTATCATCATGCTGTAGACCATACAAGTGACTACACCTCTGACCACACACAGTGGCAGAATAAACCATTGTATTTAGTTACGTACATGTGACGTTTCCTCCGGAGTTCTTCTTTTTCCTTTTCTTTCCACTCGGTTCAGACACCATGATAACTTCTCCGGGCCAACGCTCGTCTCTTCAGAGTTTGCCGCCAAGATGTCTTTAGCTTCTCACTTTACCAATACATCGACATGATGAATACTGACACAAACTCCTCTTAGTGCCACATGCTGTACCCTGAAGATAATAGCGGCATACACTGTGCCCTCTAGTACAGTCATGTCCCGTGCAGTTTCTGAATTTGGGGTGGCCCCAACGCTATGCTGAGCCCTTGGACACCGTTGAGTTGTCACTATGTGTTGCTGGTCTTCGGAAGGGATAGTAAATCATGGTGCACCCCAATGGGAAATAAGTCCAGAGAGTCAGGGTCTGTAGTAACCAGCGTGCTTCTTTACTGGAAGAATTCAGGTGCAAAACAAAACAGGCGCGGCATAGGGCTGTCTTCTCCAGTCTCCTCCCTGGCAGAGGAAGGGTTTGATGCTAAGGAAACCTTAGAACCTTCTAGTGAGACGGGTGAAGTGGAGAATCCAGCACAAACAGATACATTGTTACGCTTTCCGTCTCTCATAAACTGACATTAGAGCTTCAATGATACTCGATGGCAATGACACAGCAGTTTTTCCAGACAAAAACAAGTTTCCAGACATAACAACAGAGCTAAAGCCAGAAATTCAAAAGGTCAGTGTGTTTGGTTTTGGTGGTAAACAACATCTGGCAATTCCCCTACAAAACAAGCTCTATGGCATCTGTGGAAAATTATCAGCTTCTTATTCAAAGTCCTAACAGTCTCTCAGTGTTCATTAACACTTTCCACAGAGGGTTGAAAATACAGTAATAATGAACAGTATATACATATATATATATATATATATATATATATATATATGTATATATATATATATATGTATATTTGTGGTCAGGGCTACGGACACGAAAGCCGAAGAGCCCTAGTGGGATGAACACCGAGACCCACCGTAACTGCAAGAACCATCTTACCTAACTAAATGGCTAGTGGTGTGCCCGTAGCCATGTCCGTGGGTAGGCCTATAAAAGGGTGGCCTACCCTGTAGAAGTGAAAAAGAAGGGGAGGGAGGGTGGGGCAACTGAGAAACGCCCGCCCCTAGGTGGGGCTGTGCCTGGTTTAGTAGAGCCTCCGCCCTCCCACAAATGCAGCCCAAATAGACTGCTATACTTGTGGTCAGGGCTACGGACACGAAAGCCGAAGAGCCCTAGTGGGATGAACACCGAGACCCACCGTAACTGCAAGAACCATCTTACCTAACTAAATGGCTAGTGGTGTGCCCGTAGCCATGTCCGTGGGTAGGCCTATAAAAGGGTGGCAAAAACCAGACATGTAGGGTGAAAAGAGACTTGAATGGCCTGTACAAAGAAACCCCTGATCCAGACTGTGAAGCAATGTCTCCCACGGTTCGGGTACCTAAGTCAACCATAATGATGCCCGCATCCAGCCTGCGGATAGAGCCAGGACAGAACTCTGAATGTCGCAGATACTGCCCCAATGCACGAGAGAGGAACTGGGAAACGGGAAGCGTTCAGGAGGAAGCGTGGACGATACTAACTAAACCTGAAGACTTAGTTGTGGTGCGAGCACTGACAAATTCCCCTAGCCTGATGGGACCATAGAACTGAGCCTACCTGTCTCACGCTATGTAAAGAAGGGCCCGAAAAATACCATGTAGGCCAGGAGAGGATGTAAAGCAATAAGCTAAGCACGTAGTATATGGAATCCTGTCGATGCCCTCACGCGAGTGAAGGAGTGCAATTGCGGTAAGCTGCTAGCGATTAAGTTCGCAGACCTGGCTGATTGAAAAGGTAACCGGCATGGTAATGCAAATGACAATATGAGGGGTAAACAAGAAAATGCCTAAAAAGTGGCCTAAAGAAAGAACAGGCGGGATTACACCATGGGCCTAACCGATGTGATATGCGATACTTAAAATGACTACGTTTCCTGAAAAACCTGACAGGCGCATATCGTGAACACGAGACCAGACCAACGTGGCCGGTGACACCTAATGAAGAGAGTCATTCGGTACGAGAACCTGAAAGTAGGTGGCCGATGACACCAATGACTTGAACTCTGGAATTTACGTCTGGTCCTGGGGGAGCATAGCCAGACAGGCGATCTGTCGACCAGGCAGGAGTTTGTGAGCTGGCCACATTGATTGTTGCACGTGAGAAAAACATAAGCGGGCAACCAACTATGGTGATTGAAAACGTGGGGTTAAGAATGCAACAAGTACAGGCAATAGGTTTAAAACAGAAGCCTAAGTGTGACATAAATAATTGAATGTGGATGATTAGGATGTAATGGGCTGAGGGCGTTGAGTTAGAGAACAAAGGCCTAACAGAATGAACAAGAGCTATGACACCCGGGGTGGCCCACGCTCCAATGACAATAATGATACGTTGTATGTGGCGGCAGCGGCGCCGCCGCCCATCCTGAATGTACCACGATTAAGTCTACGCAGAGAGAACGGAATGGTAACAAGGAGTGACCAGCGAAGGAAGCAATGCAGAAATGAGGAGCAAACGGAAAGAATCCATGCGGCACCCAAAGTCTGCCAGAAGAAGTCTGTCCAGAAGAGGGACAGTAGGAAAGACTAAACCCGAGAGTAAGCATATCCGACTATCCGGTGAAGGTAGCTGTGCGGTAAAAGATTCTCCGGCCGAGGGAGCAGGCAGTAAAGCAAGTGCCCGGCAGAGAGAGCAAAGCGACGGTGGAACCAGCAGGCAGAGTGGTGCCATAAGAGGGGAGTCTGGTGGAAAGCTATGTGGTGATAAAGAGAGACCAGCCAAGGGAATTACGACTGTGAAGCAGAACAAAATGGTGAATAAAAATTATGTTTGCCGAGGGGACTAGAAGAACAGGGGAGCGCAATGGCAAGGACTGCCTGGTGGGTGGAGCCGCACGGCGATACCGCCTGTGGTATGCAGAACGAATGCGTATGTACGTGCGATACCTAGCTGGCAGACCGCAGGAAGTTATAACTATGATAATTAAAACCGAGGGTCTGGCTTGAATACCGGACCGGCTAATGTAACTGGAAAAAATCGCCTGACGCGCATGGCAGGTGACCCTAACCAGGCTGAGCTCCATTAAGGAAGAGTACGCCTGGGGAAGCGTGGCAGACAATGGATGCGCCACCGACAGACTTTGGAAAAGTGGCCTGCACCCGGATGAACAAAGAAGCAGATATGGGTGTGCAACATATGGGTCAAATCAACCTGGATGCACGGAAGTTCAACCCACCGGGTAAATCGCCAGGCAGGACGAAAAACAGTCGTCGGTCCCCCGAAACCATGGGGTCGAAGCAGTCATGGTGCCCCGAGCCGTGGGGCCGAAGTGGTCATGGTGCCCCGAAGCCATGGAGCCGAAGTGGTCATGGTGCCCCGAGCCATGGGGCCGAAGTGGTCATCGTGCCCCGAGCGGTCATTGTGCCCCGAGCCATGGAGCCGAGCGGTCATCGTGCCCCGAAGCCATGGGCCGAGCGGTCATTGTGCCCCGAAGCCATGGAGCCGAGCGGTCATCGTGCCCCGAGCCATGGAGCCGAAGCGGTCATCGTGCCCCGGGCGATCATCTTGCCCCGAGCCACGGGGCCGAGCGGTCATCTTGCCCCGAGCCACGGGGCCGAGCGGTCATCATGCCCCGAGCCATGGAGCCGGAGCGGTCATCATGCCCCGAGCCATGGAGCCGAGTGGTCATCGTGCCCCGAAGCCACGGGGCCGAGCGGTCATCATGCTCCCGAAGCCATGGAGCCGGAGCGGTCATCATGCCCCCGAAGCCATGGGGCCGGGCGGGTCATCGTGCCCCCGAAGCCATGGGGCCGAAGCGGTCATCGTGCCCCGAGCCATGGAGCCGAAGCGGTCATCGTGCCCCGAAGCCATGGAGCCGAGCGGTCATCGTGCCCCGAAGCCATGGAGCCGAGCGGTCATCGTGCCCCCGGAGCCATGGAGCCGAAGTGGTCATCGTGCCCCCGAAGCCATGAGGCCGAAGCGGTCATCTTGCCCCCGAAGCCATGGAGCCGAAGCAGTCGCTGAGCCCTCAAGCCATGGGGCGAAGCAGCCTTCGAGCCCCGAGCCATGGAGCCGAAGCAATCAGCGAGCCCTCAACGCCATGAGGCCAAGCAGTCATGGGGTCCCTAAGCCATGAAGCAAAGCGAACATGGGGCCCCCAATCCTGAGGCCAAGTAATCATATGGGCCCCTAAGCCATGAGACCCGAGCCACCATAGGGGGCCCCCATAGCCATGAAGCGAAAGCAAACATGGGCCAAAGCATTGAGGCCACAGAAATCGCGAGGACCTTGAGTCAGGTGGCCAAGCAGCCATGGGGCCCACAAGGCATGCAGCCAAGCAGACATGGGGCCCTTAGCGCCATGGGCCCAAGGCGGTCATGGGACCCCCAGCGCCATGAGACCAAGCAGTCATGAGACTAAAGCAGTCATGAGGTCCCCAAGCCGTGAGGTCAAGGTAGTCCGCGAGACCCTGACGCCGAGGGGCCGAGCGGTCGTCATGCCCCCGACACCATAGGGTCGGAGCGGTCATGGAATCCCTGCTCCCTGAGGCCAAAGCAGTCATGGGGCCTCCGCGGCCATGAGGCCAAGGAAATCAAGGGCCGCGGCGGCCTTGCGGCCCAGCAAGTAAGGGCCCCGGGCCATGAGGCCGTCCTAGATGTACGTGATGGGTGAAGGTAAATAAGAATGGGCCCAACATGATGGAAAAAGCAGCAACTAGGATGATTGGGACGTCTAAACGTGGCCTGGAAAGGAACGTGATTGCTGACAGGTATGGACATTAGTAATCCGCACCACGGACATAAGCATAAAAACCGAACCCAACCATAAAACTTAAAAATGCAAACGTAGAATAGGAACCGGAGAAGAGAGAACAACCAAAACCTGAGGCATGCGATTTGCAAAGTCAAGTCCCTTGTCGCGACAAACAACTGAAACTTGAAAGAAACCGTAGTGAGTAGGAAGCTCGACCCTAATGACCCACTGGCCTCAGCTGAGAGGCTGTTTATTGAACTGGGGCCGTGGGAGCAATCTTAGTGAATACAAACCAGAAGTAAAGCAGAGCAGACAAGATTTTTTTTTTTTTTTTTGCAACTAGAGAAACGACCCACTTGATGTATACGCGCAGAAACCAGATGTAAAGGAAATGACCATTGATGCCTGTTATGTTCGACAGGAGAGTGGCACCGAGCCACCAACTGCCTCAGTGTGACTATCGAGTAAAACAACCGTGACGTAGAAACCAACAGGAGAATGTGGCTTGAATGGGAGCATGGTGTGCCAGCAGATGGGTGACTGTGGAGCTGGAATGAGTTGCCGACCTGAATGTGAGCGGAATAGGATAGCGCAGCGACAGCGAACGTATGGACGCGGTTCTAGCGGGAATGGAGTGTAGTACTAGATGTAACAGCAAATGTGTGAACTCAGCTGGAGCGTGAAAAGGAGTATTAACTTGCTGTAACAGCCGACGTGAGATGCGTCCATGGATGGGCGGGAACATTGGACGTAAACGTGAAAGTAAAACCCGGAGTCACAGCGGTAGTGTGAACCCCAACTCTGGCAATAGGCCAAGCGTAAAATTTGGTATGACCGCAGCCTGCAGTGAACGAGGCATAAACAAAACTGTGACGGTGACATGAACGCGTTCTTGCAATGTGACACCGGTCTGAGTGGTGCAAGCAAACATATAAAGGCAAAAGGGGTATGAGTGCAAAACACAGGATGACAGAAAATAAATAAATGCACAGAGAATAAGACAGATTTACCCGCTGTTGTGACCATGCGTGGAGCGTAACGTGATGCGAGAGCGGACTAGAGCACCGCTCCGAAAATGAGCATGTTGAAAGAGCAGACACGAGAAGGCGGCGTCTCAACTGACAGGGCGAACCTGGCGTAAAGAGTTGAAGCGTAAACGCAGCCCTGATTGCGGGGAGGGGCGGGTCACATGGGAAGTGATTGCCATAGCAAGAGCCGTAACAAGCAACAGCTGCATCCAATCTCCAACATAACATCACATGCAGCCCAGGTAAACCTTCCCTACCGCGTACAGGCTGAAGCAACTTTTCAAAGCGAAACGACGTAAACGTAAAACACATGAGATAGAAGGGGAACTGAATCAGGTTACCTAATAAACAAAGTGAAAGGAATCGATTAACTCCGATAAAACAAACCTGAGGCGGACGATTTTGAGGCGATGCCTTCCGCTCGCAAGAAAGTCAGATTCCAGCCGGCCGGAAAGACAGACACGGCTCGATTAACTTACGTGAATGGCGCACGCGTCCCTACGGTAGCCACGGGCAGAAAAAAGCTCCATTTCAGCTCCATACTGTAATGAAAGAAACCTCCTAGCAGAGGAGAGAGCACCCTGCTGACACACCAGCATCCCCTGTGCAACTGAGAAACGCCCGCCCCTAGGTGGGGCTGTGCCTGGTTTAAGTAGAGCCTCCGCCCCTCCCACAAATGCAGCCCAAATAGACTGCTATACATATATATATAATGTGGGGAGTCGCTCTGGTAAATAGTGGTGCGGGTGCAGTACAGAGGCAAAAGGGAGTCCAGGAAGTGCAGCAAACAGTGTTTAATTCACACTTGCATAAAATAAACTCCAAACAGTCACTTAGTGTTAATTCACACACAGCAGAAAACATGAGGCAAAACAAAAAGTCCAATACAGGTTCCAATCACCTGGGAGGTTTAGGTGTGTGTTCGCACCTGGCTGTCAGCCCAGCCGCAGGACAATCCACCCTCAGGCTTCCATGTCTCTTTGATGGGCTTCTGCTTCCAGCCCAGAGAACTCCACAGCACTACCAGCAGCTCCAGCACAATCACTCTTCCAGCTGCTGGTGCTGGCTGTGTTTTTAAACCCAGCCCAAAACCAGGACTTGGTCGTGGGGAGCAACCACCCACCCTACACTTTAGCTGCTCCCGGTAAGAGCCGGCCCGGATCGGCTTTGCAGCCATGCTATCTAGCAACTGTGTCAGTAGCACTACCTGCTGCTGACATCAACAAAATGGCTCTTGCCTCACCGAGGCTATGAACCTCGGTGACACGTACCTGCCATCCATGACGGCACCCTGCACCTTACCACATATCCCCCCCCTTTGTTCAACCCTGATGGGGTGGACACACGAAAAACAGTGTACCCGGGAGAGGGCGTCCGCATTCCTCAACAAACGGCCTGCTCTGTGCTCCACCGTAAATTTGTAATTCTGTAGAGACAGAAACCACCTGGTGACCCGAGCATTCCTCTCTTTGGCCTGGCTCATCCACTTGAGTGGGGAGTGGTCGGTCACCAGGCGGAAGCTTCTGCCCAACAGATAATAACGGAGGGCCTCGAGTGCCCACTTGATGGCCAGGCACTCTCTCTCCACTATGCTGTACCTGGTCTCGGCTGGGGTGAGTTTACGGCTGAGGAAGACAACGGGATGCTCCTCCCCGTTGACTTCCTGCGATAGTACAGCACCAAGGCCAACCTCAGAGGCGTCGGTCTGGACTATGAACTCCCTCTTGAAATCGGGTGTCACCAAAACCGGGGACCCACACAGGGCCGATTTCAAGGCGGAGAAAGCCTTTTCTGTCTGCTCATTCCAACGGACCGTCACTGACTTACGCCCTTTAACAATTCTGTCAACGGCGAAGCTATAGTGGCAAAGTGGGGCACAAACCTCATGTAATACCCTACAATTCCCAGGAACGACTTTACCTGCCTGGTGGTGACTGGTCGGGGCCAACTCCGTATTGCCTCTACCTTATTTACCTGAGGTTTGATGACTCCCCGCCCAATGACATACCCCAGATATTTGGTCTCTTCTAACCCAATCGCACACTTTTTTGGATTGGCGGTTAGTGCAGCTTTCCTCAGGGCATCCACTACCGCCTGCACCTTGGGCAAATGGCTTTCCCAGTCGGTGCTGTGGATGACTACATCATCTAAGTAGGCTGAGGCGTACCGACGATGAGGTCGCAGCACAATGTCCATTAACCTTTGGAAGGTGGCGGGGGCGCCATGCAGGCCAAAGGGTAACACCTTATAATGATACAGGCCCTGCGGGGTAACAAAAGCAGTTTTTTTTCCTTGGCCTACTCCGTTAAGGGTACCTGCCAGTACCCTTTAGTGAGGTCTAGCACAGAAAAATAATGGGCTTGCCCTAAATTCTCAACAAGCTCATCTACCCGGGGCATGGGATACGCATCAAACTTGGACACTTCATTTAACTTGTGAAAATCGTTGCAGAACCGCAACGTCCCATCCGGCTTGGGTATTAGGACTATGGGACTGGCCCACTCACTTTTCGACTCCTCAATGACATCGAGCTTCAACATTAATTGCACTTCCTCCGCGATGGCCCGTCGCCGAGCCTCAGGTACCCGGTATGGTTTTAACCGGATCTTGGCCTGAGGCTCAGTGACGATATCATGTTGGATGAGAGACGTGAGGCCAGGGAGGTCCGAGAACACATACTGTACGTGTTCCGACTGATGAACTCCCTGACTTCCTGAACTTGTTTGGAAGACAGGCTGTCTGCAATTTTTACCGTGGTTACTGCTTCACAGGCCTCGAACTGTGGGGCTGGACCCTTTTCACCTAGAAGCCCTGGCCGGGGGCGGTTGTCGTCGGCCGTGTCCCTATCTTTCCACGGCTTTAGTAAATTCACGTGGTACACCTGCTCCGGCTTGCGCCGCCCTGGCTGGTGTACCTTGTAATTTACTTCCCCTACCTTCTCGATCACCTCATAGGGGCCCTGCCACCTAGCTAGGAACTTTCTGTCAAGGGTGGGTACCAGAACCAAAACCTGATCTCCCGGACTGAAGTCCCGTACCCGAGCCTGACGATTATACACCCTACTCTGGGCTTGTTGCGCTGCCACCATATGCTCCCGGACCAGCGGCAACACCCTTTCCATCCGTTCCTGCATCTGGGTGACATAATCAATGACACTTTTGTGGGGGGACGGGTTGTTGTTCCCACGCTTCCTTGGCGATATCCAACAGGCCCCGAGGGTGTCTGCCATAAAGCAGTTCGAAGGGCGAGAACCCAGTAGAGGCCTGGGGCACCTCTCGCACTGTGAACATGAGATAGGGCAGAAGCAGATCCCAGTCCTTCCCATCTCTAGACATCACCCTTTTTAACATATTTTTTAGAGTTTGGTTAAACCTTTCGACAAGACCGTCTGTTTGCGGATGGTAAACGGACGTCCGTAACTGCTTTATACGCAACAATTTACACAGTTCCCTCATAACTTTGGACATAAAAGGGGTCCCTTGGTCTTTCAGAACCTCTTTTGGCAGGCCCACACGGGAAAACATTTCCATTAACTCTTTGGCAATGAGCTTAGCTGAGGTATGTCGCAGAGGCACCGCCTCCGGATACCGAGTGGCATAGTCGAGAACCACCAGAATGTGTTGGTGGCCCCTGACAGACTTTGGTACAGGCCCGATTAGATCCATAGCGATTCGCTCAAACGGTACTTCAATAATTGGCAGAGGTACCAGAGGACTACGGAAATGTGGCTGAGGGCTATTTACCTGACAGGTTGGACAGGACTTACAATATTCTTCTACCTCCTTGAACACACTTGGCCAATAAAACCGCTGCAGTATGCGGTCCTGGGTTTTCTGCCACCCCAAGTGTCCCCCAAGAACATGTTGGTGGGCAAGCTCCATGACAAGCTTGCGGTACGCTGTGGGCACCACCAACTGTTCAACAGGTTCACCTCGGATTTGGTTCACCCGATATAACATTTCTTGGTGAACAACAAAGCGGGGAAATATTAACTCAGCCCCTGGTTTCTGGGGTTTGCCATCAATTTCCACCACATTCTCCCAGGCCCTGGTTAGGGTTTGGTCCCGGTGTTGGGCGGTCCCAAAATTGTCTCCGGAGAGGTGGAGGTCTGCCAACTCAGGTCCTGGTGGCAAGTCCTCCATGTCTCCCACCATTACACTCAGTGGGGGTGTCTCCCCCTCTATCACAGAAGTGGTGGTCACCCCTACCGCAGGCCCTTCGGACTCAGGCTCCCAGGGCTCTGGCCTCCCACTGGAACCAGGCCACTCTGCTAGGGTTACCCCTTTCTCAGGGCTATTAGTCACTTTCATCTCAGGCCATAGGGACGGAAAACCAGGGAAGTCTCTCCCACTAGTTCATTAGGGGTCATGCAATACGTAACTG
>CM065591.1:509026191-509075275 GCA_033119425.1 Bufotes viridis
GATCTCCACAAAGCTACCTTATGAACTAATAATTGGGAGAGACTTCCCTGGTTTTCCGTCACTATGGCCTGAGGTGAAAGTGACTAATAGCCCTGAGACAGGGGTAACCCTAGCAGAGTGGCCTGGTTCCAGTGGGGGGCCAGAGCCCTGGGAGCCCGAGTCCGAAGGGCCTGCGGTAGGGGTGACCACCACTTCTGTGATAGAGGGGGAGACACCCCCACTGAGTGTAATGGTGGGAGACATGGAGGACTTGCCACCAGGACCTGAGTTGGCAGACCTCCACGTCTCCAGAGACAATTTTGGGACCGCCCAACACCGGGACCAAACCCTAACCAGGGCCTGGGAGAATGTGGTGAAAATTGATGGTAAACCCCAGAAACCAGGGGCTGAGTTAATATTTCCCCGCTTTGTTGTTCACCAAGAAATGTTATATCAGGTGAACCAAATCCGGGGTGAACCTGTTGAACAGTTGGTGGTGCCCACAGCGTACCGCAAGCTGGTCATAGAGCTTGCCCACCAACATGTTCTTGGGGGACACTTGGGGTGGCAGAAAACCCAGGACCGCATACTGCAGCGGTTTTATTGGCCAAGTGTGTTCAAGGAGGTAGAAGAATATTGCAAGTCCTGTCCAACCTGTCAGGTAAATAGCCCCCAGCCACATTTCCGTAGTCCCCTTGTACCTCTTCCAATTATTGAGGTACCGTTTGAGCGAATCGCTATGGATCTAATCGGGCCTGTACCAAAGTCTGCCAGGGGCCACCAACACATTCTGGTGGTTCTCGACTATGCCACTCGGTATCCGGAGGCGGTGTCTCTGCGACATACCTCAGCTAAGCTCATTGCCAAAGAGTTATTGGAGATGTTTTCCCGTGTGGGCCTGCCAAAAGAGGTTCTGACAGACCAAGGGACCCCTTTTATGTCCAAAGTTATGAGGGAACTGTGTAAATTGTTGCGTATAAAGCAGTTACGGACGTCCGTTTACCATCCGCAAACAGACGGTCTTGTCGAAAGGTTTAACCAAACTCTAAAAAATATGTTAAAAAGGGTGGTGTCTAGAGATGGGAAGGACTGGGATCTGCTTCTGCCCTATCTCATGTTCGCAGTGCGAGAGGTGCCCCAGGCCTCTACTGGGTTCTCGCCCTTCGAACTGCTTTATGGCAGACACCCTCAGGGCCTGTTGGATATCGCCAAGGAAGCGTGGGAACAGCAGCCTGTCCCCCACAAAAGTGTCATTGAGTATGTCACCCAGATGCAGGAACGGATGGAAAGGGTGTTGCCGCTGGTCCGGGAGCATATGGTGGCGGTGCAGCAAGCCCAGAGTAGGGTGTATAATCGTCAGGCTCGGGTACGGGACTTCAGTCCGGGAGATCGGGTTTTGGTTCTGGTACCCACCCTTGACAGCAAGTTCCTAGCTAGGTGGCAGGGCCCCTATGAGGTGATCGAGAAGGTAGGGGAAGTAAATTACAAAGTACACCAGCCAGGGCGTTGCAAGCCGGAGCAGGTGTACCACGTGAATTTACTAAAGCCGTGGAAGGATAGGAACACGACCGACGACAACAGCCCCCGGCCAGGGCTTCTAGGTGAAATGGGTCCAGCCCCACAGTTCGAGGCCTGTGAAGCAGTAACCACGGTAAAAATTGCAGACAGCCTGTCTTCCAAACAAGTTCAGGAAGTCAGGGAGTTCATCAGTCGGAACACGGATGTGTTCTCGGACCTCCCTGGCCGCACGTCTCTCATCCAAAATGATATCGTCACTGAGCCTCAGGCCAAGATCCGGTTAAAACCATACCGGGTACCTGAGGCTCGGCGACGGGCCATCGCGGAGGAAGTGCAATTAATGTTGAAGCTCGATGTCATTGAGGAGTTGAAAAGTGAGTGGGCCAGTCCCATAGTCCTAATACCCAAGCCGGATGGGACGTTGCGGTTCTGCAACGATTTTCGCAAGTTAAATGAAGTGTCCAAGTTTGATGCGTATCCCATGCCCCGGGTAGATGAGCTTGTTGAGAATTTAGGGCAAGCCCATTATTTTTCTGTGCTAGACCTCACTAAAGGGTACTGGCAGGTACCCTTAACGGAGTCGGCCAAGGAAAAAACTGCTTTTGTTACCCGCAGGGCCTGTATCATTATAAGGTGTTACCCTTTGGCCTGCATGGCGCCCCGCCACCTTCCAAAGGTTAATGGACATTGTGCTGCGACCTCATCGTCGGTACGCCTCAGCCTACTTAGATGATGTAGTCATCCACAGCACCGACTGGGAAAGCCATTTGCCCAAGGTGCAGGCGGTAGTGGATGCCCTGAGGAAAGCTGGACTAACCGCCAATCCAAAGAAGTGTGCGATTGGGTTAGAAGAGACCAAATATCTGGGGTATGTCATTGGGCGGGGAGTCATCAAACCTCAGGTAAATAAGGTAGAGGCAATACGGAGTTGGCCCCGACCGGTCACCACCAGGCAGGTAAAGTCGTTCCTGGGAATTGTAGGGTATTACATGAGGTTTGTGCCCCACTTTGCCACAATAGCTTCGCCGTTAACAGAATTGTTAAAGGGCGTCAGTCGTTGGAAGGAGCTGGCAGAAAAGGCTTTCTCCGCCTTGAAATCGGCCCTGTGTGGGTCCCCGGTTTTGGTGACACCCGATTTCAAGAGGGAGTTCATAGTCCAGACCGACGCCTCTGAGGTTGGCCTTGGTGCTGTACTATCGCAGGAAGTCAACGGGGAGGAGCATCCTGTTGTCTTCCTCAGCCGTAAACTCACCCCAGCCGAGACCAGGTACAGCACAGTGGAGAGAGAGTGCCTGGCCATCAAGTGGGCACTCGAGGCCCTCCGTTGTTATCTGTTGGGCAGAAGCTTCCGCCTGGTGACCGACCACTCCCCACTCAAGTGGATGAGCCAGGCCAAAGAGAGGAATGCTCGGGTCACCAGGTGGTTTCTGTCTCTACAGAATTACAAATTTAGGCCGTTTGTTGAGGAATGCGGACGCCCTCTCCCATGTACACAGTTTTTCGTGTCCACCCCATCGGGGTTGAACAAAGGGGGGGGGGGGGTATGTGGTAAGGTGCAGGGTGCCGTCATGGATGGCAGGTACGTGTCACAGAGGTTCATAGCCTCGGTGAGGCAAGAGCCATTTTGTTGATGTCAGCAGCAGGTAGTGCTACTGACACAGTTGCTAGATAGCATGGCTGCAAAGCCGATCCGGGCCGGCTCTTACCGGGAGCAGCTAAAGTGTAGGGTGGGTGGTTGCTCCCCACGACCAAGTCCTGGTTTTGGGCTGGGTTTAAAAACACAGCCAGCACCAGCAGCTGGAAGAGTGATTGTCCTGGAGCTGCTGGTAGTGCTGTGGAGTTCTCTGGGCTGGAAGCAGAAGCCCAGCAAAGAGGCATGCAGTCGGCCTGGAAGCCTGAGGGTGGATTGTCCTGCGGCTGGGCTGACAGCCAGGTGCGAACACGCACCTTAACCTCCCAGGTGATTGGAACCTGTATTGGACTTTTTGTTTTGCCTTACGTTTTCTGCTGTGTGTGAATTAACAGTAAGTGACTGTTTGGAGTTGTGAATTAAACACTGTTTGCTGCACTTCCTGGACTCCCTTTTGCCTCTGTACTGCACCCGCACCACTATCTACCAGAGCGACTCCCCACATTCTATATATATATATATATATATATATATATATATCCTGTTCATTATTACTGTATTTTCAACCCTCTGTGGAAAGTGTTAATGAACACTGAGAGACTGTTAGGACTTTGAATAAGAAGCTGATAATTTTCCACAGATGCCATAGAGCTTGTTTTGTAGGGGAATTGCCAGATGTTGTTTACCACCAAAACCAAACACACTGACCTTTTGAATTTCTGGCTTTAGCTCTGTTGTTATGTTTGGAAACTTGTCTTTGTCTGGAAAAACTGCTGTGTCATTGCCATCGAGTATCATTGAAGCTCTAATGTCAGTTTATGAGAGACGGAAAGTGTAACAATGTATCTGTTTGTGCTGGCTTCTCCACTTCATCCGTCCCACTATAAGGTTCTAAGGTTTCCTTAGCATCAAACCATTCCTCTGCCAGGGAGGAGACTGGAGAAGATAGCCCTATGCCGCGCCTGTTTTGTTTTGCACCTGAATTCTTCCAGTAAAGAAGCACGCTGGTTACTACAGACCCTGACTCTCTGGACTTATTTCCCATTGGGGTGCACCACGCTTTACCATCCCTTCCGAAGAGCAGCAACACATCGTGACAATTCAACGGTGTCCAAGGGCTCAGCATAGCGTTGGGGCCACCCCAAATTCAGAAACTGCACGGGACATGATTGTACTAGAGGGCACAGTGTATGCCGCTATTATCTTCAGGGTACAGCATGTGGCACTAAGAGGAGTTTGTGTCAGTATTCATCATGTCGATGTATTGGTAAAGTGAGAAGCTAAAGACATCTTGGCGGCAAACTCTGAAGAGACGAGCGTTGGCCCGGAGAAGTTATCATGGTGTCTGAACCGAGTGGAAAGAAAAGGAAAAAGAAGAACTCCGGAGGAAACGTCACCTGTACATCACTAAATACAATGGTTTATTCTGCCACTGTGCGTGGTCAGAGGTGTAGTCACTTGTATGGTCTACAGCATGATGATAGGTCATAGCATTCTCTTCTGGGACATTACCACTAGAGATGAGCGAACACCTGGAAGTTTGGGTTCGGGAAGTTCGGCCGAACTTCCCGAAAATGTTCGGGTTCGGGATCCGAGCTCGATCCAAACTCCATAGGGACCCGAACTTTTAGGCACTAAAAAGGCTGTAAAATAGTCCAGGAACGGGCTAGAGGGCTGCCAAAGGCAGCAAAATGTAGGTAAATCCCCTGCAAACAAATGTGGATAGGGAAATGAATTAAAATAAAATAAATAAAATTTAACCAATATCAATTGGAGAGAGGTCCCACTGCAAGGAATCATGCGTAATATCACCCAACACTGGAGAAGGCCACTTTCAGTTATTTTGGCCCAGCACCCAGACAGATGAGAGAGGTCCCACAGCAAGGAATCATGCGTCATATCACCCACCACTGGAGAAGGCCACTTTCAGTTATTTTGGCTCAGCACCCAGACAGATGAGAGAGGTCCCACAGCAAGAAATCATGCGTCATATCAACCAGCACCAGAGAAGGCCACTCTCAGTTATTTCGGCCCAGCACCCAGACAGAGGAGAGAGGTCCCACAGCATGGAATCATGCGTCATATCACCCACCACTGGAGAAGGCCACTTTCAGTTATTTTAGCCCAGAACTCAGACCGAGGATACAGGTCCAACAGCAAGGAATCATGCGTCATATCAACCACCACCGGAGAAGGCCACTCTCAGCACCTCCAAGGCATAAAATGCTAACTCTGGCCGCGTGGACAATTTGGAGTTGACCCAGAAGTTGAATGGGGCCGAACCATCAGTCAGTACGTGGAGGGGTGTGCAGACGTACTGTTCAACCATGTTAGTGAAATGCTGCCTCCTGCTAACACGTTCCGTATCAGGTGGTGGTGCAGTTAGCTGTGGCGTGGAGACAAAACTTTTCCACATTACTGCTAACCCTGCCCTCAGAGGAGCTGGCCGTGACACTGCTGCGTTGGCGACCTCTTGCTCCTCCTCTGCCTTCGCCTTTTGCTTCCACCTGTTCCCCTGTGACATTTGGGAATGCTCTTAGGAGCGCCTCTACCAGCGTGCGCTTGTACTCGCGCATCTTCCTATCACGCTCCAGTGCAGGAAGTAAGGTGGGCACATTGTCTTTGTATCGGGGATCCAGCAGGGTGGCAACCCAGTAGTCCGCACACGTTAAAATGTGGGCAACTCTGCTGTCGTTGCGCAGGCACTGCAGCATGTAGTCGCTCATGTGTGCCAGGCTCCCCAGAGGTAAGGACAAGCTGTCCTCTGTGGGAGGCGTATCGTCATTGTCCTCCGTATCCCCCCAGCCACGCACCAGTGATGGGCCTGAGCTGTGTCGGGTGCCACCCTGCTGTGAACCTGCTTCATCCTCATCCTCCTCATCCTCCTCGTCCTCCAGTAGTGGGCCCTGGCTGGCCACATTTGTACCTGGCCTCTGCTGTTGCAAAAAACCTCCCTCTGAGCCACTTCAAACAGACTGGCCTGAAAGTGCTAAAAATGACCCCTCATCCTCCTCCTCCTCCTGGGCCACCTCCTCTTCCATCATCGCCCTAAGCGTTTTCTCAAGGAGACATAGAAGTGGTATTGTAACGCTGATAACGGTGTCATCGCCACTGGCCATGTTGGTGGAGTACTCGAAACGTCGCAACAGGGCACACAGGTCTCACATGGAGGCCCAATCATTGGTGGTGAAGTGGTGCTGTTCCGCAGTGCGACTGACACGTGCGTGCTGCAGCTGAAACTCCACTATGGCCTGCTGCTGCTTGCACAGTCTCTCCTGCATGTGCAAGGTGGAGTTCCACCTGGTGGGCACGTCGCATATGAGGCGGTGAGCGGGAAGGCCAAAGTTCCGCTGTAGCGCAGACAGGCGACCAGCGGCAGGATGTGAACGCCGGAAGCGCGCACAGACGGCCCTCACTTTATGCAGCAGCTCTAAAATGTCGGGGTAGTTGTGAATGAACTTCTGCACCACCAAATTCAGCACATGCCCCAGGCAAGGGATGTGCGTCAAACCGGCTAGTCCCAGAGCTGCCACGAGATTTCGCCCATTATCGCACACCACCAGGCCGGGCTTGAGGCCCCCCGGCAGAAACCACTCGTCGGTCAGTTGTTCAATACCCCGCCACAACTCCTGCACGGTGTGGGGCCTGTCCCCCAAACATATGAGTTTCAGAATGGCCTGCTGACGATTACCACGGGCTGTGCTGAAGTTGGTGGTGAAGGTGTGTGGCTGACTGGATGAGCTGGTGGAAGCAGAGGAGGAAGCCGAGTAGGAGGAGGAGGCTACAGGAGGCAGAGAATGATGCCCTGCGATCCTGGGCGGCGGAAGGACGTGCGCCAAGGAACTCTCCGCCTGCGGCCCAGCCGCCACTACATTTACCCAGTGTGCAGTTAGTGAGATATAGCGTCCCTGGCCGTGCTTACTGGTCCACGTATCTGTGGTTAGGTGGACCTTGCCACAGATGGCGTTGCGCAGTGCGCACTTGATTTTATCGGATACTTGCATGTGCAGGGAAGGCACGGCTGTCTTGGAGAAGTAGTGGCGGCTGGGAACAACATACTGGGGGACAGCCATGGACATCAGCTGTTTGAAGCTGTCTGTGTCCACCAGCCGGAATGACAGCATTTCAAAGGCCAGCAGTTTAGAAATGCTGGCATTCGGGCCCAGGGCTCGAGGGTGGCTAGGTGGGAATTTACGCTTTCTCTCCAAGGTTTGTGAGATGGAGAGCTGAACGCTGCCGTGTGACATGGTGGAGATGCTTGGTGACGCAGGTGGTGGTGTCGGTGGCACATCCTCTGTTTGGTGGGCGGCAGGTGCCAACATTCCTCCCGAGGCGGAGGAAGAGGCCAAGGCAGCAGCAGAAGAGGGAGCAGGGGGAGCCTGAGTGAGTTCCTTGCTTTTAAGGTGTTTACTCCACTGCAGTTCATGCTTTGAGCCTCTTCTTACTTTCCTTACACAGAAATGAAAGTTATGAAGAACAGGACATTGATTCCCGGTTCAGCAGCACAAAGGAAACAAATCCGGGGTATGAGGCTCTTGGCAAGAGTCCTGGCTTACAAGGGTGAAGTGTTGGTGATCTCCAGGGGCCACAGGCAGAAATGCAAATGCTCTGGCTGCTTGCGTACAGGCTGAGGGCCCCCTCAGACCAGATGATGTGGCCAGAGCAGAGAAATCGAGAAGCCATTGATTTTACACCTTTTATTAAGTCTTAGAACTTACAGAAAGACCCCCGCTCCTAGGAGCTTACATTCTATAAAGTGGACTTCCACCCCGCAACCCACCCCCCGCTCCAAGGAGCTTACATTCTATAGAGAGGACTTCCACCCCGCACCCCACCCCCCGCTCCAAGGAGCTTACATTCTATAGAGAGGACTTCCACCCCGCATCCCACCCCTCGTTCCAAGGAGCTTATAATCAACAGAAAGTAACAATCTTAATCTTGCTCTTGGCTTTTTGTTGTGTTGATGACGATGTCTTGCGGTGATGATGAATGTCTTATGATGATGGCGATGTCTTGCGTTGATGGCGAGGGCTTGCGGTGATGATGTCTTGCGATGATGATGTCTTGCGATGATGATGTCTTGCGTTGATGGCGAGGTCTTGCGATGACGATGTCTTCCGACGGCGAAGTCTTGCGGTGATGACAATGTTCTGAGCTGATCGCGATGTCTTGCGATGATGATGTCTTGCGGTAATGATGTCTTGCGGTAATGATGTCTTGCGATGACGATGTCTTATGACGATGGCTTCAGAAAAGTAAACAAAAAATTGAGAAAGTAATCCCTTATTTGCGGCCATCCTGTGACTACCTCCGCCCCCGCCTTAGTAGTGAGACCTGGTTTGGATAGTGCGGTGTGTAACCCCAATATTTTTCCCTCCCTTTGATGTATAGGAAAGCCATGTGATTTCTGTCCTGTGTTCTCTGCACCCACCAGTTCTGAACAAAGGCTAAGTGTTTTCTATGCAGCGCCTCCGCAGGAAACCTGAGGAATTACATCTACTGCATTATACCCCACCGCCCCCGTATTCCCCTATAGAGCGTATCGATCATACTGTAGATAACATGCTGGATATAAATCTATCATACAGATCATACTTCTACATATATCATCCTTATTACACCTACCGGACATGTGGAGGGTTCAGGCTTATTCTTTGTGGCTGAAATGAAAGAAGACATCACATGTATCATGACAGCGTCCATACATACATATACGTACCACATACACAGGACTGGAGATGGACTTAAAGGCTTACAATCTAGTCTGACATCATTGTTGAGGATGTGCGATCCAGATTCACCCTCCAGTATATATTGTAATTTGTCTATTTTCTTTTTCCCCCCTCTGGGGTCAGCACTCCTCCCCATTTGGACTAGGTGTTTTTAATTAGCCTTAGTTGCAAGGGGTTTATAAACTCCTACTATCTCTCAGATGCATTTCCTGAGGGTTGTGACTGGGTGAGCTCTTTGCACTCGTTCACATGGTGCAGTACTGCGTGTCTGCCATTGCTGCCTCAGTGCCGTGCTGGCGGGGCGGTGGGCCCCAGAGCCAAGGAGGCTTTGCTGCACAGTGGGGTTGCTGTGTGGCTCCTGGGTCCCGCTGTCTGTTGCTGGTGCGGTGCTGGGGCGCCGGTGGTTGCCGCGAACGGCTGCGCCATTTATAGGTTAGAGTAGTTTCCCACTTGCAGTGGCATCCTTGTCGTGGAAAGTGGGCTTATGCTTTTTGATCAAACTGTTAACTAATGCCTCTTATGCACAGCATACTATATATTACAAATTTGGCGGATACGCCACGTAATTATGCTGAGACAGTCGTAATATCAAAAGCATATTGTTGAGGATGTGCGATCCAGATTCACCCTCCAGTATATATCATCATTCATACATACCCTGCTCGAGGAGCGGACAATCTGCAATTACTTGTGACCATGATGATTGAAGATTACTTGCCATTACTTTCAATTACTTGTAATTTCTTTTAAATACTTGGATTACTTGAAATTACTTGGATTACTTGAAATTACTTGGATTACTTGCGATGTCTTGCGATATGTGGAAAAAAAAGAGATAAAAACTCATGATGACCATGATTGGGTAGTGCAGGAGGACATCACATGTATCACGACACGTATGTACAGATGATGATAGACATGTGACCTCACATACACATACAGTACATACATATCCCGTCTAGGCTGCTCCCCTGGACCACGCAGATAGCCTTCCTCCCCACAAATGAGCAGCCTCAGCCAAGTGAGCCCCTTTTATACCTCTGTGATGTCATAATGGGGGTGATGCTGAGATCTGATTGGCCGATGAAATGCTGTGATGTCATAGAGTGATAATGCAGTGATTTGATTGGCCGATGTAATGCTAGGATCTGATTGGCCGATGTAATGCTATGATCTGATTGGCTGATGTAATGCTAGGATCTGATTGGCCGATGTAATGCTAGGATCTGATTGGCCGATGTAATGCTAGGATCTGATTGGCCGATGTAATGCTAGGATCTGATTGGCCAATGTAATGCTAGGATCTGATTGGCTGATGTAATGCTAGGATCTGATGCTAATATTAAACCCTGGACATTCCCTGCCATACAATAAAGGAGTCGTCACCTAGTGATAAATCCAATGTGCAGTTTGATCACAGATGTATAGTATCCATGGATACCTGTTCTAGGCCGCGCCCCTTCTTTCTATGATCCCGTTTCCTCTACAGAAATGGTTTACAGTTGCTGTCTCGGATATGATGAAATGTGGTGATGTCACATGGACTTGCGATGTCACATGCTTCCATTTGCACACACAACAGCCATTTTTATATATTTGCATCCCTTTAAATTCTAACAATAAGTCCATATCTGTATAATATGAACTATTATGTGTTAGTCGCCTATAGGAAGCGAAACACTGGACAATACGGATCAGAACCATAGCGCCTCAGAGATTGGGTGGCCACTTAAAGGGCTGTTCCGCAGGGTGGTGATAAGTGTCTGACTGGTGGGGGTTCAGTCACAAGTACAGGGGTTTCTGAGTCCCCGAGTGAATGTGGTGACGGTAACACTGTATGGCAGATCGCCGCATTCGGTTCTGATTGTCAGTCTTATAGATATGAATGGAGCAGCACAGTGCATGCATGACCATGACCGTCACTAAGGGACACAGAGACCCCCATTCTCATCATAGTCAGACCACCACCAATCACATACTTGTATTCGGGTTGGCTATGGGTAGTATACCTACCTACCTACCTACTTCTCCTTAAGCAGTAGGGGTATGCCGAGACTGCTGTACGGAGGGTAGGCTAAAGGGGCCAAAAACCACAAACATAGCTTAAGGAAATTGTGTTTATTGACAAGAATTACAAAACCAGATTCCTGAAAGCATTAGACATTTCACACTGCGGATTTGGTATATACCGTGCATAGCAAGCCGACTTCCATCTGCCTAATTTCTTAATAACATGCACCGGGACGTTGTGCTTGGAGGCGGCGGAAGCCGCACCAATGCGAAATGAATGCCCCGTGATGGAACTGGGGTTGATGCCAACATTCGGCAATAATATGCGGATAAATTTGAGAAAGTTCTGACAACTGAAAGGTGCGGTACCTAGCCTTAGCAGAGGAGCATCCCCCGAGGTTGTTTCAGTAAAGTGCAACCACTCCTGTAATGCTATAACTGGGCCCCATTTATTACCAGTGGGGCAGTATCTAACCTCCGTCAGCTGACCTGCTCGGCCGTCTTTGTAGATGTTAAGGTAAGAATGTAACATGACCCGTCCCATGACAGCTGATTCTTCCTCAGATATTTTTTGCACGTTGTGGCGCAGGTGAACTCGCCTGGTCTGAGAAAGCCGTAGAAGGCTAGGTACATGGCTGTCTTGATCAATAAGCTAGTGTGCTTACCGAAGGGGTTTTCCCGTAGTTTATCCGCTAGCAATCTGAACATTGACCCCGTAAATGGCTGCCGTGTAGGGTGGGCCACAGTGGACCCCTTCTGGATACCTTTCAGTAACATTCTAATAGGATGTGCTGAAAACAAGGAGGGTTGATTAGGATGCCGTAGATACATATGGTGTTGAATCCCAGCCAGGTATAACTTAATGGAGCTAAATGACAGCTTCAGGTGAGAGTGGCAAAATGCGGCAAAGGCCAGTAGGTAAGAAATGTTGCCTATTCCTGCCGAAGAATGGGTTCTTTTAAAATTACAGAAGGAGGCCCATGCCTTCTTATACGTCCTCAAGGTGTTACAGGACAGGGCTTTAGTCATGAGAGACCTGGCGGTGGCGAGGTGAACTGCTAGTCCATCACTAACTGGTCGAGCCTGGGAGCGGGTGACGGTATGCGGTCTGCCTGTGGAGAGACCTGAAAAAAGAGTGACAAGTTACCCCTAGATAACGCATCTGCCGCCACATTAACTCGTCCCCTAATGTGTTCACACTTGATGTGAAAATTATATTGAAGCGAAAGCCAAACCAGTCTCCTGACGAACGGCATGATCTGTGTGGAGCCTGACCTACCCTTTGTGAGGATCTCGACTAAAGCCTCATTGTCAGTTAGAAAAAGAACTGTCTGATCCTTCCATAGTGGTCCCAATACCCAAGCGGCCCCCACGAGGGGGTAAATCTCGAATAATGGGGAACACCTGGAGAAACCCTCCAAGCTCACAACCTTCGGTGACCATTGGTCGGCAAACCAATGAGAGCCGTGAACTATTGGAGAGTTATTGGAAATTGCCAGGATGAATAACGAGATACCATTCCACTGTGTCAAGAACTTATCCCACATGACCAAATCTGCCATAGCTTCCTGATCCACAACTACTGGACTATGCTGATTGCGAGCAAGTGGCAGCAATTTCAACAGTCTGGAAATAAATGACCTGCCTTGGGGTATGATACGCATACCAAGCAGGGACTGAAGTTTCAATTTGGTAGTGACCCTAACTCGGGCTAGCTTGTGTACCGCCTCTTTGACCCTGAGCAGTTTGTCTTGAGGAAGGCTAGCTTCCATGCTGTCAGTGTCCAGATGAATACCAAGAAATGTAATTTCAGTACTGGGCCCTTCAACCTTGTGTGGGGCTTCAGGCACCCTGAGGTCTGCAAACACCGACTGTAATACCTGAAGGTCCTGGGGTGTATGCTCTGGGGGTTCTATCAAGAGGAAATCATCCAAGTAATGAATGACGTGATTGACACAAAATAAGTCTTGAAGGATCCAATGTAAGAACCTGGCAAACTGATCAAGTATCCATGGGCTGGATTTAGAGCCAAAGGTCAATTTATTGGCAAAGTAGTATTTGTTTAACCACTTAAGCCCATGCCATTGCCACAGCTCAGGTTGAATTGGGAGCAGCTTAAAAGCGTTTGTGATGTCTGCTTTAGACAACCAAGCCCCCCTACCCAACCTCAGTATCACCTTAATGGCTGCATCGATAGAAGTATATTTCATTGAGAATTCTTCTGAAGGGATCAGAGAATTAAGGCCAGGTATGGGTAAAGAATGTGGGGCTGACAGGTCGTATATTAATCTTTTTTTATTGCTGAATTTCCCAGACACTACACTAGCAGGGTTAACCCTCCAAAAATCAAAGGGGGGTTGTTCGAAAGGCCCGATGAGGTACCCCTTGTTCAATTCAGCCTGAATGAGCTGAGAAATGGCGACGGGGTCTCTCGAGGCTGACAACAGGTTGTTGCATTTGTAAGGGGTCTATGGTAGAGCCAATAGACCTGTATGGAATCCGGTGGACAAACCATTGATGAGAAACTGTACCCAGTCGGCATCTGGATGGGACTCTAACAGAGTATGAAGGAGAGCGATGTTCAACACGCTTAGTCATGCTGGATCCTGATTTTTTTGTGGACAAGACATTCGGGATGGGCTCTGAAACATATAGCACATAAATGCAGGAGTCTACACTGGCTGTAATGGCACAGCGAGTAATTAAAGTAATTAGAAAATTTTAGACTTCCCCAAATACTTGATGGAATGCCCCAACCTGTCCAACCCAGGGGCACCTTTGCTGACTGATGGGCCAGGAACATTACTAGCCTGACATATGAGCACCTTGTACATATAATGGTCTAACTCCTCCCTACGCTGAGGGTTAACAGTACAGATGACATCTCTGAATAGACTAAAGGCTAAGACGAACTCCGGTATGCTGAGTTTTCTATTTAACCTCACATCCTTAGATTTGAGGACAACCGAGACCTCCCCACAGACTATGGTCTTGTTGTCTGGCGCCTCGTGGGCTGTTATGAGTAAGGATACTAAGTTGCCGTCAATTATGTCCTGCCGTATGTTGGCTGGAATGAAGTTGGATGGTGCAATAGAAGGTGAAGGACCTGACCCACCAGTTCGACATCGATGATGCCATAGAGTTGATGGCCGCGTGCAGTTGAGTAAGCGAGGTCTGAATGGTATCCATGGACATCGCCTCCTGGTTTTGGCCCACCGGATCTGAAGACAGAAGACGAAACAGTTCCGCTTTCCTTGCAGAAGCTGGAAATGGAATGCCTCTCTTGGTCAACTCTGCCATCAACTTGGGCACAGTCCATGACCTTAATGATGGTCTGGAGTCTCCTGAGGAGTGCGACGTCACGCTCCCACGGGAGAATGAGGTATCACCCACAAATGATTCTTGAGACATCTTACTAAAAAAAATATTATATTTAATGCAGAAGGTGAATGCCCAACCCCAGGCTTGTGCCACTCACCAGTGTCACACGGACCAGCGATGTGCCAAGAACCACCGTACCAGCACATGTGATACGGTACATAGCATGCAAAGCACCTCTTCCCCGTAGTGACTGAATACGGGAAGATGTGTACACCGCAGGACTTACTGTGACTTAAGTTGTTTTGTAAGTGCCCGAACGTGTCTGGCTGAAACATGACAGTAAAACATGCATGCAAGGTAGGATTGTCGTCTGTAGACGTGACAGGACTTACGTGTCTGTAGAGGTGACAGACGTATCGAATGCTGCCTATAGTCGTGACAGGACTTAAACGTGTCTGTAGATGTGACCGACGTATCAAATTGCTGCCTGTAGTCGTGACAGGACTTAAACGTGTCTGCAGACGTGACAGACGTATTGAGATGTCGCCTGTAGTTGTGAAAGGCTTGAGTGTAACTGAGGATGTAATAGAAACATCACATTCCTGCCAGTCGGACAGACTTGCCACTACCTGCCTTAAAAGTGTGCGTTGTTTTGTTTTTTCCACCACTACCCCGTATGTGGAATGTGAGTACGCCAACCACAACGCTACAGCACCTGGAAAACGTAGCTGAACATTTGAAACAGAGTATTAGCAACTGCTCAAAACCACCTAACCTCAATAATCCCCCTCTGTGATGTATAGCAGCTTACTTGACCTTGATGCCAACATGTCCACTATTTATTTAGCGTCTGCTGGTAGGAACCCGTGTGCCGGTAGATAGAATGACCCACGAACCTATGGAAAGCATAGCAACCTGCTAAAAAAAATTTGGCTTGACAGACCTATAGAAAATCGAACCAGTAACTGGTAACTAACGTATAGTTTGAGAAGCCCCCCACCAGTCATTGAGAAACCGCCAAAAGGGGAGGTGCCGTGACCAAGATAATACAATGCCAAACCAACGGCACCCTTGCAACCTGAGTATAAACACATGTTTTCCGCCCCGTCTTCTGCTGTAGCATAATACTGGATATACGCATAACCCATTTTTTTTCTCTTTTCCTCTTTTTTTTTTTTTTTTCAATTCCGGCCCTTTTTTCTTCCCTTTTTTTATTTTTATTTTTCATACCAATACTAACATAAGATGGCTAAGAATACTTCCCAAGCATAATCAGAGTTATAATGAACATCTAACAGAAGGACTAAGTGTCGTAATGACACTGCCGACCAACAGATGGCGTGCTGGGACAACTTGAGGCGGCAGAGCACGGCTCTGATCACGTGGAAGCCGGATCTGCCGTCCGCTACAATGAAAAATAGCAGGTAGAAACTTGTGGAGTGCCGATCCCTCCCCACTGCCCTGGGATGAGACATCAAGGCCCCGATCTTGCCGCTGCCTGATGCCAAATGCCGACGCCATTGCCGATGGGGATGCCGATGCCGACCAGAGCCTGTTACTCACGTCAGCGCCGCTGAGCCCGTACGTGACGCAGAAACGAGCCGCTGGCACGGTGAGGAGAAGGCTGCGGCTTATAAGCAGCATGCCCCGTATCCCCTCATACAAATGCGTCATATAATCATTTGCCTATAACATATCACCTGTCCTGGAGATTGGAGATGGGTTGATATGTTGGGAAAGACTTTCACATATTTCTATATGATTTCCGGGCCATAAAGGGGTTGTAAAGAAAGGTCATAATTAGGGATGAGCTAATTTCTCAAAAATTCGATTCGGCCGATTCACCGAATTTTTCGAAAAGATTTGTTTTGATCCGAATTTATTTGCGGCGAATAGCGTTCAAAAAACGACTATTTCCTGGCTACAGAGAGCCTCTATAGTGGTGTATAACACTGTGCCTTGCAGTAACAGGCATAGGGAGTCTGCTGTGGTATTGAAATAATACTGTGAGTCCGTATGACATGCAGATGACAGGTGTTGCTCTTAGAGTCACTGCACACTTCACTTATTTGGGCAGTCACGGGGCCAAAACTGACCAAATAACTCAAGTGTGAACTCAGCCTTACAGGTCGATGTTAGCATCAAGAAGAAGCGCACTCATTTTACACCGTCGTCAGCTGATTCCACATAGATGTTTACAGAAGAACCTGTTCTATTAAACTTATACAAGTAGAGCCCCCGACAGAGTGGTTAGGGTGTCAGCAGTAATTTTGTGTTGACGTCACTGATTATTTTGCCCTTCCTCTGATCCGTCAGAACAATTACCCCCCAAAAAAGTATGGTTGCCAGGTGAATGAATGCTTTACTGAAAATCCCGGGTCCTGGGTCCCACTGGAGCAGACGGAGTCCAAGCAATCTTCTCTCAGAATATAGCAGTACTGACCTGCACCTGGATAGGAAGAATAACAGTGGGCTCTCACCGACCTGGGAGGCCACCTTTTATGTGCCTGCTTACAAATCCCAGGGTGCCAAGTGTCCACTCCCCATAGGTCTTGATCCTGCCTACACCTGTGTACAAGTGTAGGTGCACACTGTTGAGGTGCAGGAGAGAGAACGCCGAACACAGCAGCTCTCCTCTGCTCCCGCAGGCTGCCACAGACCACAACATAATTTAACCCTATTTGTCTCCTGGTCCATAGAGACAACAGACTTGATAAAGGGGGCTCAAAGATCCCGAAACGCGTTGTCCATGAATAAATATTGTTGATTCAATAATTCGGGTCGTAGTTTTGCGCCAATACGATGTCCACATGCTGAGTTTGCTGAAAAGCAACGAAATAGCCATTCCTGTATACTTCAAGTAACCCAAGACGGCGACCTAGCCAGTCACCTAAAGGGATCTTCGGACACACCAGGCAGCAACCCCTCCTATTACCACATCTCTCTTCAGGGAATCGCTACCACAAGGCATTACCTATATGCCCGCCAGGTGAGCCTAACCGCCTCGGCCACAGAAAAAAGGCCCTACTCTATTAATACGTTTTTCACCCTATGAGCGCCTCTCTTGTTTCCTTGGCTATATTACACCTGTGTACAAGGCTTGGTCAGTCAATCAATTAGACCAATGCTGGCCCCCTAATCTACTTTGTACTTGAGGCCAGGTGCTATTCCCTTTGCTGGTCGGTGAAGCACATAAGAAGCACGTACGCACGATCGCGTATCCCCTTGCGAACCCGCTTTTGAACGTACACGCAGACGCACAACAGGCTCTGCGGGAGTATGCAAGCGCGTCGACACGGACACTGGAATAGAATCCGCAATAGGCACCAGAGACAAGCTCGGCCGCGGCATAGTGCCATTTTGGACCGATAGCGATGTTTTAACATGGTGGAGAGCCAGTAGTCATCCATCTGGCGAATGGTGACAATTCGGCTGTCACTACACAAGCAAGCGAGCATGCATAGGACCATTTATGTAAGTGACTCGTAGGGACTCCCTGCCTCCATCTCCACTGCATACTGCCACTGTGTGTCTGGGTCCTCTGCCTCGTCTTCCTCAGCACCCTGTAGCTCCTCTGGCTGGTCCTGCTCCTCCTCTCCTGTCACTTGTAAAAAAAACTATCATTTCACTACACATTGCTTGTGCTCCAATGTCCTCCTCCTCCTCAAGTTTAGCCCCCATAGGGCTCATGTAGCCGTGAGATCTAGGCGCCACATCTCCAGTCCCCTGACCAGCCAGATTTACTACCAGAATCTGTTCCAGGACATGAATGGAATGACACTGTTCATCCCGTAGTCCTGGCGACTGACAAATAACATGGCCTCGTCTAAAGGCCTGAGCAAACGGCAGGTGTCACGCATAAGCTGCCACTGGATGACATCAAAGTTACACAGGGGAGTTCTCCTGTCCGCTCGGATCATCAAGAAATCGTTTATGGCCTTTCTCTGTTCGTATACTCGGTCCAAAATATGGAGTGTGGAATTCCGATAAGTGGAAACGTCGCATATCATTCTATGTTGGGGGATGCCGTTATGCATGTTGGAAACAATTCCTGTGGACTAATGTGGTAACAATACAACTCTTTGGCCACAATGAGAAAAGGTATGTTTGGAAAAAAAGGGCACAGAATGTGCACCTATCTCTCTGGGCACTTCTGTCCATCTAGAAGAGCTAAGCTGGGTCACATCATATCTGTTCCTACAGACCTAACTTCTATGAGGAAAAAGTTAATTCTCTTTTATGGGGACTGTGCCAACTAATCAGTTTAGGGTGATGTTCTGGCGGTTCACTTGTATGGACCCTTTAACCCGTGTAGAGGGATCTGGACTTCACCACAAGGAACCAACAAGGCCACTACCTTCTGGAGTAGTCCAGGTGTAGTTGGCTGCTGATCCACGGGGGCCAGAGATATTGGTGTGAAGCACCAAGGGAACCAGGCAAAAGCGTAGTCTGAACACAGTCCAATGGTCAGGGCAGGCCGAATAGCAGTTACAAGGTCAGGGGGCGAGCTGTGTAAAAGCATAATACAGGTCACAGCTCCAAAGTTGGAGCAGGCAGCAAGGAACATAATGGGAGGACAAAAAAGGTTCGGTACAGGAATATCCAGATGAGATCACCTTCACTGGCTTCTAGCAAGCAATAACATCAAAGCTCAGATGAGGAGGTGGAACCACAGCCCAGCTAAATGGGGAGACTAATCAGCAACTGAACCAGTACTAGGACAGGGGCAGAGGGAAAGCATTAACTCTGTCAGTGCTGTTAACAATGCTCTAATCCAGGCATGGCCAACCTGCCCCTCTCTAGCTGTTGTAAAACTATACCTCCAGCCATGGCCTGCGGGAGGCTGATAGCTGTAGGAAGTCTAAGCATGCTGGGAGTTGTAGTTTTGCAACAGCTGGAGAGCCTCAGGTTAGCTATCAATGCTCCAATCCTAATTCATACAGGGAGCGCAGAGCGACCTCCATGCCTGTACAGGACAGCAAGACCGCGGTGAGCACGGACCGCTAGCATGACAGTAACTGTAGAGCCCTGGAGTAGGGGTACTTTGATGTTTGGAAATTTGTGGACATTTGTCTATTTCCACAATGCAAACTTATAAATGTCTTACTTGATTTCACTTGAAAAGGTTAACTTATACTGTTTAATACTGTGTGATTGCATTTTATATGTTGGGATATATATATCCTGTTCATTATCACTGTATTTACAACCCTCTGTGGAAAGGGTTAATGAACACTGAGAGACTGTTAGGACTTTGAATAAGAAGCTGATAATTTTCCACAGATGCCATAGAGCGTGTTTTGTAGGGAAATTGGCAGATGTTTTTTACCACCAAAACCAAACAGACTGACCTTTTGAATTTCTGGCTTTAGCTCTGTTGTTATGTCTAGAAACTTGTTTTTTTCTGGAAAAACTGCTGTGTCATTGCCATTGAGTATCATTGAAGCTCTAATGTCAGTCTATGAGAGACGGAAAGCGTAACAATGTATCTGTTTGTGCTGGATTCTCCACTCCACCCGTCCCACTATAAGGTTCTAAGTTTTCCTTAGCATCAAACCCTTCCTCTGCCAGGAAGGAGACTGGAGAAGACAGCCCTATGCCGCGCCTGTTTGGTTTTGCACCTGAATCCTTCCAGTAAAGAAGCACACTGGTTACTACGCAGCAAGATATCCACTTCCAGTGGTTTACACACTGAGAGACACGATGACACATCATAATAATTTCCACAACACTTTTTCTTTTCAATTGAAACCGGTTTTGTGGGACCTTGTGATGTTAAATCCGGCTTCTTTGGTAAAATGAATCTGAAGTTGGTTTGGGGCCGGGCGAATTAGCATTTCAATGACTGGGTGGGAAGAAGTTCTCCTGCAAGTGTTATGGTTTCAGGTGAACCCTCCAGGGCATTGATGTGTTAATTCAGTCCTATACAAGATATCCACTCCAATGTATCTGCTCCAAAGGTTCTGTTCCAATGTGACGTCTCTTGATAAGATTTTGTCTGTGTTATTAATGTTTTACTAGTTTTGTCTTTCAGGGAAACTTAGAGATTTACAGAAGAACCTGGAGATGTGCGGTTTTAACTTTATTTTTCCCCGTAGGCAATAACCAGATATTAGAGGACCTTTCTATATTGTTTTTGTTTTTTAAGGGAAAAGCCTCTAAATTTAATTATGTAATGTGCAGTCAGGTATGCTAAATTCAAAATTTAATTTTTGCTGTTTTGTTTTTTTTCCCCCAGAGGCCTGCACTGTAGTTTAAGAAAGGAGCTGCTATTGTGAGACAAATGTGATGGTGAGGATTGGATATGGGGACAATCACACCCTCCCGGAATGTGGCTGGTGGTAATCAGGGCGTATTCTCTTTTACGCATTCTGATTGTGCACCAGTTTGCATATTTTTTTAACGTTTGGTACATTATTCTCCTTAGCAGCAAGCTTAATGATTTTTTTTTATATTTATTTATTTTTTAACAGATTGCATGTTCCTTTAATAGGAAGCAGCATTCAATCTGGGATTTTTCGTTAGTTACTGGGGGTCTCATGATATTGTGTGGGAACTACTGTCTGAATTCAAGGGTTGCTGCTGAGCGAGAGGTTTTTGATCAGTCACTGCGAAAAAAGGGCTTTGTGTGCTGTAAAGCTTGACTATATAGGATCATATAGGCAAAGGAAAGTGAGTTGATGAGCTTTTTTTAAGGAGACAAGGTGGTATATATCACCCGGGCATACCAATAGCTGTGTGCAATTGGAAGCCCTATCCTGTGGTCAGGTCACTATTCAGAGCCAAAACCGAGGCTGGTATATCTCATTAGGAGACTCAGAGGGCCGCCGTGTGTCGGTGCGAGCCCCGGGCTGCCGTGTGTCGGCAAGAGCCCCATTCCTCACGCTGCTAGTCCTTTTCCTGAGGTCTAACTAGGGTGAACGGAGTCCGTGTGTCGGTGCCAGAAATCCTAGGGCAACTCAGAGGCGAACGAAGGGGGGTAGCAGCCGTCCAGGCGTGTGTCGCGGGACACTGTAGGTGGACGCACCTACTTTTAGAAGGCTCGAGCATTGGGTATAGGGAAAATTAGGGACCAGAAGGGTACCACTTCTGAGTATAGGACAGCTAAGCAGCACATGAAATCCATCTATGGAGGAGGAGAGTTGTTAAGCCCCTCAAAGATTGGCACTTTTTGAGGTCTGGATTTGGGGAAAAGTTCGTCCGAGGATTCCCCACTAGACTCCAAAACCATGGTTCCCTCCAGAAGGCAGAACTGTGGCTGCACAAATTCATCGAGCTCCGGTAACAGGGCATTCAAAAGTCCCAGACAGTGTGAACTAACACTATCATGTACTCCCGTCCAACTAAAAGTATGGACTCCAATACTCTCTCTCATCTCTCTCTCTCTCTCTCATCCCTCCCATATCTCTTAATCTAACCTTGAGATGATGCACCATGTTGAACCCAGCTTCTCTTCGTCCTGGTTTTAAGGACGATGAGAAGGGGGGGGAAAGTGGTGTAGAAAACACCCATTTTCAAACTTTTTACTAACCATTCTAACCTATTAACTATCAATTTTCTCAAGAACCATCACGACTGCCTTTTCTTTGACAGTAGTTGGGTCAGATTTTTGCAAGGAGAAATCACAGCTGACCCATGGCCTGAATGTTCTGCTGTAGCCCTTTCAATGTCCACCACCGGGTTCGGGAGTCTCTCCCAGACCCAGACTCAATAACCAGTGTTCTTTCTAGTTAACCAGGTGATTGGGTCGTGCTAAAGAAACATCCAAAGACAGGACTAGAGCCGGGATATCTTGGGCCATTCCAGGTGCTGCTGAGGACGCCAACCTCTCTAAAGTTCGAGGGACGAGACAACTGGATCCACACCAGTCACTGCAAGAAGCTGTTCAACTACGTCAAAGGATAAGGAGTATCACTTCTGTTTACTTGTTTACTTTCATTCTTAGGAAGGGAAGGCACCTCAAATTGGCAAGGGCCACAAGAAGACATTTGTTAGTAGCACATCCTAGAGGGTAATATCAGATATAGGTTTAATAGTAGCTCCGGCTCCTTGTTTGTTAATCCTGTATGGGTGTCCGGCAGCTAGGCGGCCCGCAGATGAGGTAAAGGAGATAGGTTGGTGGGGTCCTCCAGTTGTGAGGCAGTTATTACTGGAGGCCTGTGACTGTCAGAAGTTTGGAGTTGACAGGTCTGTACTATTTCCTATGCGAGTTAGCCATTTATAAGGTAATTTCCCCTAATGTCAGAGGGTCATGTGTCCTGGTAAAGCTTGTCCCATAATCTTACGTTGCAGCTGATTGGGAGGTTTTAGGGCTCCTTGGTTTTCCATTGGATCCGGGCATGTACTTATGTTTTTTTGTTTCCATTAATTCTATATGCCTGATGTATAACCGACCGAGTACGAGACGCCCTGAAGACCAAACCATCAACCAGATGCTGAGGAATAATCATCGAGGGACACTGAGCAGCATATGACAAAGAGGAGGGACGGGCGTGGAAATTATTATGATGTGTTTTCTAATATTGTCATCGTGTCTCTCAGTGTGTAAACCACTGGAAGTGGATATCTTGCTGCGGATATAGAGACGCAGCAAGCAGTGTTTTCTTGGCGAATGGATGGATGCCGGCTGGGGCCCTCCGCCCAAAAGGCGGATTTATTGGCTTGGCGTGTATGCATTTATTAAGAGAACAATATACGGAAAGGAACGTGCATTCGTTATTTCCAGTGTGCCTGATCAACCGCTGGAGATGGTGATGCTGTTCCTATAAGTAGGCCCACATAAGAATCCTGGTGAGCCTTGTTGAGCATTGATCACTGATCGGTGCTGAACAAGACTCCCCCTAGTGGTGACTGAGAGACATGTTGTGGTATTCTTTCTGTGGGTGTGTGTGACATCACTTCCTGTATGTCTGTACTGTACCTGAAGGGAGTGGTCAGGTGTTGGGCCCGCCCACTTCCTATTTGTTATCCCTTGGTCTATGTAAATAAAGAAGCAGTCTGGAGGAGGGCAGTGTCTCTACAGATCTCAACCATGAAGCATCTTATCTCATTACTGGAGTAGTGCGGCCTTTCCTTACACAAAAGAGCTGATACACGTGCTTGGGAGCGCGGGGTAAAGGAAATTACTATAACAAAAGTAAATTCAGGTCTCACACAAAATTAGAAACTCTGCTGAATTCCAATAAGCGATCTCTTTCCTCTCTAAGTTTCACATTTTCACATTTTAACCGTTCATACTGGTATTTAAAATCTGCTTCCCGGATCCATGACCTTGGCTGTCCATAGCTCCTATGCCTTTGAGAAGGACCATGTCTGGGACCATCCCCCCACCTTGCTGAATAAACCACCTTACTTCTGGGAGTGGTTCTGGGGTACCTAACATACCTCTGTCTGTTACTATTAGCAACGTCACAGTACCTTGCAATGTGCCCAAATCCCCTGCATGCAAAACAGCGAATATCCTGTCTCCCTGCACAAAACCTTCTCTGGGCACATGGTGACCTGCCTTGCTGCACAACATTTACCATCCTAGCTTGGGTAGGTCCCACAATACTATCTGACTTAAGTCCACTTACCACAGATTTACCTGAAGAATCTTCTGCCTCTGGATCAATACTTTCAACTCCAGGGTCCGATAAAGTGTCCATCCCCGAGTCGGCTTCAGAATCTGATTGAACTTCCTCAGACTTCTCCATACTTACCGCCAATATGTTCTCTGTAACCCCAGAACCATGACTCTCTAACAGTTCTTTCAATGCCTCTGGCTGCACTAAGCACTGAGACTGCTCAGCTTCTGTCCTCCTGCAGAGGGCAGACAATTCCCTCCCAGCACACTGCGCATGCGCCAGGCTCTCAGACAACTGTGCATTCTCCCTACGTAGCTCAGAATTACACCTCACAGTACATTCATAATTAGCGCGAGCTTCAGCTGCCTGCTGGACAAGAGTTTTCAATTTAACAATTTCCACTTTTAAATTTTCCACTTCTCCCTCCAAGCTCAACTTCAGCCGACAAGACTCCTGATATTTATCCGCTATCCACCCAGCAGCAAATATCAGAGCATACTTGCCTTCACGTTTGCGCCATTTTCTGGTACCGATCAGATTTGCTACACAATTCTGAGCCTGCCGCCATGGATCAGTAGATCCCTGCATAGCTTGAACAATGGCCTCCGTGTTTTTCACTTTTGTTACTTCTTTAAAAATTCCTTCCATGATAAACGTACAAAACACCACAATTGTTACTACAAAAATATACTGCAATAATATACTGCTATCGATCTCTGACTTGTCTCAATATTTCCAGCACAGAACTACAGAGCAAAGTCAAACTGTACATAGAAAGGTTACAGAAAGAGAAAGTAACTATTCTGCACAAAACTGACATTCGAGGCAAAAACAAACAAATCGCTTTCCGTAGACACCAAAACTAAAATGTGAACCGGCTCAAACTAAAATGAATTCCTTGGTAAAACCTGCAGCACTAACCTAACCAAGATGTCTGCCAAACGCACATACTTTTCCCACAAAGCAAATCAAAGATGGCCGACAAACCGCATGGCATGGTCTTACACAAAGGAAATCAAAGATGGCCGACAAACCACATGCGTGGACACACAATGAAAGATAAGATGGTGTCTCCAAAATCTAGCAATCTCTAAATGCTGTCTCTCCTGTACAAACACTAAAACAGAATGCCTGCTCTACAAACCAGAATCACCTCTTACAAAATCACACTAAACATAAAAGTTACACAAAAACAGAGAAGTTACAACAAAACAATTGGTCAGCACACACATCACAATCTGACCATACAATCTCTTTACAATCAACCCAGATCCACCGAAAACTACACAACGGAAAAGCACTTACCTTGTCCTTACACAAAGGGCGAAAATGTTCTTTTACCAAGCAGAGATTTCCTCTGACGCAGCAGACAAACTTACACTTTACTCTCTCCCCTTTTATCTGCTGTGCAGAGTAGAAAAATCAGTTGATTGTACCTAGCTCGCCATCTGTTATAGTAATTTCCCTTACCCCGCGCTCCCAAGCACGTGTATCAGCTCTTTTGTGTAAGGAAAGGCCGCACTACTCCAGTAATGAGATAAGATGCTTCATGGTGGAGATCTGTAGAGAGACTGCCCTCTCAGAACCTTTCTTTATTTACATGGACCAAGGGATAACAATAGGAAGTGGGCGGGCCCAACACCTGACCACTCCCTTCAGGTACAGTACAGACATACAGGAAGTGATGACACACACATAGAGAGAATACCACAACATGTCTCTCAGTCACCACTAGGGGGAGTCTTGTTCAGCACCGATCAGTGATCAATGCTCAATAGGCTCACCAGGATTCTTATGTGGGCCTACTTATAGGAACAGCGTCACCATCTCCAGCGGTTGATCAGGCGCACTGGAAATAACGAATGCACGTTCCTTTCCGTATATTGTTCTCTTAATAAATGCATACACGCCAAGCCAATAAATCCGCCTTTTGGGCGGGGGGCCCCAGCCGGCATCCATCCATTCGCCAAGAAAACATGCTTGCTGCGTCTCTATATCCGCAGCAAGATATCCACTTCCGGTGGTTTACACACTGAGAGACACGATGACAATATTAGAAAACACATCATAATAATTTCCACAACACTACAGACCCTGACACTCTGGACTTATTTCCCATTTGGGTGCATCACGATTTACCATCCCTTCCGAAGAGCAGCAACACATGGTGACAACTCAACGGTGTCCAAGGGCTCAGCATAGCGTTGGGGCCACCCAAAAATCAGCCACTGCACGTGACATGATTGAACTAGGGGGCACAGTGTATGCCGCTATTATCTTCAGGGTACAGCATGTGGCACTAAGAGGAGTTTGTGTCAGGATTCATCATGTCGATGTATTGGTAAAGTGAGAAGCTGAAGACATCTTGGCGGCAAATAGAGATGGCCCGAACTATCCGCCGGCGAACAGTTCCCGGTGAACTTAGCTTGTTCGCGTTTGCCGCGGCGGGCATACACATGCGATGTTCGGTCCGCCCCCTATACATCATCATTGAGCAAACTTTGACCCTATACCTCACAGTCAGCAGACACATTCCAGCCAATTAGCAGCATACCCTCACTCCCAGACCCTCCCATCTCCTGAACAGCATCCATTTTAGATTCATTCGGAATTTGCAGTCTTAGTGAGAGGAGGGACAGTGTAGCTGCTGCTGATTTAATAGGGAAATCGATAGCTAGGCTAGTGTATTCAGTGTCCACTCCAGTCCTGAAAGACTCATCTGATCTCTGCTGTAAGGACAGCCTCCTGACAGCACCCCAAAAAGCCCTTTTTAGGGCTGCAACATTAGTCTGCTTTTTTTTTTTTCTCCATATACATATTGCAGTTGCCTGGCCTGCCCGTGTGTGAGGAGCTGCAGGCCCACAGACTGTAGTGTGCCCACTGCCAGTGCCCACCCCTGTCATCCCGTGTGGCACAGGACTTTGCATCAAAAAAAGGCATTTCATTTTTACACTTTAGTGTAATTTCAGCTGCTTGCCTGCTGCCTGTGTGTCAGGCTGACTTCCACAGACTGTAGTATGCCCACCCCTGTCATACCGGGTGGCACAGTAGCTTACCGATAAATAAGGCATTAAATTTTTACACATTAGTCTAATTTCAGTTGCTTGCCTGCTGCCAGTGTGTGTCAGGCCGACTTCCACTGACGGTAGTGTGCCCACTGCCAGTGCCCACCACTCATACCGGGTGGCACAGTACCTAGCACGCATAGTACCACTTATCTAAAAAAAATGACAGGCAGAGGCAGTCCACCCCGCAGGGGCCGTCGTGGTCGTGGTGCTGTGATTTCCACTGTCCCTGGAATAATGCCCAGTGTTCAGAGGCCACGTACCCTGAACCCGAAAATTCTGCGGACATAGTTGACTGGCTTAGACAGGACACCCAATCTTCAACAGCTTCCGCTAAGAACCTTGACGCACCATCCTCCTCCAGCTCAGCTTCGGTCACCTGCTCTAAAGTTACCACGCTCCCGCCCGGCGCCACCACCACCACTACCACCACAGCCACCACAGCCGCTTCACTTGATCCATCAGAGGAGTTATTTACACATCAGTTGGATGCAATTAGTGATGCACAACCATTATTGCCAGAGGATGTAGATTACAGGGATATGTCTCAGTCAGGCAGGATTACACACATGGACGTACAGTGTGATGATGATGATGATGATGATGTTGCACCCGCTGCTGCTTCCTTTGCTGAGGTGTCAGGCACAAGTGAAGCGGTTGATGATGACGATGTGTCCACGGATGCCACGTGGGTGCCTGCTTGAAGAGAAGAAGAGGGGGAAAGTTCAGAAGGGGAGACAGAGAGGAGGAGGAGACGAGTTGGAAGCAGGGGGAGGTCGTTGCAAGGAGTTAGTGGCACAGTCAGACAGCATGTATCGGCACCCGGGGTCAGCCAGACAGCACGCCAGTCAACGCATGCTGTGCCACCACCAGAATGCCGTCCTTTGCAAAGCTTAGCAGTGTGGCATTTTTTTTGTGTGTCTGCCTCTGATAACAGCGATGCCATTTGCAACCTGTGCCAAAAGAAACTGAGTCGTGGGAAGTCCAACACCCACCTCGGTACAACTGCTTTGCGAAGGCACATGATGTCACATCACAAACGCCTATGGGATCAACACATGAGTACAAGCAGCACACAAACTCAAAGCCACCATGCTCCTCCTGGTCCAGCATCTTCAGCCATGTCAACCACTGCTGTCCTCCCTGCCCCCTCTCAACCACCCGCCACTCCGCCTCTCACCTTCAGCAGTTCCTGCTCATCTGCCCACAGTCAGGTGTCTGTCAAGGAAATGTTTGAGCGTAAGAAGCCAATGTCACAGAATCACCCCTTTGCCCGGCGACTGACAGCTGGCTTGACGGAACTCTTAGCCCGCCAGCTTTTACCATACCAGCTGGTAGAGTCTGAGGCCTTCAAAAAAATTGGCGCTATTGGGACACCACAGTGGAAGGTACCCGGACGAAATTTTTTTTCAAAAAAGGCAATCCCAAACCTCTACCATGTCATTGAAAAGGAAGTCATGGCATCTCTGGCATACAGTGTTGGGGCAAGGGTCCATCTGACCACTGATACCTGGTCTGCAAAGCACGGTCAGGGCAGGTATATCACGTATACTGCGCATTGGGTCAACCTGCTGACGTCTGACAAGCATGGAATACGTGGCTCCGCAGTGGAGTTGGTGACACCGCCACGACTTGCAGGCAGGCCTACTGCCACCTCCTCTACTCCTACTCCATCCTCTTCAATATCCTCCTCGGCTGAGTCCTCTTCTGCTGCGGCGTCTGGCTGCACATCAACTGCACCCCTCCAGCTCCCCAGGGGCTATTCCACATCCCGGATACGACAGTGCCACGCCGTCTTGGGGTTGACTTGCCTGAAAGCAGAGAGCCACACAGGACCAGCACTCCTGTCCGCCCTGAACGCGCAGGTGGATCAGTGGCTGACCCCGCACCAACTGGAGATCGGCAAAGTGGTGTGTGACAATGGAACAAATTTGATGTCGGCATTGAATTTGGGCAAGTTGTCACATGTGCCTTGCATGGCACATGTGTTGAATCTGATTGTACAACGCTTTGTGTCTAAGTACCCGGGCTTACAGGACATCCTCAAGCAGGCCAGGAAGGTGTGTGGCCATTTCAGGCGTTCCAACAAGGCCATGGTGCACTTTTCCGACATTCAGCAGCGAAACAACCTGCCAGTGAGGCGCTTGATTTGCGACAGCCCGACACGTTGGAATTCAACACCCCTCATGTTCGACCGCCTGCTCCAACAAGAAAAAGCCGTCAACGAGTATTTGTATGACCGGGGTGCTAGGACAGCCTCTGCGGAGCTGGGAATTTTTGTTGCCACGTTACTGGACGCTCATGCGCAATAAGGCTCATGCGTCCTTTTGAGGAGGTGACAAACCTAGTCAGTCGCACCGAAGGCACCATCAGCGACCTCATCGTGAAGAGGAAGAGTTGTGGTCACCATCACCACCAGAAACAGCCTTGTCATCATCGCTTGCCGGACCTGCGGCAACGCTGGAAGAGGAGTATAACGAAGAGGTATCAGAGGAGGAATGTGGCGGCTTTGAGGAGGAGGAAGACCAACCACAGCAGGCACCCCAGGGTGCTCGTTGTTGTCACCTATCTGGGACCCATGGTGTTGTACGTGGCTGGGGGGAAGAACAGACCGTCAATGACATCAGTGAGGACGAGGAACGGGAAATGAGTAGCTCTGCATCCAACCCTGGTCAAATGGGGTCTTTCATGCTGTCATGTCTGTTGAGGGACCCTCGTATAAAAAGGATGAAGGAGAACGACCTGTACTGTGTGGCCACGCTACTAGACCCCCGGTATAAGCAGAAAGAGGCAGAAATGTTACCGAATTCCCGTAAGTCGGAAAGGATGCAGCAGTTCAAAACCAAACTAAAAAATATGCTTTACACAGCTTATAAGGGGGATGTCACAGCACAACGGGAATCTAACAGGGGAAGAGGTGAGTGTAATCCTCCTCCTACCACGGCGGCAAGGACTGGACGATTTACAAATGTGTTGTTGATGGAGGACATGCGGAGCTTTTTCAGTCCTACTCATCGCCACAGCCCTTCGGGATCCAGCCTTAGAGAACGACTCGACCGAAAGGTAGCAGACTACCTCGCCTTAACAGCAGATATCGACACTCTGAGGAGTGATGAACCCCTTCACTACTGGGTATGCAGGCTTGACCTGTGGCCTGAGCTATCCCAGTTTGCGATAGAACTTCTGGCCTGCCCTGCTTCAAGTGTCCTGTCAGAAAGGACCTTCAGTGCAGCAGGAGGCATTGTCACTGACAAGAGAAGTCGCCTCGGTCAAAAAAGTGTTGATGACCTCACCTTCATAAAGATGAATGAGGCGTGAATACCGAAGGGACTGACAGTGGGGGATACGTTTGACTAACAAAAGGCCTGATTACATGCCTTGGCCTCAAAATGGTCCCCACGCTGCTGTATTTAATGTCTGCATACCGGATGACTTTCGTGAATTCTCCACCACCAACTAGGGTTCAAGCCGAAATGTTTTAGTCACTTTTCTGCCTGTAAAACATCTATGTTTCCGGCCGCTGCTACAATAGCGGCTGTAACAATGCCATTATTTTTCAGGCATGTGTACATGCCTAATTCTTCTGTCCTATGGTGCAGCACTGTAGCTGCAAAAACAAAACAAAAAAAAAAATCACATAGAAGTGCCAATTCCCCTTCGTGATGGTTACCTTGTTGTGGTGAAGGGGCTTGCGTATCACAATGAAGCAATCATCACCTCTATAAGTGTGTTGGCAATGTTGCCACACCCCAGATGATAAGGTCGTTGCTTCATTTTGGTCAGACCAAAAGCGATCGGACGGCTGGATAAAATTTCATAGAAAACACATTATTTTACCTTTTTTTTTTAAGTTGTATGGGTTTTTAATACATAAAATAAAAAATCATAATAAAGTCTCTTTATAGTTTATTAGAAATAATGCAGGCAATTAAAAAAATCCCTATCAATTCCAATACAAAGCAAGTACAGAGCTCAGAACGAAATTATTTCATGATGTCGTAATGGTTCGTTAATTAGACAACGGTTAATCAATTCGACACACGTCCCCGGATAGGGTCCGTAACAGGGATTAAACTGATAGGAATAGTACTAGTTAAGACACCACTCATATAGGGTGTCACAGCACATTGCTCTGTGCACGCGCAGTGCCCCAATTTGGGAGTATGAGGACCGACCAAGCTGCTTTTTCCATCTCCCGGTTCCTAAAATCAATTCAGTTTGGTGTATGAGAGTTTGGTCTGTCACTGTGAAGGCAGTCGAAGGTACCCGGCCTACATTTTTTTTCACAAAAAATCCCTGATATGGGACGTAACAGGGATTAAACTGATGAGAATAGTACTACAGAAAATACCACTCATATCGGGTGTGACAGTAAATTGCACGGCGCAGACGCAGTGACCGTGGATTAAAACAAAGGGGAGGGAGCCAGTGTTTTTTTAACCATCTCCCCGTTCGAAAAATCAATTCAATTCACCTTTCGGGGACCCTTGGTGTTATACGTGGCTGGGTGGAGGAAGAAACCTTCAATGACATCACCGGGACGTGGCTAGCTTGGTATCCAACTTTGTGCAAATGGGGAGTTTGCGGTTGTGCAATTGGGGAGTTTGCGGTTGTTTGCGGTGCGTTAAACGGGGAGTTTGGTCTGTCAATGTGAAGCAGGCGTAACCCTTACCCTACCTGATCGATACAACCTCATACCTGATCGTATACACACACGGGATGTTTTAAAGCACGTTATTCCAAACAATTTTGGAATGTTAGGTGATTTATGCCCTTTATGGATTAAAACCCGACTCTGCGTCAACTACGTAATTTTCCATGGGAGTTTTGCCATGGATCCCCCTCCGGCATGCCACAGTCCAGGTGTTAGACCCCTTGAAACAACTTTTCCATCACTATTGTGGCCAGAAAAAGTCCCTGTGGGTTTTAAAATTCGCCTGCCTATTGAAGTCTATGGCGGTTCGCCCTGTTCAACCGTTCGCGAACATTTGCGTAAGTTGAAAATGTTATGTTCGACATCACTATTACTTATTTTTCCCATTAATACACCTTATCAATGGCTGTATAACAATGTCGGTTCACTGCAGACCGGCTAATGAGATGTATTATTTTTCCTATTAATAAACCCCAAAAAAATAAATATAACAATCACAATTCACCGCAGAACAGGATGTACGTATCTATCCTATTAATACACCCTGAAAATGGCTGCAGTACAATGGAACGCCACCGCTGAATGGCAAATATAGTTTTCTATTGCCACTAATTCACGACAAAAAGGGCTTTATTCACTTCACCACAATACTGCTAATAAGCCCTTTTTTTCCCACCTTTACAAGCCAAAAAAAATGCTTTAGAACATATAAATGCACCGCTGAACAGCAAATAAGACGTAGAAATATGCCTTCGCCTTGGGCTTCCACCTGTTCCCCTGTGACAGTTGGGAATGCTCTCAGGAGCGCTTCTACCAGCGTGCGCTTGTACTCGCGCATCTTCCTGTCACGCTCCAGTGCAGGAAGTAAAGTGGGCACATTGTCTTTGTACCGGGGATCCAGCAGGGTGGCCACCCAGTAGTCGGCACACGTTAAAATGTGGGCAACTCTGCTGTCGTTGCGCAGGCACTGCAGCATGTAATCGCTCATGTGTGCCAGGCTGCCCAGAGGTAAGGACAAGCTGTCCTCTGTGGGAGGCGTATCGTCATCGTCCTCCGTATTCCCCCAGCCACGCACCAGTGATGGGCCTGAGCTGTGCTGGGTGCCACCCCGATGTGAACCTGCTTCATCCTCATCCTCCTCCACCTCCTCCTCATCCTCCTCGTCGTTCAGTAGTGGGCCCTGGCTGGCCACATTTGTACCTGGCCTCTGCTGTTGCAAAAAACCTCCCTCTGAACCACTTCTAACAGACTGGCCTGAAAGTGCTAAAAATGACCCCTCATCCTCCTCCTCCTCCTCCTGGGCCACCTCCTCTTCCATCATCGCCCTAAGCATTTTCTCAAGGAGACATAGAAGTGGTATTGTAACGCTGATAACGGTGTCATCGCCACTGGCCATGTTGGTGGAGTACTCGCATGGAGGCCCAATCATTGGTGGTGAAGTGTTGCTGTTCCGCAGTGCGACTGACGCGTGCGTGCTGCAGCTGAAACTCCACTATGGCCTGCTGCTGCTCGCACAGTCTCTCCAGCATGTGTAAGGTGGAGTTCCACCTGGTGGGCACGTCGCATATGAGGCGGTGAGCGGGAAGGCCGAAGTTACGCTGTAGCGCAGACAGGCGAGCAGCGGCAGGATGTGAACGCCGGAAGCGCGCATAGACGGCCCGCACTTTATGCAGCAGCTCTGACATGTAGAGATGGCCCGAACTATCCGCCGGCGAACAGTTCCTGGCGAACATAGCTTGTTCGCGTTCGCCTCTGCCGGGCGAACATATGCGATGTTCGGTCCGCCCCCTATACATCATCATTGAGCAAACTTTGACCCTGTACCTCACAGTCAGCAGACACATTCCAGCCAATCAGCAGCATACCCTCCCTCCCAGACCCTCCCATCTCCTGAACAGCATCCATTTTAGATTCATTCGGAATTTGCAGTCTTAGTGAGAGGAGGGAGAGTGTAGCTGCTGCTGATTTAATAGGGAAATCGATAGCTAGGCTAGTGTATTCAGTGTCCACTCCAGTCCTGAAAGACTCATCTGATCTCTGCTGTAAGGACAGCGTCCTGACAGCACCCCAAAAAGCCCTTTTTAGGGCTGCAACATTAGTCTGTTTTTTTTTTTCCTTTATATACATATTGCAGTTGCCTGGCCTGCCTGTGTGTGAGGAGCTGCAGGCCCACAGACTGTAGTGTGCCCACTGCCAGTGCCCACCACTCATACCGGCTGGCACAGGACTTTGCTTAAAAAAGGCATTTAATTTTTACACTTTAGTGTAATTTCAGCTGCTTGCCTGCTGCTAGTGTGTGTCAGGCCGACTTCAACTGACTGTAGTGTGCCCACTGCCAGTGCCCACCCCTGTCATCCCGTGTGGCACAGGACTTTGCTTAAAAAAAAGGCACTTAATTTTTACACTTTAATCTAAGGTTAGTTGCCTGCCAGTGTGTGTCAGGCTGACTTCCACTGACTGTAGTGTGCCCACTGCCAGTGCCCACCACTCATACCGGCTGGCACAGGACTTTGCATAAAAAAGGCATTTAATTTTTACACTTTAGTGTAATTTCAGCTGCTTGCCTGCTGCTAGTGTGTGTCAGGCCCGCTTCCACTGACTGTAGTGTGCCCACTGCCAGTGCCAACCACTGATACCGGGTGGCACAGTAGCTTGCCGATAAATAAGGCATTTAATTTTTACACTTTAGTGTAATTTCAGTTGCTTGCCTGCTAGTGTGTGTCAGGCCCGCTTCCACTGACTGTAGTGTGCCCACTGCCAGTGCCAACCACTGATACCGGGTGGCACAGTAGCTTGCCGATAAATAAGGCATTTAATTTTTAGACAGTAGTCTAAATTCAGTTGCTTGCCTGCTGCCAGTGTGTGTCAGGCCCGCTTCCACTGACTGTAGTGTGCCCACTGCCAGTGCCAACCACTGATACCGGGTGGCACAGTAGCTTGCCGATAAATAAGGCATTTAATTTTTACACTTTAGTGTAATTTCAGTTGCTTGCCTGCTGCTAGTGTGTGTCAGGCCCGCTTCCACTGACTGTAGTGTGCCCACTGCCAGTGCCAACCACTGATACCGGGTGGCACAGTAGCTTGCCGATAAATAAGGCATTTAATTTTTAGACAGTAGTCTAAATTCAGTTGCTTGCCTGCTGCCAGTGTGTGTCAGGCCCGCTTCCACTGACTGTAGTGTGCGCACTGCCAGTGCCAACCACTGATACCGGGTGGCACAGTAGCTTGCCGATAAATAAGGCATTTAATTTTTAGACAGTAGTCTAAATTCAGTTGCTTGCCTGCTGCCAGTGTGTGTCAGGCCCACTTCCACAGACTGTAGTGTGCCCACTGCCAGTGCCAACCACTCATACCGGGTGGCACAGTACCTAGCACGCGTAGTACCACTTATCTAAAAAAATGACAGGCAGAGGCAGGCCACACCCGCAGGGGCCGTCGTGGTCGTGGTGCTGTGATTTCCACTGTCCCTGGAATAATGCCCAGTTTTCAGAGGCCACGTACCCTGAACCCGAAAAATTCTGCGGACATAGTTGACTGGCTTAGACAGGACACCCAATCTTCTACAGCTTCCGCTAAGAACCTTGACGCACCATCCTCCTCCAGCTCAGCTTCGGTCACCTGCTCTCAAGTTACCACGCACCCACCCGCCGCCACCACCACCACTACCACCACAGCCACCACAGCCGCTTCACTTGATCCGTCAGAGGAGTTATTTACACATCAGTTGGATGCAATTAGTGATGCGCAACCATTATTGCCAGATGATGTAGATTACAGGGATATGTCTCAGTCAGGCAGGATTACACACATGGACGTACAGTGTGATGATGATGATGATGATGATGTACCCGCTGCTGCTTCCTTTGCTGAGGTGTCAGATACAAGTGAAGCGGTTGATGATGACGATGTGTCCACGGATGCCACGTGGGTGCCTGCTCGAAGAAAGAAAGAGGGGGAAAGTTCTGAAGGGAGACAGAGAGAATGAGGAGACGAGCTGGAAGCAGGGGAGGTCGTCGCAAGGAGTTAGTGGCACAGTCAGACAGCATGTATCGGCACCTGGGGTCAGCCAGACAGCACGCCAGTCAACGCATGCTGTTGCCACCACTAGAATGCCGTCATTGCAAAGCTCAGCAGTGTGGCATTTTTTTGTGTGTCTGCCTCTGATAAAAGCAATGCCATTTGCAACCTGTGCCAAAAGAAACTGAGTCGTGGGAAGTCCAACACCCACCTCGGTACACCTGCTTTGCGAAGGCACATGATCTCACATCACAAACGCCTATGGGATCAACACATGAGTACAAGCAGCACACAAACTCAAAGCCACCATGCTCCTCCTGGTCCAGCATCTTCAGCCACGTCAACCACTGCTGTCCTCCCTGCCCCCTCTCAACCACCCGCCACTCCATCTCTCACCTTCAGCAGTTCCTGCTCATCTGCCCACAGTCAGGTGTCTGTCAAGGAAATGTTTGAGCATAAGAAGCCAATGTCACAGAGTCACCCCTTGCCCGGCGACTGACAGCTGGCTTGACGGAACTCTTAGCCCGCCAGCTTTTACCATACCAGCTGGTAGAGTCTGAGGCCTTCAAAAAATTTGTCGCTATTGGGACACCACAGTGGAAGGTACCCGGACGAAATTTTTTTCAAAAAGGCAATCCCAAACCTCTACCATGTCATTGAAAAGGAAGTAATGGCATCTCTGGCATACAGTGTTGGGGCAAGGGTCCATCTGACCACTGATACCTGGTCTGCAAAGCACGGTCAGGGCAGGTATATCACGTATACTGCGCATTGGGTCAACCTGCTGACGGCTGACAAGCATGGAATGCGTGGCTCCGCAGCGGAGTTGGTGACACCACCACGACTTGCAGGCAGACCTACTGCCACCTCCTCTACTCCTACTCCATCCTCTTCAATATCCTCCTCGGCTGAGTCCTCTTCTGCTGCGGCGTCTGGCTGCACATCAACTGATTCCCCCAGCTCCCCAGGGGCTATTCCACATCCCGGATACGACAGTGTCACGCTATCTTGGGGTTGACTTGCCTGAAAGCAGAGAGCCACACAGGACCAGCACTCCTGTCCGCCCTGAACGCACAGGTGGATCAGTGGCTGACCCCGCACCAACTGGAGATCGGCAAAGTGGTGTGTGACAATGGAAGCAATCTGTTGGCGGCATTAAATTTGGGCAAGTTGTCACATGTGCCGTGCATGGCACATGTGTTGAATCTCATCGTACAACGTTTTGTGTCTAAGTACCCAGGCTTACAGGACGTCCTCAAGCAGGCCAGGAAGGTGTGTGGCCATTTCAGGCGTTCCTACACGGCCATGGCGCACTTTTCCGATATTCAGCGGCGAAACAACATGCCAGTGAGGCGCTTGATATGCGACAGCCCGACACGTTGGAATTCAACACTCCTAATGTTCGACCGCCTGCTCCAACAAGAAAAAGCCGTCAACGAGTATTTGTATGACCGGGTGCTAGGACAGCCTCTGCGGAGCTGGGAATCTTTTGCCACGTTACTGGACGCTCATGCGCAATGCCTGTAGGCTTATGCGTCCTTTTGAGGAGGTGACAAACCTAGTCAGTCGCACCGAAGGCACCATCAGCGACCTCATCCCATTTGTTTTCTTCCTGGAGCGTGCCCTGCGAAGAGTGCTGGATCAGGCTGTAGATGAGCGTGAAGAGGAAGAGGAAGAGTTGTGGTCACCATCACCACCAGAAACAGCCTTGTCATCATCGCTTGCCGGACCTGCAGCAACGCTGGAAGAGGAGTATGAGGAAGAGGAGTCAGAGGAGGAATGTGGCGGCTTTGAGGAGGAGGAAGACCAACCACAGCAGGCACCCCAGGGTGCTCGTTGTTGTCACCTATCTGGGACCCATGGTGTTGTACGTGGCTGGGGGAAGAACAGACCGTCAATGACATCAGTGAGGACGAGGAACGGGAAATGAGTAGCTCTGCATCCAACCTTGTTCAAATGGGGTCTTTCATGCTGTCATGTCTGTTGAGGGACCCACGTATAAAAAGGATAAAGGAGAACGATCTGTACTGGGTGGCCACGCTACTAGACCCCCGGTATCAGCAGAAAGTGGCAGAAATGTTACCAAATTACCGAAAGTCGGAAAGGATGCAGCAGTTCAAAACCAAACTAAAAATATGCTTTACACAGCTTATAAGGGGATGTCAATGGGGATTCGACAATGGTTAATCAATTCGACCGGATAGGGTCCGTAACAGGGATTAAACTGATAGCAATAGTACTAGTTAAGACACCACTCATATAGGGTGTCACAGCACATTGCTCTGTGCACGCGCAGTGCCCCAATTTGGGAGTAAGAGGACCGACCAAGCTGCTTTTTCCATCTCCCGGTTCCTGAAATCAATTCAGTTTGGTGTATGAGAGTTTGGTCTGTCACTGTGAAGGCAGTCGAAGGTACCCGGCCTAAATTTTTTTCATAAAAGGCAATTCCTGAATCCTGATATGGGACGTAACAGGATTAAACTGATGAGAATAATACTACAGAAAATACCACTCATATCGGTGGAGGGAGCCAGCGTTTTTTAACCATCTCCCGTTCAAAAATCTATTTAATAAATGGCCCTCAGATTGGGGAGTCGGGGACGTTAGAGGGATTAAACTGATGAGAATAGTACTACAGAAAATACCACTCATATCGGGTGTGACAGTAAATTGCACGGCGCAGACGCAGTCACCGTGGTTTAAAACAGAGTGGAGGGAGCCAGGTTTTTTTAACCATCTCCCCGTTCGAAAAATCTATTCAATAAATGGCACCCAGATTGGGGACGTTAGAGGGATTAAACTGATGAGAATAGTACTACAGAAAATACCACTCATATCGGGTGTGACAGTAAATTGCACGGCGCAGACGCAGTCACCGTGGATTAAAACAGAGTGGAGGGAGCCAGGTTTTTTTTAACCATCTCCCCGTTCGAAAAATCTATTCAATAAATGGCCCCCAGATTGGGGAGTCGGGGACGTTAGAGGGATTAAACTGATGAGAATAGTACTACAGAAAATACCACTCATATCGGGTGTGACAGTAAATTGCACGGCGCAGACGCAGTCACCGTGGATAAAAACAAAGGGGAGGGAGCCAGCGTTTTTTTAACCATCTCCCCGTTCGAAAAATCAATTCAATTGACCTTTCGGGGACCCTTGGTGTTGTACGTGGCTGGGTGGAGGAAGAAACCTTCAATTACATCACCGGGACGTGGCTAGCTTGGTATCCAACCTTGTGCAAATAGGGAGTTTGCAGTTGTGCAAATGAACTGTTTGCGGTGCATTAAAAGGGGAGTTTGGTCTGTCAATGTCTGTGATGCGGGCGTAACCCTTACACTACCTGATCGATACAACATCATATCTGATCGTATACACACACTGGATGTTTTAAAGCACGTTATTCCAAACAATTTAGGAATGTTATTTGATTTATGCCCTTTATGGATTAAAACCCGACTCTGCGTCCACTACGTAATTTTCCATGGGAGTTTTGCCATAGATCCCCCTCCGGCATGCCACAGTCCAGGTGTTAGACCCCTTGAAACAACTTTCTCATCACTATTGTGGCCAGAAAGAGTCCCTGTGGGTTTTAAAATTCGCCTGTCTATTGAAGTCTATGGCGGTTCGCCCGGTTCGCCAGTTCGCGAACATTTGCGGAAGTTCACGTTCGCTGTTCGCGAACTGAAAATTTTATGTTCGCGACATCACTACTGACATGTCGGGGTAGTTGTGAATGAACTTCTGCACCACCAAATTCAGCACATGCGCCAGGCAAGGGATTTGCGTCAAACCGGCTAGTCCCAGAGCTGCGACGAGATTTCGCCCATTATCGCACACCACCAGGCCGGGCTTGAGGCCCACCGGCAGCAACCACTCGTCGGTCTGTTGTTCAATACCCCGCCACAACTCCTGCGCGGTGTGGGGCCTGTCCCCCAAACATATGAGTTTCAGAATGGCCTGCTGACGTTTACCCCGGGCTGTGCTGAAGTTGGTGGTGAAGGTGTGTGGCTGACTGGATGAGCTGGTGGAAGCAGAGGAGGAGGAAGCAGAGTAGGAGAAGGAGGAGGCTACAGGAGGCAAAGAATGATGCCCTGCGATCCTTGGCGGCGGAAGGACGTGCGCCAAGGAAGGAGAGGTATCCTTTTATGGACAGATTTCAACTTGGAGATGCACAGCAGCGTGTGAAAAAATATGTAGGATTATGCCTTCAGCAATTGTATTTTAACACTTTGTGTGATATACCCTTTTACGGAAAGAAATATACTTGGAGATGCACGCTTAGTGTAAATTACCCTTTTACGGACAGATTAACAATTGGCCTGCAACAGCTGGAACACCAGATTCAGGGTATTGCTATATTGGCAAGTGAATTTTACACCAGAACAAAATCTATCCTTTGACGGACACTATTAAACTTGTCCAGTCACAGCTGGAACACCAGATTTACGGTACTTCTATTTTTGCAACTTAATTTCACCGCACAAAATAATATATTCTATGACGGACACTATTAAACTTGGCCAGCCACTGCTGGAACACCAGATTTAGGGGATTGCTATTTTGGCAATTGAATTTAACCCCTTAATAAAATATAGAAATTTCTATCCTCAGTTTCTAGGTTTTACAATAAGCACAGCCAAGCCCCTGAGGTAGGATATAGCAAAAAAAAAAAAAACAAGTATTGATGGACTTGGTGGCAGCTTGTGCTGGTGCACCACAAGTCACAAAATGGCCGCCAATCAAAGTTACAGAAAAACGCTCTGTGCAGCCTAAAAACCAGTGAGCGATTAAATAGCAGAAGTTGAATCATTCACAGCTGTAGATCTGCCTAATCTCGCCCTCACAGAAGCTGCGTCCTCTCCCTACACTAATCAGAGCAGTGTGACGTGCGGCGCTATGTGACTCCAGCTTAAATAGAGGCTGGGTCACATGCTGCACTTGGCCAATCACAGCCATGCCATTAGTAGGCATGACTGTGATGGCTTCTTAGGGCAAGAAGTAAAACGCTAGCTGATTGGCTGCTGTGCAGCCCTTCAGAAAGCGGGAAGAAATTGCCGAACAACGGACCCGAACCCAAACTTTTTTGAAAATGTCCGGGTCCGGGTCCCGAACACCCCAAAATTCGGTACGAACCCGAACTATGCTCGAACTGTTCGCTCAACCCTACATATAGACTGTCCAGATTGTGTGGGACAGCGCCATGTGGACGAGATATCATGGCTCCGATCAGAGGATAGAAGGAGCCCACACACTTCATAGGAAGCAGGTTCATCCTTTGAGCCTCTTCTTACTTTCCTTACACAGAAATGAAAGTTATAAAGAACAGGACATTGATTCCCGGTTCAGCAGCACAAAGGAAACAAATCCGGGGTATGAGGCTCTTGGCAAGAGTCCTGGCTTACAAGGGTGAAGTGTTGGTGATCTCCAGGGGCCAAAGGCAGAATTGAAGATGCTCTGGCTGCTTGCATACAGGCTGAGGGCCCCCTCAGACCAGATGATGTGGCCAGAGCAGAGAAATCGAGAAGCCATTAATTTTACACCTTTTATTAAGTCTTGGAAGCTTATAACTTACAGAAAAGACCCCCGCTCCCAGAAGCTTACATTCTATAGGGGTTTCCACCCCGCACCCCACCCCCCGCTCCAAGGAGCTTACATTCTATAGAGAGGACTTCCACCCCGCACCCCACCCCCCGCTCCAAGGAGCTTACATTCTATAGAGAGGACTTCCACCCCGCACCCCACCCCCCGCTCCAAGGAGCTTACATTCTATAGAGAGGACTTCCACCCCGCATCCCACCCCCCGCTCCAAGGAGCTTATAATCAACAGAAAGTAACAATCTTAATCTTGCTCTTGACTTTTTGTTGTGTTGATGACGATGTCTTGCGGTGATGATGAATGTCTTATGATGATGGCGATGTCTTGCGTTGTTGGCGAGGTCTTGCGCTGATGATGTCTTGCGATAATGATGTCTTGCGGGGATGATGTCTTGCGTTGATGGCGAGGTCTTGCGATGACGATGTCTTCCGACGGCGAAGTCTTGCGGTGATGACAATGTTCTGAGCTGATCGCGATGTCTTGCCATGACGATGTCTTGCGGTGATGGTGATTTCTTGCGGTGATGATGTCTTGCGTTGATGACGATGTCTTGAGATGACGATGTCTTGCAATGATGATGTCTTGCAGTGATGACGATGTCTTACGACGATAGCTTCAGAAAAGTAAACAAAAAATTGAGAAAGTAATCCCTTATTTGCTGCCGTCCTGTGACTACCTCCGCCCCGCCTTAGTATTGAGACCTGGTTTGGATTGTGCGGGGTGTAACCCCAATATTTTTCTCTCTCTTTGATGTATAGGAAAGCCATGTGATTTCTGTCCTGTGTTCTCTGCACCCACCAGTTCTGAACAAAGGCTAAGTGTTTTCTATGCAGCGCCTCCGCAGGAAACCTGAGGAATTACATCTACATCTAATTTCTAAGCCTTTTAACATCCCCCAAAAATACAATGGCATCCCCAAAATGATCCATACATCCCAATGTCCTGGCAACTGACAAATAACATGGCCTCCTCAAAGGGCCTGAGCAAACGGCAGGTATCAAGCATGAGATGCCACTGGCTGACATCAAACTTACACAGGGGAGTTCTACTGTCTGCTTGGATCATCAAGAAATCATTTATGGCCTTTATCTATTCGTAAAGTCGGTCCAACATATGGAGGGTGGAATTCCAATGGGTGGAAACGTCGGATATCAGTCTATGTTGGGGGATGTCGTTCTGATCGCTGCAGCTCAAAGATGGTGTTCTTTGTGATGTACGAGTGGCTGAAGTGCATGCAAAGTTTCCTGGCCATTTTTAGGATGTCTTGCACATGGGTGGGAGACTTCATGTGCAAGACATATTTAACACGTGTGCCATGCAGGGCACATAGCTCAGCCCTCTGTGACGCAGTGCCGACACCAGGTTCTTCCCATTGTTGGTCACAATGGTTCCGATTTTGAGTTGTCGCGGAGAAAGCCAGTATTTGATTTCTTGATGGAGGACACGGAGCACTTACTCCTCTGTGTGACTCTGTTCATTCAGGCAAACCAGGTGCAGAACAGTGTGACACTGCTATGCCCTGCACATGTGGTATGCTGGAGGAGCGCTGTGAATTGTCCCTGCAAGGGAGGCTGAGGACACAGTGGAGGATGAGGAGACAGAGGCGGACATTGTCTCAGGACCAACGGCTTGAGAATGTGGAGTCAGAAGCGGTGTCACCTTGTAACGTTGCTGGTGTGGCTGGGCAGGAACCACATTTACCCAGTGGGCCATAAAGGACATACAGCTACCGACCAATTTTTCTAAAAAAGGCTGTATTACAAAAAAATGTCACCAATGAACGGCTAATCGAATCCGGTTCATACAGAAGAAAGTCTACAATCACCCATCAATTTTCCCAAAAAAGGCCGTGTCACAGAAAAATTTCACCAATGAAAGGCTGATCGGTTTCGGTTCATACAGAATATATTCTACAATCACCCATTAATTTTCCCAAAAAAGGCTGTTTCTCAAAAAATTTTACCAATGAAAGGCTAATCGGATCCGGTTCATACAGAAGAAATTCTACAATCAGCCATCAATTTTTCCCAAAAAAGGCAATGTCACAAATACGTTTCACCACAATGTAAATTTACTGCAGAACGGCTGATGACATGTACTTATTTTTTGCTATTAATACACCTCATCAATGGCTGTATAACAATGTCGGTTCACTGCAGACCGGCTAATAAGATGTATTCTTTTTCCTATTAATACACCTCAAAAAATAAATATAACAATCACAATTCACCGCAGAATGGCGAACAGGATGTACGTATCTATCCTATTAATACACCCTGTAAATGGCTGTAGTACAATGGAACGTCACCGCTGAACAGTAAATACATTTCCACTAATACACGACAAAAAGGGCTTTAGAACTTATAACTGCACCGCTGAACGGCAAATAGGCCCTTATTTTTTTCAACTTATATACGCCACAAAAGGCTTTAGAACATATAACTGCACCACTGGACGGCAAATATAGTTTTCTTTTGCCACTTATACACACCAAAAAGGGCTGTATTCACTTCACCACAATACTGCTAATAAGCCCTTTTTTCCCACCTTTACAAGCCAAAAAAAATGCTTTAGAACATATAACTGCACCGCTGAACAGCAAATAAGACGTAGAAATATTTCCCTGTAATAAACCCTGTTAATGGTGGCATCAAACCGCACTTGCACCCCAATAACAAGAACGGTTAACAGCATGTAATGGTAACAGCATGCATGCCAGATACACTCTGCTTGTAACCCCGTCTGGTGCCATACAGCGTTCATCAGATCAAGGGATGCAAATACCAACATGCATGCTGAGCCCACTAGTACTTCTCTGAACGCTGAACGCTGTATGGCACCAGACGGGGTTACAAGCAGAGTGTATCTGGCATGCATGCTGCACCTGCACTCCCTGGGTTTTGTGTGGCTGATATGGCCCATAAAAGGTAAGAATTAATGTTAGGGACCACTCGAGAGGCAACCGTGACGTGGTGGGTGGCTTACATAATTTGGCCAAAATATAACCTAATGCCTCATCTAACATCCAGCATAGTGGCAGGACGGAGCTCTAGCTGCAGTGTGCCATTGCACCTTTGTTTTTACGTTTGTATGTGTATTTCACCATAGCAACGTGCACCTGCCCAAACCCTGCATTAGTCCCTGAGCTGGTTGCCAGGTGAAGGAATGCTTCACTGAAAATCCCGGGTCCTGGGTCCCACTGGAGCGGACGGAGTCCAAGCAATCTTCTCTCAGAAGTAAGCAGTACTCACCTGCACCTGGATAGGAAGAATTACAGTGGGCACTGACCGACCTGGGAGGCCACCTTTTATGTGCCTGCTCAGGGGCCACCATCAGGGGGGTACAGCCGATACCCCAGTAAGGGGCCCGTCCAGTACCAAATCAAATTTTTTTTTTTTGCCATTTAAATTGTAAGTGACTAACTTCACTGTCACTTGACTTGATAGTCTGCGTTGCGTTGCCCGGGCCCCCACCCCTCCTTTCGCCGGCGCTGATTACCGTACCTGCTGCAAGTCCTGCATAACCAGGTCCATTCCCCTTTAAGGCTCTGACTCTCTGAGCCGTTGCGCAGAGGAACGCAGCTGCGCAGATGACGTCAGACGCTGGCCGCTGGCCGCTGCCTCACGCCGCCCGTGCCTTCAGATTAGCGCGCCGCCGCCTGCCACTGCAGTGCCAGACAGTGAATTCTGGTTTGCAGGCTTGCGGCCAGGCGCGCGGCAGGTACTAAGTCTGAGTGGGACAGTGTGGCTGGGACTGGAAAAACATTGTGTGGGCACTGGTGGAAGGAAGCCAGCAGGCCAGCCCAGGGAGCCTGCCCTGGCTGCCCTAGTGCCCTCGCCCGGCCCTCTCTTAGCCAGCCCAGGAAGGAGTCAGTGCCGGCTCCATGCTCCAGCCTCCATTTGGGACCCCAACCATTCATTAAGCCAGGTGACAATCACAGGTCCATTAGGTTACTTGTTTGTTTGCCTAAATAATGTTATAAGCTGAGCCATTTCAAAGCCTCCAAATTATTATTTTCATATTGATCCATTGATCCTTAATTTATGTTGTCTACTTGGCTAGGCAGCTCTATGTTGTGTGGTCTTTTTTGCTCGAGTCGTTGGTAAAATACAAAGCTGTTTTCTGGATTACCCCACAGGGCCATGATCCTCCATCACTTATTGTTATTAACCCCTCACTTGCCACTGCCAGCCCACCCAGCCCCATTTAGCTGTGTCCTGCTTTGAAAAAAAATGTTTGGCCACGAAGGGGTTAATTAATTGTTGGAGGAGGTGGGGGGTGTTATTGTGCATATTGTGTTTGGGATCCATTTAACAAGTTTATGGGTGTGTTGGATGTGCAGATGATCTACACACCAGGATGGGTACCAATTGGCGCACAATGACGACCTTGAAGCGGGTGTATTCAATGATGGTTTTTATTGACTACGCGTTTCGGGGTGCAAGTCCCCCTTTTGCAAGTCTGGAATGCCGTGCTGCTAGATGTATCATAGGCCACAGGGATAACTGCTGAGTAGTAACACTGCAGTTATTAACGCTCCTAATGGATGCATGGTGTGTGCTCTCCTGAGGATGCAGAACGCTGACAGTGCGGCTCACCAATGGGGGTGCGGGTGAACCGCACTGTCAGCGTTCTGCAGCCTCAGGAGAGCACACGCCATCCATCCATTAGGAGCGTTAATAACTGCAGCGTTACTACTCAGCAGTTATCCCTGTGGCCTATGATACATCTAGCAGCACGGCATTCCAGACTTGGAAAAGGGGGACTTGCACCCCGAAACGCGTAGTCAATAAAAACCATCATTGAATACACCCGCTTCAAGGTCGTCATTGTGCGCCAATTGGTACCCTGGCCCATCCTGGTGTGTAGATCATCTGCACACCCAACACACCCATTCACTTCTCATCAGTCCCCTGGGGGTTTGGCAAAAACCCAACTGGACTGAGCGGATACCGGCAGCACCGACATCTTTAGTTGCCCTCACAAGCGTTGTGCCTATCAATTTACACAACCAAAAAGGTGAGCGCGACGACACTATTTTAACATATTTCCACCAAAATTTCTGAAACATACTATCCTATGAGCGCCTTTCTCCCCCGATTGTTGCCATTTATGCGATTTAACAAGTTTGACCAGTTGGTTTTAAGAGTGGTTGATTGTCATCCACAGATCCCCACATAACAGTGTGTCATCCACAGATCCCCCCCATAACAGTGTGTGTCATCCACAGATCTCCCCCATAACAGTGTGTGTCATCCACAGATCCCCCCCATAACAGTGTCATCCACAGATCCCCCCCATAACAGTGTGTCATCCACAGATCTCCCCCATAACAGTGTGTCATCCACAGATCCCCCCCATAACAGTGTCATCCACAGATCCCCCCCATAACAGTGTGTCATCCACCGATTCCCCCATAACAGTGTGTGTCATCCACCGATTCCCCCATAACAGTGTGTCATCCACAGATTCCCCCATAACAGTGTGTTATACACAGATTCCCCCATAACAGTGTGTGTCATCCACCGATTCCCCCCATAACAGTGTGTTATCCACAGATTCCCCCATAACAGTGTGTCATCCACAGATCCCCCATAACAGTGTGTCATCCACAGATCCCCCCATAACAGTGTATGTCATCCACCGATTCCCCCATAACAGTGTGTTATCCACAGATCTCCCCCATAACAGTGTGTCATCCACAGATCCCCTCCATAACAGTGTGTCATCCACCGATTCCCCCATAACAGTGTGTGTCATCCACCGATTCCCCCCATAACAGTGTGTTATCCTCAGATCCCCCCCATAACAGTGTGTCATCCACAGATCCCCTCCATAACAGTGTGTCATCCACCGATTCCCCCATAACAGTGTGTTATCCACAGATCTCCCCCATAACAGTGTGTCATCCACAGATCCCCCTCATAACAGTGTGTCATCCACAGATTCCCCCCATAACAGTGTGTTATAAACAGATTCCCCCATAACAGTGTGTCATCCACAGATTCCCCCATAACAGTGTGTGTCCTCCACAGATCCCCCCCATAACAGTGTGTCATCCACAGATTCCCCCATAACAGTGTGTCATCCACAGATTCCCCCATAACAGTGTGTCATCCACCGATTCCCCCATAACAGTGTGTGTCATCCACCGATTCCCCCCATAACAGTGTGTCATCCACAGATTCCCCCATAACAGTGTGTCATCCACCGATTCCCCCTTAACAGTGTGTGTCATCCACCGATTCCCCCCATAACAGTGTGTCATCCACAGATTCCCTCCATAACAGTGTGTCATCCACAGATCCCCCATAACAGTGTGTCATCCACAGATCCCCCCATAACAGTGTGTGTCATCCACCGATTCCCCCATAACAGTGTGTCATCCACAGATCCCCCATAACAGTGTGTCATCCACAGATTCCCCATAACAGTGTGTCATCCACAGATCCCCCATAACAGTGTGTCATCCACAGATCCCCCATAACAGTGTGTCATCACAGATCCCCCATAACAGTGTGTCATCCACAGATTCCCCATAACAGTGTGTCATCCACAGATTCCCCCATAACAGTGTGTCATCCACAGATCCCCTCCATAACAGTGTGTCATCCACCGATTCCCCCATAACAGTGTGTGTCATCCACCGATTCCCCCCATAACAGTGTGTGTCATCCACCGATTCCCCCATAACAGTGTGTGTCATCCACCGATTCCCCCCATAACAGTGTGTGTCATCCACCGATTCCCCCCATAACAGTGTGTTATCCTCAGATCCCCCCCATAACAGTGTGTCATCCACAGATCCCCCTCATAACAGTGTGTCATCCACAGATTCCCCCCATAACAGTGTGTTATACACAGATTCCCCCATAACAGTGTGTCATCCACAGATTCCCCCATAACAGTGTGTGTCCTCCACAGATCCCCCCCATAACAGTGTGTCATCCACAGATTCCCCCATAACAGTGTGTCATCCACAGATTCCCCCATAACAGTGTGTGTCCTCCACAGATCCCCCCCATAACAGTGTGTCATCCACAGATTCCCCCATAACAGTGTGTCATCCAAAGATCCCCCCATAACAGTGTGTTATACACAGTTTCCCCCATAACAATGTGTTATCCACAGATTCCCCCATAACAGAGTGTTATCTACAACTAGCAGCCTTAATAATATTTGGTCCAAAAATAATTCCTTACTGAAATCACTAATTATCACTTTTAACTGTCTTTGTAGTTGTAAAAAAGATTTAAATTGGGGGTGGGTCCTTGGGGGTGGAGGGGGGGCCGAGTCAGGATGGATTCTAAAGGGGCGTGGTGGGGGGGGGCAGTCCATGAGCTGTGTAAGGGGCCCCAAAATTTCTGATGGCAGCCCTGGCCTGCTTACAAATCACAGGGCGCCAAGTGTCCACTCTCCATAGGTCATGATCCTGCCTACACCTGTGTACAAGGCTTGGTCAGTCGGCCAATTAGACCAATGCTGGCCCCTTAATCTACTTTGCACTTGCAGCCAGGTGCTATTCCCTTTGCTGGTCGGTGAAGCGCATAAGAAGCACGTACGCACAACCGCGTATCCCCTTGCGAACCCGCTTTTGAACGTACACGCGGACGCACAACAGGCTCTGCGGGAGTATGCAAGCGCGTCGACATGGACACCGGAATAGAATCCGCAATAGGCACCGGAGACAAGCTCTGCCGCGGCATAGTGCCATTTTGGACCGATAGCGATGGTTTAACATGGTGGAGAGCCAGTAGTCATCCCTCTGGCGAATGGTGACAATTCAGCTGTCGCTACACGAGGAAGCGAGCATGCATCGGGCCATTTGTGCAAGTGACTCGTAGAGACTCCCTGCCTCCATCTCCACTGCATACTGCCACTGTGTGTCTGGGTCCTCTGCCTCATCGTCCTCATCGCCCTGTGGCTCCTCTGGCTGCTCCTGCTCCTTCTCTCCTGTCACTTGTAAAAAAAACAATCATTTCGCTACACATTGCTT